>MU224840.1:1188684-1208056 GCA_018584345.1 Thuja plicata | reverse complement strand
ATATATATATATATATATATATATATATATATATATTTCAACTGATTATAAGTTCACAAATGTTCTGATAATACTTAAAAATAGAGTATAAAGATTAATATAATAGAGACGGTAAACGATCTTATCAACATACATAATCCAACTCTTGGAATTGCCTTCACCCAAGAGTTGTAATAGATGAAGGAAAACCTTAAGGAGATATAGAAATACTTTACAATAAAATAAAATATACAAATTTAAAGAGTTACACACTACCCCTTTTACAATTCAATAATATCAATCCCTTTCCTTTTTAATTTTGAAGTTCTAAAAGTAGACAAATATAAAGGAAGAAGACCCGCATGATCATGTAAAAAAATTCATGGCATGTCAGGAAGTGGCCTCTGGTGACATATGTCTTGTGATAATTTTCCCTAAAAGTTTAGGAACACAAGTTCTCAAGTGGTTTTTGTGCCTATCTCATAGGTCCATTAATATTGTTTCCTCAAACTATTGAAAATTTTGTAAACCATTTCTTATATAGCATAAAACATGAACTTCCAATGCTTTCCCTTTTCCATTCCAAGCAATGAAATAATGAGAGATTTTCTTCCTTCCTTCAATGATAGATGAGTCCCACAAATTTCTTCCAATGGTCAATGCCATAAAATTAACTCATTATAACTTTCATCACAAACCTTATCCCATAAATGGATTTTCATTTATAAGTCAAGTGTGCCCCAAACATTGATGAAATTATTCACAAAGGAGTCACCAGAAAGAAATTTCATGTCACTGAGAATTAGTCAAACTCTAGAAAGAGGATAAAGACAATACTACCAAACTAATGACATATCAAGATTTTGGCCCAAAAATGATGGGCTTATTGATTCCAAAGTTGTATGCATAATACCAAATCAAGGAAATCAAGCCAATCCTCATGTACAAAATATCCTACAACAAACTCTTGTCTCTATACCACAAAGAATACCAAGATGTCCTATAAAATTAATGACACAAGTATCTTCATGTAGACATCTAAAAATGACTAGTGCATTTTTATCTCGACTTTTCATCATTTTCTCATCAATTCCTCTATCTGTATTAATTAAATAATATTTAAATATTTAATTAAGCTTATATTTTCTCTTTTATCTATAATAATTAAAATATATATAATTATTTCAATTATATCCATGTTAATTAAATAAACTTCAATTTATTTAATTAATTTTAACTTTTTCTCTTCATTGAGAGTTCTTTGACAGCTTGAGTTATGTTGACTTCTTGGTTGACCCTAGATGATCATTTGAGTCTCTAATGAGATGTCAATTTATGACTTGTTAATTTTGATAGGGTATCCTTAGTTAGAATATTTTTCGTGATGTGTGATATTTGATTCTTGATTGTCCATTAGATATTTGTATTGATACAAGTGCTCAAACAAAAAAGATACGTTATTTGGAGAGTATGATCTTCTAGGAGGATTACATAAATCATGATGTTGCATGGAGCTTTTAATTATATAGCTATAGATTTAGTGAAGATTTGTGTTGGTTCTCTTAGTGTTGTGTGTGTTGATTATTTCTTGGGAGCTTCATGTAGTGCATTGTTGCATTTGGAGTTCAACATCGATTGATTGGTTGTATGTGCTAATGAATCTTAGAGACTAAGGGGAGGTTGGAGTTCTCTTAAATTTAGAGATATTTTTTAAGACAATTACTCTTTGGAGGTTTTAGCAAAATGTTTGAGGAGCCTTCACCTAGATACGAATGTGATTCATGATGGACCTATCAATGAGATTGTTCTTAAAGAGTAATTTTGGATTGGTATATCCCAAAGGAGCGATCTCATTCCCCACTCTTGGTCTATTTAATAGAGAATCATCCAATAGTTACTTTCCACTTTTTTTCTAGATTTGATTATTTCTATACTTTTTCTTCTCATAGAGTTGAATCTTGATATATAGCTGTTAGTTTTGGATTATCCATTTGATGAATATTTGACATATTTACCTTTATGCATATAGATTTATGATGTCATTTATGAGGATTTGGGAGATGTTATTGGGCTTATTCCTAGTTCTTAAATGGATAGAGTTCAATATTCCTACATATTATATAGGCTTACATCTATTTTGGCTATATAATATTTTTTTTAATTAGTGAGATTGTCTGGTTGGGTGTTGTTAAGATTTTTTTAGTTGGACTTTTGAAGGAGATCTAACTTGGCACAACATATCAATTTTAGGTGTTGATAGAAAATATTATGTGATATTATTTCCAAGTCTTCTCTATTTGTTCTATGACTAACTTTTAGTGGTTCATATTCATTTTATTTTGATTTGGGTTATAACTTGGGAGAGTTATGGTGACAAGTTATAAGAGAGTATGCAATGGTTTTTATTACTAGCTACACCTTTGTATGTGTGGTTACTTGCATACTTATTATGCCTTGATCTTTTTTCTTTTTATTTCCATCAATGATATTTCCTAGATGTGTGTGTGTTCTTTATTGAAATTTTTTATACAAGGGGCTTGCAATTATAATTTATGGATTACATATGTATTATCACAAATTGTACCTTGCTGCAATTTCACACTTATGCATTGTGCTCGATGCATTTATCATAAAATCCATAATTGGTATATGGATATTCCAACTTCATGGATTGTGTGGATGAAGTGTTAGCAGTCTAAGGTTTGAATTTGGGACTAAATTGGTTAGACATGAGTGTGGCATGTAGATGTATGTGCAATGCATAAATTTCCCAAAATATTATTGATTTCAAATGGGAAAATCTAGAGAAAAACCTTCTTGACACATGCCACTTGGCACAAGCGCATCCAAAATAAAATTTTCACCTGTTCCAAGCAACAAAACTCTTAATTTTCCTATTTTTTAACATACATAGTCACTTTAATTCATCTCTTCACTCTCATAGAAAATCTCTATTAAAATATTTCCACATTCTTGATTCCTACATCAATGTTATACTTGATTTTAGCTTGCTCAAATCATGTGATAACCCCTAAGAAACTTGTTTATTTTGTAGCCCAAGTCCTATAATATCATATATCGAAGCAACTTCTAATTAATCTCTTGCATTGTTCAATCCCTTAAGAAATTTTCGATTGGATCTCTCATTTGTCTTTTCAAATTTAACAAAAGTTTATTTTTGGAGTCCATGATTTTCTCTAGATGCAGGGTTGGGAAAATTAAGGACAATTATAGTTCCAATATAGTAGTGAAGAATTTCTCTGCCTTTGCACCCATTCCTCCTTCATAATGTAGTTCAAGCTTTAAAGCTTGAACCACATGTCGACCTCCGCGTGTGTGGCATTTAATGCCCACTTAAGTTGTGTTTATAAATAGGGTTTTAAACCCATTTCTACTCACTTTATTTCCATATTTTCATTTTAATGTGTGGCCTAATCCATCACATTAACTTTTCCTTCTTCATAGTGGACTTGTAGCATTCTTCTCGTCCTTATTTTGTGGTCTTCCCAGATGTTTTTCATAGTTCTTCTTCCTCATTTTCTATGGTTTCTAGTTTCATTTCTAGTGCATTGTGCATGTGTTTTTTTTTTCTTTTCCGTACACAACCTTTTTATTTTATAGTATTTTTCTTAGGGTTTTACCCCCATAGTGCTTGTGGCCTCTTCCATGGTTGTCTCCCCTTTCACATGCATTATCCCCCACATTTTATCCTCTAAACATCCCATAGTGCATCCTTCTACTTTCCATAAACTATTGAACTACAATTTCTTACCACAAAAAACCTTATTCAATTCACAGTTTATTATCCAAACTTTATTTCGTTGGTGCAACCCTCATGTAATTCAAGTTTCAAAACTGAAATGACATGATAACTAGCTCTATCAAATTCATAGTGTAGTTCGAAGCTTATTTTTTGAACTATGTTGCTACAATGAAACCTTATGCAGTTTGAGTTGTAAACCTTGAACAACATTACAACTTTGCATCCATTCACTTCATGTAGTTAAGAGTTTATTCTATGAATTGCACTTCACATGCCTTATATAGTGTAGGGTAGAGAATTTTCTCTCCACTACATCTATTTGATGCAGTGTAGCCTGGGTTTTAAAACCCAAACTACACTTGTCCCCCCTCTTTAGTTGGGTTTTAAAATCTAAAGTACACTATTAATGCCTTGATGTAGTTTGGATAATTTTCTCTAAACCGTAATTTTTGGTTTACCTTGTGCAAGACCAAATAATGTCTCTACCTTTGCACTATAAAATGAAATCTTCATGTAAATCAAAGAATTTTTTTGGTTTACACGATATCAACTCTAGATGTAGAAATACATAATTAATCAACAATTACATGGATATGTAAAACAAATTCTAACATTAAAAAATTCTCAAATTTAGTATCTTCACTCTAGATGTCATATCCTTCTCTGAGTAGGAAGACCTTGAAGTACAAGTATTAAAATGTGTTCCTAGCGACCTTTGTGTCATCTAATATCGACTACATTAGAAACAAAAAAATCAGTCACATGGATATATCATAATTCTTGAAGAATATCAATTAGTAACTGATACCTTCTAGTATGCAAAAAATCTCAGATAACAATATTCATCTAGTCTAGATTCACTTCCAGTATCTAGGTCTATGATCCTGATTTTTTCTTAGCACTAAATACCCACTTTTATAGAGAAAGTAGGAGAATAAAAGATGTTGATGGTAAAGTGGTTACAAATCTAGATGAGGATTTATTTGTTAAGATTTTTACATGACCAAACATTGACGCATATGCAGATATTACCATATAGTTAGCACAAGATTATTATGAAAAGCACCTTGAGAAATGTATGAAGTGATGAACTATAACTGATTGAATGTTTGAAGATGATAAGTTGATGATCACCAAGCTGCAAAAGTGAATGCAAGACATTAAATCAGTTAATGTATTGTATTGTCATTGATGTCAACTTGATATGGTTTGATTGTTCATACACATTGTCATAACCTTGAAGATCTGAAGAGACAAAGTTTGTGTGGTCGGTAAAAAATAAAAGGTATGTATACACCAAGTGACAGTGAACACCGAACCGTTCACAGTGTATACCGAGCATATAAGTAACCGAGAAAGTGTTACTGAGCAAGATTTAATGACTGAGCATAATTGAAGTTGATGAGCGAGCATAACTGGAGTTAAAGAACGACAAAATTGCTTAGCTAACAGAGCTACAATTTAGGGATTGACTGATTGATTGTTTTATTATCAATGATCAGTTAAGCTAAAGTAAGGAAGTAGATTAAAAGTGTGTTTTATTCATAGTTATCAAGGATATATTTATAGAATAAAACTAAAGGAGATCTTTACGAGATAAATAAAATCATGGCAAGTTTTATGGATCAAGGAGGGATCTACGACAAAAACAAGGAGATTGAGCGGTGAATCGTGTCTATATAAAGAGATAGGGAATTCATTATCCAAGAGAGGAATGCTGAGTATATTTTGTGTGAAGATAGAACTCTTCATGCAGATCTGATCATACAAGTTGAAGAACAAAGCCAAGGAATTCTGTAGACACCAAGAAACAAAGGATAAAGCATACACCGAGTAGAATAAAGAAAGAAAGCAAAGGACCTGAAGTATATATTGATCAGAGGGATATTATTGGACTAAAAATAGATCTGAATATTTGCAAATCAAAGTTGTATTTTGAACAGATCATTTACTATATCATTTTAACCATTGATTCAAAAAATATCTTAACCGAGTGGGATTTAATAGTCCTTATTGTATTGAGATACTCAAGAGTATCAAAAGTTTTTCTTGTTGACATCATAATGAGTGCTAGGTAAAAAGACAAACTATTGGTTTTAAATCCTCTAACAAGGTCTCACTTAACAGTGTGTATTGTAACCTTTAACAAGGTTAGCTCTTCACCGAGCTCACTTCAGAAGAGTGAAAATATTTTGGGTTTTTTCCCATATTGGGTTTCCATGTTAAAATATGTGTCAAATGTGTATATGTTTCATTGTATTGATATTTTTTTTTACACATTATTGAAACTGGATTGGTCGGTTAACACTAAGTTTATTTGCTGCTGCTCGGTAAAGTCTAGAAAAGATAAATAGTATATCTTACTGAGCAGTTTATATTGTTAAGATTATTTATGGCATACATCTCGATGAAATTGGGACTGTAAAATAACTGAAGGTATTATATTTGAGAGATAAGTTTTTGGTTGGATCTTTTGGAATAATTTTTAAGGCCACTGATTCACCCCCACCCCCCTCTCAGTTATTCTAACAATTGGTATCAGAGCTTTGGTGCTTGGAAGAAAATATTAAAGGGACTTAAGCTAAAGATCACAAGATGAGTAAAAGGGATGTGCCTAAGTTGAACAAGGACAAATTTGCATCATGGCAAAGCAAGATAAGACTTCATCTATCTGGTACTAGAAATGATGCTACACAACACCTGGATACTAAATATGTTGCACCTACTAGACCTCTTATTGTTGATCAATTGAGAGACAAACATGAACACAATTCTACGACGATAGAGCTTTCTTCTTCACTAACCAATGCTAAATTTGAAGATGTGAAATCATGCACTTCTGCAAAGAAAATGTGGGACAAACTCAAGCTAGTACATGGAGGAGATGCCAATGTGTTGAGAGCTAAAGATGAAAGCCTAAGAGGAAATTTTGATGACCTGAGAATGAAAGAAGGAGAGAACATCACTCAGTACAGTGACAAAATCAAAGAATTTGTTAATGCTATCCATGGAGTAGGAGGAGTACATGATGAAGAAACATTTGTAAGTAAAATTATGAGAACCTTACTGTATGTTTACGCTATTAGAGTATCTGCAATTCAATAAATGAGAGCAGTAGCTAGTAACAAGGTTACTCTTGATAGTTTTATTGGTAGACTTATTTCATTTGAGATGAACAACTATGACAACAGTGTCTTACCTACTATTGAGTCTACATTCAAGTCTTCTCTAAAAATAAGCAAATATAGTAACAAACACACTATGAGAAATGATAGTGATAGTGATAGTGATGAGAAAGAGCTTGATGAACTTGAAGCACTAATGGCTAGGATATTACATAGAGGTAAATGAAGATATAAAGGTAAATTGCCATTGGTCTATTTTAATTGCAAAGAAATTGGACATTTTGCTGCTAGATGTCATAACAAGAGAAAGGATGAAAGAGACAATGATAGATCTTATGAAAAGAAGTATGATAGAAGTGATGACCAAGACTACAGAAACAACTGACACTCTAATAGAAGAGCTAACCGAGATTACAAGGACAAAGGAAAGAAGACTTGTTACCTGGTTGAGAAAAAAGCTGAGAATTCTGATACTGATTCTTGATGAAGATATTGAGGTAGTATTTGTTGCTATGAAGGATGATTCAGACGAAGAAGAAAGGTATGTTGAAACATCACTCATATCTAAAGTTAGAAAAAATGATGTCTGGATTATTGATAGTGGTTGTACTCATCACATGACTGGAGACAAAGAAAAGTTTGAAACTTTTGAATATTATAATGGTGGATCAGTTAGGATGGGTAATGAACTCACCTTGCCCATGAGTTGAAGGAAAAGGTACCATCATGTTGAATAATCTGATCAGATGTGAAAATGCATATTGGGTGAAAGGACTTAACTATAATCTATTGAGTGTTTCACAACTAAACAACATAGGACACCGAGTTGCGTTTGAGAACAAAAAGGCAATGATCTATAATGGAATAGGAAAGTTGATCAGTACTGGTGAACAAACAAAAGGTAATATATTCTATCTTGATAATATTGAGACCACTTTTTTATTGGCTATAAATTAAGACGTTTGGTTGTGGCATAAAAGTTTATGTCATGTGAAATTTGAAAACATGGTTAAGATAAGTAAGAAAAGAAAAGTGAGAGGCTTACTGAGTATTTCAAAGCCCGACCATGTTATGTGCAAGAATTGTCAAATAGGAAAAATGACAAAGTCTAGTTTCAAGAGAAAAACCTACTGATCTAATGATATTGTGGAGTTAGTCCATACTGACTTATGTGGACCAATGAGAACAAACAGCTATTATGGTGATAGATACTTTATTCTATTTTTTATGACTATTCTAGGATGATGATTGTCATGTTCTTAAAATAGAAATCTGAAGCATTTAAGATGTTCAAATGGTATAAAGCTAAAGTTGAAAAACAAAGTGGAAAAGAACTGAAATGTTTAAGATCAGATAGAGGAGGAGAATTAATTTATGATGAATTCACTAAATTTTGTAATGAGCATGGGATTACAAGACATGTTTCTACACTGAGAACACCACAACAAAATGGGATTGTTGAAAGGAGGAATAGATCAATTTTTGGTTGTGCCAGAACATTGATGATTGTAAAAGGAATCACACAAACATTCTGGAGAGAAGCTGTAAGTATTATTGTCTATACAGTGAACCGAGTTCAATTGAAGAAAGACACAAATAAGACACCTTATGAGCTATGGTATGGATACACACCAAATGTGAGTTACTTTAGAATTTTTGGAATTCAATGTTATATAATGAAAGATGATAGAAATGGAAAACTTGACTCTAAAAGTGATGAAGGAATATTTATAGGATATTCTACTAAAAGAAAAGCTTATAAATGTCTGAACAAATCTTCTAACAAAATCATTGAGTGTGCAAATGTTAAAGTGGATGAATTTGCTGAGAAAAATGATGAGGAAAGAAGAAAGGAACCTGAAGATTACAATAGATTTGTCTACATTGAAGAACCTGACACTTTTCCTGAGTGACAGAACAATGCAATCGAGCAATAGGTTGTACACACCGTGAATCAGGAAAATGCTCACAATGTTGAATCGAGTGATAAAGATCAAAAGGAAGAACAAAGATCTAAACCTATACTAGCTAAATATCTCAAAAGACACCATCCATAGGACCAGATCATTAGGGACAAAAGAGCAGGAATGAGAACAAGAAGTAAGTCAATTAACAATAGATGTTTGATTTGTACTTTTGAGCCTAAATTTGTTAATGCTGCACTTGAGAATCAAGAATGGGTTAGTGCAATGAATGAAGAGATTGAGAAGAATAAAACATGGACATTAGTACCTAGACCGAGTGACAAAATGTCATTGGTGCCAAATGGATTTTCAGAAACAAACTTAATGAGAATGGAGAAGTCACAAGGAACAAAGCAAGACTGGTATGCAAAGGGTATGCACAAGAAGAAGGTATTGACTATGGAGAAAAATGTGCACCTGTTGCTAGACTAGGAGTAAGAATTATACTTGCTTATGCTTCTTTTAAAGGATTCAAAGTATACCAAATGGATGTTAAATCTACATTTTTGAATGGAATACTAGAAGAGGAGGTATACATTGAACAACCTGGAGGGTTTGTTGATCCTAACAAGAGGAACGTGGTTTGTAAACTACACAAATCCTTGTATGGATTGAAATAAGCACCGAGAGCATGATATGAAAGACTTCACTCTCATCTCATTAGTATTGGATTTGTTAGAACAAGTGACAACTTTAATCTATATTTGAAAGGAGATATTGATGATAATATTTTGATTGCTAAGATATTTGTCGATGCTATCATATTTGGAGGTAATGATATGCTATGAAAGTCATTTGTTGATGAAATGAGAAAAGAATTTGAAATTTCAATGTTTGGAGAGATCAATTTTTTCTTGGTCTGCAGATTCTACAACAGGCTAAAGGCATCTACATAAAAGAATTTATGTAGATATTCAAGATGAAGGACTCCAAACCAGTTGGAACACCTATGACAACTAGATGCAAATTGACAAAGGAAGACAAGACAACCAAGGTAAATCAGACCTTATACATATCTATGATTGGTAAACTAATGTATGTTGTACACACTAGAACTGATATAGCACATGCAGTTGGTATAGTTGCAAGATTCTCTACTTACCCTAAGGAATCACACATGACTTCTCTTAAAATAATTTTGAGATATCTGAAGAATACTGAAGACTATGGTTTGTGGTACAATAAAGAAGGCAAATTTGAGCTACAAGTTTATACTTATGCTGATTGGGTTGGAAACATAGATGATAGAAAGAGAACTATAGGAGGAGCATTCTTTATGGGTGTCAGACTTGTCACATGGATAAGTAAAAAGCAAGGATGCATATCTCAATCAACTACAGAAGCAGAATATGTAGTTGTTGCTGCAAATTTCTCTAACATTGCATGGATCAAGCAATTGCTGAAAGGTATGAATGAGGAAATTCTTGACCCAGTAATTATCTATTTTGATAATACAAGTGCTATAAACATTTCAAAGAACCCTATGATGCATGCTAAGACACATCTATTAAGTATCATTACTTGAGAGAACAAGTACAAGAGAAATGGGTAATACTGGAATATGTACAATCCTAAGAACAACTAGCAGACATTCACAAAACCATTTCCAAAAGATACATTTGAATACCCGAGGAGTAGACTAGGGGTTCATCCCTTGTCTACTAGTCACTAATCTAACTAGGAGGTTGCATCAGCCTACACATTATCATAAGATTAATCATGTTGATGCAAGCTGAGATATGGACTGCAATGACATATCAGTACACTGAAGATACTTATCTGAACCACACACCAGAGATATTGTTGGCTACTACAAAGCTATATATATATATATATATATATATATATATATATATATATATATATATTGGCATTGCTGCCAAAGGGAGAGAAAGATTCAATGAAATATCCATCAGGGAGAAGAGATTCTACAACACAAAGGGAGACAATATCTAAAGGTTACTGTTAATGAAATAACCATCCATCAAAGGGAGATAATTGGAGACAAAATCAAATCTACAAGGAGAGCTGTATGGTAAACATTTTTTTTTTTGTAGTGATTAAACATATTAAATTTGTTGTGGAAAATGGAACCAAGGTTCACATTTACAACCAAGCGGCAACTAAAGGACATCTTTGGACCTGTGGAAGATCATAGAGTGAATCTTTTGATAAAATTCCCATCAAAAGAGGTCGTTGAAGCTTTTCAACAGACCCTAGGGCCACTGTTTCATGAAGCCACTAATAGGTGGAAGTTGCAAGTCGATATCGCAGCAATGATAATGGTGTGGGGTCTTGAGCTGGGTGAACATGAAAGGGTAGTTGAGAGAGTGATGAAACCTCTCTTTGAGGCAGACCTAATCCCCAACGTTGATCAACTACTGGAGTGGGCTCACCCTAGGTGGGCCTTTGATTATAGTGAATTCTATGAGGATGAGGCGGAAGGAATAGCAAAAGGCATTCTTCCTTTCTTACAATGGCCAGAAGGGGTGGAAAAGGGGAATTATCTATGGGAGAGGCAAATAGCATGGGGAAAGATGAAAGAGAGCATCTGGAACTACACCACACTTCACCGAAGGCCAACAATGCCTACCCTTTTTCCTAAGAAAGGTAGGACTTTGCGAGGATGAAAGAGAAGGATAGCGCAAAAGGTCAATTCCTAAAATCTAAGCCAGAAGACTAAAGGAAGTTTTTGGGTGGAAAGGGTGGATTTTTGAGGAACACAAAGTAAATCCTAGACTAGGGTAATGGTGACTGGAGACAAATGAAACCAGGGTGTAATTTGATGTGGCAGTTTTTTTATTATGTTTGTGATTAACAGAAAATTTGCTCTGAAAAAATGACAAGGGATGAAGGCTTCCCGGGCTCCCCACCAACTATCACGTAGCTATGGTAAAGACAACTGAGACTCTGGAAGAGGGTCTGATATCATCTACATTGGGTGGCTGTGGTGGATTTTTGAGAAACCAGCTATAAGATGTTTCAAATTGATGCAAAAAATAATGTCTTATCTATTAATTGTAATGTTGAAGGTTTTTGGGATGGGCTTTCTCGTGGAAAATTGAATTGTAATGGGGGATGCTATAGAAAGCTGAAAATAGCTTGAATGCATGTATTATCTCTTTCATATTAATAAAATACACTAATATTACCGACCAAAAAAAAAATTAAATCTGAGCTAGAAGAGCTTACCGAGATTCAGATATTTGAATTGGTTATAGAACAATAGGTTTGGTATGTTATGGCATGTTTTATACTGCATATTTCATATTGTGTTACCATCAATGCTAAAGGGAGAGATTGATGAACTATAACTGATTAAATATTTGAAGATGATAAGTTGATGATCACCGAGCTGCAAAAGTGAATGCAAGACATTAAATTAGTTAATGTATTGTATTGTCATTGATGTCAACTTGATATGGTTTGATTGTTCATACACATATTGTCATAACCTTGAAGATCTGAAGAGACAAATTTTATGTGGTTGGTAAAACATAAAAGGTCTGTATACACCGAGTGACAGTGAACACTGAGCCATTCACAATGTATACCGAGCACAACAGTTAAGATAAAGCAAGGAAGGAGATTAAAAGCACATTTTATTGACAGTTATTAAGGAGATATTTACAGAATATAACTAAAGGAGATCTTTACGGGATAAATCAAATCATGGCAAATTTTACGGATCTAGGAGAGATCTATGAAAAAAACATGGAGATTGAGCGGCTAATTATGTCTATATAAAGAGACAAGGAATTCATTATCAAAGAGAGGAATGTTGAGTATATTTTGTGTGAAGATAGAAATCTTCATGCAAATTTGATCATATAGGTTGAAGAACAGAGCCAAGGAATTCTGCAGACACCGAGCAACAGAGGACAAAGCATTCATCGAGCAGAATAAAGAAAGAAAGCAAAGGAACTGAAGTATATATTGATCAGAGATATATTATTGGACTAACAATAGATCTGAATATTTACAAATCAAATTTTTATTTTGAACAGATCATTTATTGTGTTAGTTTAACCATTGATTCAGAAAATATCTTAACCGAGTGGGATTTAACAGTCCTTATTGTATTGATATACTCAATAGTATCAAAAGGTTTTCTTGTTGAAAACATAGTGATTGATAGGTCAAAAGACAAACTGTTGGTTTTAAATCCTCTAACAAGGTCGCACTTAACAGTATGTATTGTAACCTTTAATAGGGATGGATCTTCACTGAGCTCACTTTAGAAGAGTGAAAATATTTTGGGTTGCCAGTCCCAAGTGTTTTTTCCCATATTGGGTTTCCACGTTGAAATCTGTGTCAAATGTGCATATGTTTCATTGCATTGATATTTTGTTTTACACATTATTGAAACTGGATTGGTCAGTTAACACTAAGTTTATTTGCTGCTACAAGGTGGCCAAAGACTCTCTACCATGGTAAATTCAAATAAGAAGACAATGATTTGATAACCGTTCTTAGAAGGGTTAAAGGTCTTTCTAAATCTTATGTTTTAAGGAAGCAATATATTAGCACATTTGTATTATAGGGAAGGGAAATCAAAAAATCTTTTGGGGAAAGAAGATCAATGGTGCAATCTATAATCAACTTTCAAAGGTGCCAACTACCTTAAAATTATACATGACCTCATACTTCATGTATTTTGTCAATGCGACATTTTCCAAGTTTGACTTGGGAGGTTGACATAAGCCAAGTCTAGGTGTATGAGTATTATTATTAGTTAATTCTAAGACAAATTGTAAAACACTTTAGGAGAGTTAATGATGCTCTATTTTATTCATATATGTGCATGTTTGACAAGAAACTTGAAAAGAAAAGAGTTTCAAATGATGCACAAAATCTTGTCAATAATTTTTCCTACACGTTCTTATAGTTCCCCACCTTCACCTATATCAAGGTAGGCAATTTTGAAGGATGTCCTTATATGCTCCCTAGATATCCTAGTGATCAGATTGTTGTGATGTAATTATGTCAAAAAATAATGATTTTACATGAAAAGCAATTAGAGCCACATAAGTCTGGATTCAAATTCCCTCTAATAATTGGTAGGTATTCACTAACCACATCTTCCAAAGATAAGGCTATGGAGACAAATATTTGATGGGTTACTATGAAGAAACTCAAAAGGAGGGAAGACAATGACTACAAGAGTATGAAGGATAAGCTCAAAAAATGCTACACCCACATGCAAAGGATCGAAGATATATCGGCTAACTATAGAATAGAAGAAAATGTAAGGAAGTTGGACTATAGTCAGCTTACCTTAGAATTATTTATTTATTTATCTTGCTACTATTATTGAGGAAATGGAAGATGATGAGGATATCATAGATCTTGCCTATGAAGAGCAGAAGATTTTTGACACCCCTCTTCCTCCAATCCAGTGTTCACAATAAGAATTGGCTTCTATAAGAGGGATATTTCAACCCATCCTTGCAAATACTAATACTTGGCTATAGGAAAAAGGGATAAAGTTGAAACCCTCCAACGCAAGCTCAGAAGATGATACTATAGGACTTGTTGTTAATAATGTTGAATTGAGAACAAAGAAGATGCCTTTGCTACCAATAAATTTCCTAGGTATAAGTTTACCGTGGATAGAGATAAGAGTAAGGATAAAAATATAGGTTCATAGTAAGGAGCGAGGAGAATAACATCTAGAGGAAGGACTATGAGAACCCCTAATCATTTAAAACTATGAATCTGCACTAGAGTTTTGTTTGGAGGTTTCCACTCCTATCTTTAATTTGGTATCTTCTCTTTTTAACAAATATACAGTCCTTACCTACTATATCAATTATTTATATTACGCCTAATGTATACATTTAGTCTATCTATTCCTCAACTTCCAATGAGTCTATTTAAGACACCCCTCATGACAACATTGAGAATGTGTTTGGCATACTTTCTGCTTGCCCTATCTTGTTAGAGTTTTCTACCTTTGTGCTTGATGCCAAAATGATAGACTTTGATAAGTTCATGATTGAGCCTTCACCAAATGTTTCAACTATGAAAATTTATGAAGTGCAATTTTGACAAATACTCCGCCAATTGTAACCAACATTTTTCAAGAACAAGCTACATCCACACAAAATTTATATACAAGTGGTGAAGGAGATTCTTCTGCTCTTCCTCCTTGGTTGGGGTCAATAACACTATAGAGGAAAAAAACCATCTCTCTAGATGACTTTTTCTTTTTCTGACTTGTTCCAGTAAAGCCAAAGGTTGAAAAAGAGCCAAAACACTTTCAAGGGTAAGGGTTGATCAATTAATAAATATGTGGGATTGGTTGTGTCATGTCAAGATAAAATTCTTGGAGAATTTGAAGGTTCAGATTATGTCGTCAATAGTATTGAACTTGGTCAACAAATGCATGAAAGTGCGAAAGAGGATTTGTAGGAAGTAATGGATGTGTTGGTTGAGAGGTATGATAGGAAAAAAACTTTCAAGGATTACCTAAAGCTTATGGTGGAACAACTCACTATGGTTCTATTGAAGATAAGTCGACATTCTAAAGTGATTGAATAGGTGACAATGTCAATCAATGATGATTCTATCAAAAAGGCTTAAAGGATTGGTTCTCTAGGATGAATCATGAATGTACAAAATGATAGATTGATTTCACAAGGTACTCATCTTTTGAAATCTTCCATTGAGATGTGAGACAATATGAACAATGTCAAGTCTACGTTGGATCAGACACTTGACATGTTATCATAGGATTTGTAGTTTTTAGAGAAGGACCTCGATGCTTGGTCAAAGATAAAGTATTTAAAATTAGAAATTTTGGTTGAGAAGGGGTTAATTCACACCAGGAATAAATATATTAAGTACTAGGAAGTGATGAAACACAAAAAGGAGGTTCTCAAGGAACTAATAAAATATTTGCAAGAGGCTTGACGAATAAGCATAGACAAAGGTCTAGACATCATTGTCAAAGTCAAAGAGCTTCCATGTGAATTTATTTATGTGAATTGGGAAATGCTTCTCATGGATACAATTATCTAGGAGTTCATGTCACTAATACAGGCAGAGGAAGAATCATAAGATTTTTCAATATCTTCTATTGATAAGTTAGTGAATTTTCAAGTGACTCTAGATAACTTAAATGTAATCCTGAGTAAACATAAAAAGGCCTTCATCAACATAGAGTACTCCATCACATGATTCTAATCTATTTTTAGTTTTACATTAGGACTTGATGATTCTGAAGTGCAAGCCACCTTGCAAAGATATGAAAACTTTCTAGAGAAGAATGTTGATGATGAGAATGTGTCTTAAAACACTTAGTTTATTTTTTATGCTTTCCCTTTATGAATTTTGTATCTTGCTTATGATATTTTACATATTTTTTTATAAATCTAATTACACGTAAAAACAACTTAAGTCCAAAGTCAAATAGGACTCTATTGTTGAATAAGTCAAGTTAGTTGTAGCTTTCCCCTTTTTGCTTTTAATATTTCCTCTATATATATGAGGGAGCTCTATTGTAAATATTATCTTTTAGCTTATGTAACAAAATTCTACCAATTTGAAGAGCATTTTGAAACTTTTCTTTGAAATTGTAAATCAAAATTTAATCAAGAAACAGAGGCAAGCTTGCATCCAATCTTTATCTTGGATCAAATTGTTATGTGGTGGGACTATTCTTATGTCTTTCTTGTTACATTATCTTGAACATGATTGAATCACGGTGTAGTATTGAATTATTTGATTAAGAGGGACTCTAAATATGATTTTGTAGTCCGAGTTGCATTATTATATTTGGAATTTGTGTTGTGTATGAACTAGAAATAATTTGAAGACTTTGATTTGCATATTATTATTTATGTTTAGTTGATTGGATTGTGGCACGTGTTGGAGATTTTGGGCTGCTCATATACTACATATGTGTTCCTTTGTCTACAAAAGAAGTAGATGGAAGACTCTGTGCTTTCATGGACTTTTTAGTTATCAAAACTTGCTAGTATCTCTATAGTTATTCTTTTGTCTAATTATACTGTATAATAGATATTATTGGTCCAACTGGTGTTTTGTAGTATTTACACGTGATAATTATCAAGGAATTGTAAGTGAGATTTGTTGTAAAAGGAAAACATCTATTCTAAAAAAGAGAAAAAGATGGAAGCAACACCCCACGAATAGTTTAGGGTTCATAAGCTTACTTAAGTACTAGTTTTTATTAGTAGCAATAAGTAGGAAGCCTTCCCTTTTTAGAGAGGATAGATTTAATCTCATCATACTGTGACTAGTATAACCATTTTGTAATGAGTTAGTAGATTGCAGAATATTAATTCAACAATTTTTAGCGACTCTGCTAGGGATAAAAATATACAACCAAGCACCTTATGCTTTTGGTTGAAGCATACCAGTATCTCATCATTTTTTATTTCTTTTATTGTTGATTGTAAAGCTTTCATTCTGGTAGAATACAATTATACACATGGTAGAAGGAGAAAAGTACTCATAGATCCTACGTTTGGATCGTTACAAAAGTAAAACTTTGATAGTCTTCCTACATAAACAAGATCATCACTTCATTGTACAAGGATTTTTCCTCCTACCGTCGCAAGGTCTCCTATAAAAATTACAAGCATGATACATAGGATTTTTGGCCAAACATATGACACTCTTGATTGTCACATCTAATCATCACCATCCTACAGTTAAAATTAATACCATTACCATGCCTTTATAACCAAGTTGTTTCCTTGGAGGCATGTGTAGTAGCCATATACTATGCATTAGTGTTAGACAATGCAACTATATGTTGTCTTTTACTCATCCAACTCACTACAACTCCAAATTAAGTAAACACATAGACACTGGTGGGACTTTGACTGTCCATGTCACATACCCAATCTGCATCAACAAAAATCTATGTTCAATAACATATCCATGCTATAGATACCATGAGAAAAAAAACAATAATTAGAAGTATCTCACAAGAACCTTAATACCCTTTTGATAAAAGTGTAATGCTCTTCAACTAGGCTAGATAAAAATATGCTTAGAAATCCCACTACTTGGGCTATATCTAGTTTAGTACAAATCATTGCATACATTAAACTACCAAAAATACCAACATACCAAAAAATAGACATCTCTTGAATATTATCATTAGAATCAGGATATTTTTCTAAACTCAACCTAATACCAACTAGAAATGGAATACTTGTTTGTTTATAGTTTTGCATTTTAATCTTTGCAAAATGGCATCAACATACTTACTCTGACTTAATAAAAAAATTCTTTGAACTTCATGCTTATTGATTTCTATCCCAGGAATATATCTAGTAGTCCCAAAGTCCTTCATATTAAATGTGCCAGAAAGTTGAGTTTTGATTTCTCTAATAATTTCCTTGTTATTTCTTATAAACATATCATTATCATACAAGAAGATAATTAGTAATTGATCATCAATAACCTTAATATAAATATAGTGATCTTCTTCACTTCTAACATAAGCAAACTTTAATGTAAAAGCATCAAACTTTTGGCACCACATCATTGATGACTATTTAAAACCATATAATGACTGCTTTAACCTACAAAATAAGTTTTATTTTCCTTTCACAACAAGACTATCTAGTTGTCACATATAAATCTCTTCTTCAAGATCCTCATGTAAGAAATTTGTTTTAACATCCATTTTAAAAATTTCAAAACGACAAGCAATAGCAATAGATAATAGGAATATAATAGAGTTTAGCTTAGCACTAGGAGAGAATATTTCACCAAAGTCAACTCCCTCTCTCAGGGAGTAGCCCTTGGTCGCCAATCTAATCTTGTACCACTCTACCTGACCATATCAAACAAACCTCTTCTTAAATACCTGTAGAAGTTGAGAAATCCAACTTCATAGCTCACCAAGAACACCTGCATGCAAATACCTAATACTTAATGGAAACCAAAATGACAGAAGCTAGGGTTTGGAAAATCTCAGCGGAGTGAGAGCAAAATTATTATTTCCCAAAAAGTAAATTACAATAATTACAAAAGCGGCATATAAGGTGAGAAACCCTAAAGTCGGAGAAAGCTAGGTTTGTGCATTTAATAATTAATAAACATATTAATTATTATGCACCTACAAATGACAAGCTTAAGTGGATAGAATAATAGTTAGCTTTAATAATTAAACCGAAGTGATTTAATTATAAAGGCAAATGTACTATTACTCTAACACCCCCCCTTAAGCAAAGCTCAGGAGGAAACTAACCTAGCATAGCTATGAAAGTAAAAGAAATGGGTCCCGGCAACAAGGCCTGATCAGGTACCCAACTACAAAGAAATCTCTGTAAATCGGGGAAATAGAGAAAACCCAGTGGGAAAAACTCTACCCCAAAAAGAGATACAACAACATGCTAAAAAAAAAATGAAGGAAGGCCTCAACAAAACACCCCAAGGACAACTTCCGTCACCCCAAGCATAGAACGCAACTGAAGATAGCGCGGAGATGCAAAGGGTTTGGTGAAGATGTCAGCAACCTGCGCGTCAGTGGGAATGTACTCCAAAGAGAGAACACC
>MU224840.1:1166747-1183700 GCA_018584345.1 Thuja plicata | reverse complement strand
AATTAATAAACATATTAATTATTATGCACCTACAAATGACAAGCTTAAGTGGATAGAATAATAGTTAGCTTTAATAATTAAACCGAAGTGATTTAATTATAAAGGCAAATGTACTATTACTCTAACAATACCCACTTGCATCCAATGAGTTTTCTTTCTTTGAAAAAGTTGACAAGATCCTAGGTGTCACAATTATCCAAATTTCTCACCTTCTCCTGTGTGGCCTACATCCAAGACTTACATTCCTCAGAAGAGAGTGCCTCCTTGAAAGATCTAGGTTCATCATCAATACTGAGTAAAGAAAAATTACAACAAAATATGGTAGGCTATACATATTAATTGGATTGTGTTTCCTTGTGGACCTTCTCTTAGGTGGAGTAAGAGGTACTTCCTCATGCTTTTCATTATGATCATTTTCTTCTCTCACAACTAAATCTCCAGACCTATGGCTTAAAATTTCTTCATCTTGTTCATCTCTTTGTTCTTCCACATGCACATCTGCCTTCTTAGTTTCAAAGTGCACTATCTTTGAATCTTTCTTTGGGTTTACTTCACTTGAGTCAACTCTAAATTCTCTAAAAGTCACATCTCTAGAAAAGATCATTTTTCAGGTTATAAGATTCCAATGCTTATAACCTTTTACATTCTCACCATATCCTAAAAAGATGCATTTCTAACCTTTTGGATCCAATTTAGATCGCTTGTGTTGAGGCACATGAAAAAAAATGTCACAACCAAAAACCCTTAAATGTGAAATTGAAGGATTTTTACCCAACCACATTTCATAAGGTGTTTTATCAACAAGAGTTTTACAAGGATATCTATTAATCAAATAACAAGTACTAACAACATCTTCACCCCAGTAGCATTCATCTAACTTAGCACTACTTAACAAGATTCTTTCCCTTTCCATTAATGTATGATTCATTCTTTCTGCTACCCCATTTTGTTGGAGAGTATAATGTGTAGTATTTTTCATAACATTCATGTATGTTTGAAAAACTCTTCAAATTTCTTAGAACAATGTTCTCTCCCATTATTAGATCTTAATACTTTTATCTTATAATCAGATTTTTTAAAAACCAATACTTTAAATTCTTAAAATTAGTGAAAATGCATAAAATAAAGCCAATAATATCTTGAGACATCATCACTGAAGGAAACATAATAGTGAGATCATACAAAGAGTCAACATCCACCAGACCGCATACATCCGAATGAATATTGTCTGCAGGTCTCTTAGCCTTTTTAACTCTTTTAGGAAATGGTTTTTTTTTACCGAACATACAATGATCATATAAATCACTCATACTAAAAAAATAATAGAAGTCTGCTCAACTAGTTTCTTATCTAGAAGGGTCTTGTAGACACCAAAAATGACTTGTTGCCCGTGCGCAATGATTTTACTAATATTCCTCCTAAATTATTAATAATCTTTATTATTTAACTAGTTTGTGTCTTTCTACTACATTCTAAATTCAAATTCATAATTTCTCTCTAATTCCATAATTAAGTAATTTTAACAAATTATTTAATTATTAAGCATCTAATTAATTTTCATCACATTATTCTTCTACAAAGTAATTAAATAATAATAATTATTTAATTATTCCCTATATCTTTACAATTAATTAAATTATTATTATTATTGATGGAGGGTTCAGACCGGCAAGGTTGTCCAACAGAGGCACGAAGCCTGCGAGCAACCAACCAGTGAAGATCACCACAGAGACATTTTAGCAACTCGATACGGGTGCACTCGTGCCTGGAACCTCTTCAGCTAAGAGCCAAGGACTGAGGGGTATCCATTCTGCCAAATTCGCCTGGGGCACGATCCCGACCTCATCCTTTATGATGTCGGAGGCTTTGCACTCAGCAAGACTTGATCCCTGGTGGGCTCATTTGGAGCCATTCAACTTCACCAGTAGACCAAGGGCCCATTTAATTAATACTTCTACTTTATTCTTATTACATTTATGTAATAATTATGATTAATCATTTCCTCTTAATATTGAATAAATGTTAATTTATTTAATTTAATAATTACTCTTCTCATAAATAAATAAGTTTATTTATTTATTTATACTCCCCATGTGTAATTAAATAAATAAATTTATTTATTTAATTGGATTTATTCTTCTAGTTCTAACTAGCACTAAGTCTTAGTCTAACTATTCAATCAACTTTTCTAACTCCTCAATCACTTTTTATGACTGATCAATCCATTTAGTTATCAATTCAATCTATTCAGTTCTCTAATCCATCTATTCAGTCATATGTTAAATCTATTATGTTGACAAACTGGAATCATTCGAGTCAACTCTCTAATCTAATCTATTGAGTTTACTCTCCAATCAATCTGAGTTCAACTCTTCAATCACAACCAATCAATCTCCTCAATCAGGGATTCTTGATTGAAATCCAGAAAGTCTATAAATTGAGAGCTAATTCGCATAATTTGAAACCACATACTTTGAATTATTATGTTGCCCATTTGAGCTTGATCTGAGACCCACGCATCACATTAAGAAGGAGAAGAACAATGGAGATCCAAATCTGGGTTGCATTTGGTGTTTCTGAATTGATTATTTTATTATTCATGTATGCATTTCCATTTATTATCTATATCTCTCTTGCATGTCAGGGATTTGATTACAACATTTAGGCTTGTGGTTGTCTAATCTTGTTGTTGCAGGAACCTCATTCTTGAATTTGAACCCCTATCTTACGTGTCTTAAGACTTTTTTTCACATATGTAACCCAACCTATGGTGCCACAACATGTATGCATTTTTAGTCCTTGTTACAAAATCACAAACTTAGAAGCGTACAACTTAAACAAAATGCTTGTCTAACATCCTTTAGCAATTACCAAACTTCCCTTTACCAACCTACAACCAAACTTATCAAACGTCACAAGCATTCTAGAATCATTTAACTTAGAAATCAAAAGTAAACTTCTCACAAGATTTGGAATGTGTAAAACAGAATCAATCAAAACAATCCCTTCATCACTAAAACACAATTTTACCTTTTCTTTGCCAACAATTTACAAAGGTGATATCAGCAAGAAAATATTATCCTCCGTTATATTCTTTGTATTCATATTACCACTCCTTGTGAGGAGTCATATGTTAGGAAGCACCTAAAACAACAAGCCAAGCATCATTACTAAAAGAGTAAGTTGAAATAAACAAAGCATTAAAATCACTGTAATTATAGGACTTATTCGTCGAATCACTATTGTTCTTCTTATTCCTACACTCCTTCACATGTCCTCTTTTTTCACGGTTTGAACACCTAACTCTACTCTTTTGGGGGTCTAAGAATATCCTTTTGATTTATCCTTTTTTATCCACTTTAGTCTCTTTCTCCTTAGACCTTCCTCGAACATGCAGAGCATCTTAGGAGCCAACATTCATGGTATATCTCCTCATCTCTTCCAAAAGAAGTAAGAGAAGCAGATAATCCATCTTATGCTCTGCATCATCACTACTTATGGAAACAATCAAATTTTCCCAAGAATTAGGAAAAGAGAAAAGCAGAAGAATAAATTTATTATCATCTTCTAGCTTAACATATATTGAAGTAAGTTGAGTTGCAATCAAATTAAAAGCATTCAAATGATCACCAATTGGATCACCCTCTCTCATTTTCAAATAATACAATCTTTTCAAATATAACTTATTAGACAAATTCTTAGTTTGGTAGATTTCACTTATTTTCCTCTAGAGCTTGTATGCGGTATGTTTTGTAGAAGCATTTAGGAGGAAAGAGTTTGTAAGACATAGCCAAATTGTTTCCCATACGTTCTTGTCATTTTTCTTCCATTCTTCATTTAAAAAATAATGAGTTGGATAGCTTTTCCTATCTTCATGGAGATCTTCAACTTCCACATCGCATAACCAGTGTCATTGAACTTCTAAACATCTTGATGAGAGGTGGAGGCCACAACATACAACCTTCTCAAATTTGCAAAAAACCCACAAAATAAAAGCTCCCACTATAGTAAAAAACCTTAACACTTATAGAGAAAGGTGTCCCTCCCTCAACAAAATCATTAGCTCATATACCAAATGTAGTAAAACGAGGTGAAGAAAGGTTGTAATATGAACTTATATTGAATATTACTGCAAATCTAAAATTTATGACAAACTCATGATAGTGATTGCAAAATCAGATAAAAAGAAGAAAATCATTAGACATGAAAACACTAGATTTACATGGAGAAGCTCTTTTAGGAAAAAAAAAAAAAAAACTCCACCACAAAAAGTGAGTCACGTATATTGCTAATCCAATGAAGAATACAACATCAATACACTTCTTTGTAAAGCCCTGTAGAATTCACCAACACTTTGTTACCGTGCACACTAAACAAGATCAAATAAATAACTCTAGCTCAAGGTCCCTATTAGGTAGTTTTCCTGAGTTTCCTTTCCAGGCCTTTGTGTAGAGCTCTAATGGCGGCTTTTCAGAAGCTGCAGCGTCTTTCCTGCTTGTTTCTCGCGTATTTTTGTTGTAGAGGGTTTTTGTGGCCATGTTTCTTTCCTTTTATGTTGCTTCTGTAGAGTCAAAACAGTCGCTGAGGTCTCTGAGTCTTCCCTAGTTCATTTTTTGAAGAAATGTCCTAAGTCTAATATCCCACATTGGTCGTGTTGTAAAGTATTTTAATATTTTTATATCTTAGCCCATAATTGTTAAGTGCCGAAAGGCAAGCACCTTTTGGCTGACGGTTTGTGAGATGTTGTGGTTAGTGATTGCCAGCTGGCAGACAAATAGATAAATTTTGGTGGGCCCGTGTCGGAGAAGTGCTCAGATGATGTGGACAAGGATGACAAGTGGCAACAAGGCACGATTGCGCAGTCTGAGTTAGCACGGGTCCAGTCGGATCACGTGGTAGCGCGGAGGTGACATATGGCAGATATGACAGGTGGCGGGCCAGGTTGGATGGATACATGGCGAGGTCCCTGCAAGTAGGGTGGTGCCACATGGCATAGGTCAGCAAGATGGTTGAGTGGACCGAAAGGTGGATTGAATCAGTGGGTGACATGTGGCGGTAGATGGAAGAGGATCGTGAAGGCCAGATGAAGATCCAACGGTAATGCGCTACCGCGCAAAGGAAAGTTGCAAGGATGTTAAGCATTGCGTGGTGGCGAAATGGGCAACGTGTGTCCCAGAATGGTAGTAAAGAAGTGTGGGGCCTGCACGGGTTAGGAAAAACAGGTGGTTCCGAGATCAAATGGGAGGTTGCCACGTGGAAATTGGTGGGTCCAGGAGTGGATGCTTGTCGCTGAGTCTTGGATTAAATTTTTGTTGACTTAAGTATTCTAGCGACTCGGCGCAGACCGTGAATGAAGGGGTAAGATGTGCGGCTGGTGTTAAAACGCGGGATAAACCATGGGTTAAGTAAAAGGTCTGGCGGTTTGGCGACTACATTATCTTTGAGTCGCGTAATAGCTTGTGGTCAGGCTTGGGTTAGTTAGGGTCAGTTTCATAAAGTGCCCGGATAACCTAAGGTGTATCAACGACTGTGTTTTAAAAGGCCAATAAGATTTGAATCTTGACCGTTGATGTCATTTTCGGCGCCACCTGTGACCGCTTGAGTGGAAATTCAAAATTTTAAATCTTCGCAAAGTTTTCACGCCAAATGACAGATGTTTTGTCTCAGTGCATCATTAATGAAACAATCTGATCTTTGGGATCGATTTTTCACACCTGTAGAGCCGTGTTTGGATGGAGATCTAATGGTACTAGGGGAATTTAAGTCTGAGGTGATGTAATTGGGTTTCTGATTAGCTTTTTCCTTCTTGGCGCCGCCTGGTCTTTTCTTCATTAATGAGAGCATTACTTGTATCATGACTTTGGTTCCTTTTCGACATCAGAAGTACTATTTTGTTTTCAAGGGAGTTCTTCTTGTTGCTTCCATATCAAATTTGCATTGATCAAAGGAAAGATTTTTAGGGTTTCAACTTGTTCTCAGAATCAGATATTTGTATTGAGTGGTTGTAACCCTAACCCTAAATGGTCGGATGCTTGTTGCATTCCTATTCATATAAGGGAATTTTTAGGGCCATTTAGAAGGGGCTGAAGAATTGGGAGGAATATAGAAGAGCATTAGGCTTATATTTTGTTTACAGTCTAGGATATAGCAAATGTAATTTCAGATTGTGTCAAGACAGAATTGAAAGTTCTTTCATCTTTTGCATATCTCCTTGTCATACTGAATTAGGAATCAGTTTCATCATACTTAATATATGTATTCTCAGAATTAAGTCTCTCCTGTGTGATTATTCACTGAATTGTAAGTTTTCTGACTTACTGTATAAGTCTTGCTTATACATATGTGTGTTCCTTAGGTATTTGATTTTAGGTCAAACTAATTTCTTTGGAGATTTCGTTAATTCAGTTTGAATATCTTTTTCAGGATCTTGTAGTGTGTAATCTTGAGAATTCTTATGTTCATGGCTTTGAATCTTTGCCTATAAGGTGTTTCAGTTTCAGTATTGTATTTAGGATTCAACCTAATAGATAAGGCACTGATCTAGGATTAGTATTTTGTTGAGATACATATCTGAATGGTTTGGCTATATTATGTCCCTAAAACTAAATCAAACCCATTACCAAAAGTTCTTTACATTCACAGTTGTTCTTATTTCACCCATGGTAGTGGAGAGTCAATGAATGTTAGGTTGGCATTTAGTACTTACTTGTCATTCATCTGTTGTTTAAAATCCAAAGATTAAAGGTATTGTAAAGAGCTGAGTTTAATCTGGATTAGGTGCACCCACCTTGGTTTTGCAGAGCCAGAAATGCAGAGGGCAGTCTTGTCCCTATAGTTGGTCCAATTGTCTTGCAGAGCTTCTATACTTGGAACTAACCACTCCTAACATCAGTCTCAAGGCATATTGGTAGCTCAAGTTAGCATAAACGTATTCAAACACCAACAACCCCAATTTATAGAAACTTATGAGGAATACCACTGTGATATCACAAATAATATGAAGTAAAACCACTTGGAAAAGCCTCTCAGATGCCCCCATAATAGCATCTCACATATGCTTCTTATAGCTACCCTAAGGCATCTAGCTAATTTGAGCACCCATGTATCACTAGAAGAGTTTTTGTCATAAATGTTTGTCATAGGAATTAATAACGATTGTCATAACCATCATACATGAATTGAGAACTCCTGGAAAGTGTCCATGCACCTCAAAATAGGAGATTCTTAAAGAGGACACCTACCTATTTTGTACTTTTCCTTGAGGACAAACGATAAAAACAAGGGCTCACACAAATAGCCTATCAGCGAAATTAATATGGATGTAAGAATTAATGAGAAGGTGACATGATGAAAATGAAGTAATCATTTTTAGATGTCTAGAGATATATTAGTGTTTTCAATGGTTGTTATTTTCAAGCATGTGGGGTTTTTTCTTGCTAGTAGCATGGAACCTCTTTAATTTGGCTTTGGTACTTTATAAAGCTTTTTTAACAATTAACTTCTAGGGGCATTTTTTTAATCAACATATGTATATTTATATTCATTTTTAAAACATTTTTTAAAGAATAATTTTGAGTTATTTTAATATATTACGATAAATATTAATAGGAAGAGTATTTTCAAATTCATGTCAATTTGTATTTAAATTTGATGTATATTGATGAAATTATTATTTTATATGATAATATTTTGATAATTGACAAACTCTTTTGTTGATTTTGGCTTAATCTTTCTTATACATCCACTCTACTCCTACCTAGACATATTTCCATATATTTAACCTTATGTCATCCTCATTTTCCATATTTTCACACCTTGCATTATCAACCTAGACTTTTTTGTCCATGTTCCTATTCTAATTACATCTCCATCACCCTGCTCAATTTTGTGAGACTTAGATTCAATCCCAAGGGAGTCAAGATTAGCCCCAAACTCAATTTTTTAAATTCAAATTCTTGATTCTAACCATTTTAAACTAGCCTTTAGGACTTGACTTGCTATAAATTGCACGACTTATTGGTGTCTCTTGGTATTTAAAGACATTTGTTTACGTAATTAAACAAATTCAAGAAATAACAAGGTATCTTTAATTATCAAAGAATAGTTATTAGAGGAGCACTTGGGTTTTGAAGTTTCAAACAAAATCTGTTAGCACATAGGTCATTTGTAAGTTTGTGTAGGTCATAGCACAGAGACCACAACTATTGCTGCAACATTGTAAAAAATATTAGACATTAAATCAACAAGTGTAGAAATTAAATCAACAAGTATTGTCACAGCCATTGGCATGCGCTCAACTACTAAGTCCTCTCCCCTAGTTCTTACTGCTATTTCAAAATTCAATTATGTGTGAATATAAAAAAGCACAATCAAATTCAGAAACAACAGTAAGAAATTGATAGTACTAAGTCTCTTAATTTCTAACCAATTTCTAACCAATTTCTAACCAATTTCAATAGGAACTGATATTTGACCTACTAATCTTTGTTTTTCTTTATTCTACTGAAGATGACGCTTTACGATTTTTTAATGAGACGCTTCCAACACAAATTTTGCATTATTTGTTACCTGTTTCATGCTTTTTAATGAATTCGTGCATTTTATCAGAAAATATTGCAAATTGATGGTTGGGCTTTCTGTAATTCATGGGTGCATGTGATTATAAATATAAATGGAAAGAAAAACTCGTCACTGTATGACATTTAATCATAAAAGGATGCTGCTGTTCCATTACATAAAATTATCCAGAATGTAGAAAGATGCAAAGATGAAGTATTCCAAATATACAACTCAAATGTTGCAGTACTTACAGCAAATGCTGCTTGTAATTTTTTTCAGGCAAAAATCACACTTATTACCTGATAAAAACTTGAATAGTTAAAAATTCCCGAACAATAAAGAAGTTATTGCCGCAAATGAAACTCTGGAAAGCATGACTTGATGATGCTCATTAATAAACCTTTGGATTCCTACAATACCTTCCGACGCAATACTGCAAAGGATATTCTCAACTATCATACGACCTGGTAATTCTCTGTTACCATCTGTGTCCTATAGGCAAATTTTGGGGAGGGTCCTCCCTTTGTTGGCAACACGTTAGTTACCTGCAGTCATGTAGCAATATAAAGGTGAACAAATAAAATCAAATAGTAAGTAGTTCTATACTCTGTTGTTAATGATCTTTACAATATATACAGTACAATAAATGAATCACCTTGACATCACAGAAAGTCCGGGCTGCTGTGAATCCCACATCTATTGGAAAGAATGTGGATGGGTCTGCTTTGGGCACAACAAACTCCATAGATCCACTGCAAATCACAGAAATTTGAAATATGCAGATGCAGAGTAATACTGAAAAACTAGCCAAATGAGAAGGAAAATGAATTTCAAAATTCAAATATATTTTGAACGAGCATTAGTGATTCAAATCAATTTAAACCTCTAGTAATTACCTGGAATTAGAATTATCTATGAGGAGGACGGTCCACTCTAACATAGATCTCCTTGAATCATATCTATATGTAACACAAATAAGGTTGGTCATTAGAAAATATGCTGCAACACTAAATGTGGATATTGTCGAGCAAATTTCATATAAACTTTTGAAAATAATAGGTAGTTACAGAACCAAAAAACTATTTCCTAGTTTTACTAACCTCCAATCTCCATCAACCTGATTGACAGTGGGTGGGTCTCGGAGAGCAGGCAAAGGTATTGAAATTATAACATTCTGTAGGTCAAACATCTTTGATGCTTCATATTCAATATTAACGTATGTTTCCCCACCTGAAATTGATGGCCAGCAATTAACTGCAAACAACACAAGATATAAACAGATATTAGATTCTCTATCCAGGTTAGTGTTGTACTTCTTTTATGCTACACCATTTGTGCCTTGAGAATAAATTATAAGTTAAATCAGGCAGAGATGCCACTTATGATTTTTAACTTGTTTCATATGTGTGTTATTAATTGGGTGAATGTGTTTTAGATAAATCAAAATAGGTTTTAGACCATAATGTTAAATTAAAATAATAATTTTCAGTAGCACCGAGATTGCAGAAATAACTGAAAATATTTCCAAATAAAATATTGAACATATTTATTTAGTCTAGAAACTTACTACTCAAAGGGACGAGTGCCTCATCTGCACTTTGCATTCTCCACTTTAACAGACCCACTCCCAGTGCATCTCCAGTTGGACCAGCAGGAAAGGGCCTACTAGGATCCTTGAGTCCCAGCAAATTCTCATTCGAAAATAACTCCTTGTTAATGTTTGGGTGTGTCTTGAATTGAAACCCATTATTTGCTCCTGTCTCTATCTGAAATGATATAGAGTTTAAACAACTGTCCAACTTGTTCCGACCTTTTAAATATTAAAAACAGCATTCTTTGCTGCAAGACACAAAACTTGACAATTTCATCACATTTCCATGCACTGTTCAATTGCAGAAAGTGAAGATAATAATTTACATACCTGGACCTGTATAAATCCATCTTCCTTCTGCAAAATTTGAAGAGCAAGGGTGCCTTGCACTTCTAAGTTATTCAAACCACCATCACGTTTAAGAACCACACTAAGCTTTTCTTCAACTGTTATGGCAATAGGATCTGTGGCTACAGGAACAGAACTTCTAGATTGGCCCACAACAGGCTGGACATCCTCAACAATGACTTCTCCTTCTGCTTTCAAGGATTCCAAAAATTGGTTTGTTCTTTGAGACTTTCCTAGCTGCATTCCAAAACCCTTTGAAGGGACAGTAGCAGCTGATGATGGTCGACCTACATCATAGAAAAAACACAAAATGAAGAAGCATGATACCTGGATATTCAAAATAAAAAGAAAATCATCAAATGTTAAAGTGGTCTTATTATGCTAGATATAAAATTTGGAAATAGTAAATAACCTTTTGGTTTGCTTGAAAATGAATCTAAATCCAAACTTGATCCATGAGTAGAGTTGCTCCCGAAGCCACCTCCATTGCTTGATATACTTAGATCACCAAAACCACTCTCCAATCTGGTTGAACCAGTTGATTGCAATGACATTAAGCCACCTTTATCAGATCTGTTCCTATCAATCTGTGACGCAACAAATGACCATAAAGATTCTATTCACAAAGTAAATAGTTTTTTTATTAAAAGCAAACAGATTCAATTAAAAAACATCTAACATCATACCCTGCTTTTATCAATCTCACTTGCTTTTCGCTTCATAACATCTTTAGTCTCGTTAATCTTGCTTTGCATTATCAGCTTGTGAAGTCGTTCTTCATGGCTTTCCATTTCACAATATTGCTTGACTTGTGCAATTGTCACACTTTCCTTGTGACCTGTTGAGATAACTTCATCAAATGCAAAGATCAGCTCAAAGGCTGTGCTGCAAACACCTTCTTCATCTAATGAAGTCGAGTATTCAGGCACCTAAAAAGGATTAAGGCATTCGCTTATAAAATAACAGAGCAAGAAATGATCCAAGGCGATCCAAGATTTTTTTTCCAGAACACTATAATACGCATAATTGGAACAAGAAAGATATCATGGAAGAATCAGACTTGAGAAAGGCTAATTCACTAAAATTTTAAAGCTTGTTGACATTACTAAAATCGTTTAAACTGCAACTCATATCCAATGCATGATAGATATGAATTACTAAAATCTTGGTATTTCAGCTTACAGATTGTCCTCCATTGATTAACCTATAATAAACTCACTAATTATTGTGATTTCATCCTGTGTTTACCATATGATGTTTCACCTTCATGAGGAAGGTTGAAGTGGTTTTATTGGAATGACCAACACCTTGGGATGTGGAAAAAAGGCATTTTAATACAGTACCAGATCAAATCATTGAAAGCAAATTCAGCAAAAAAACAAGTTAAGGATACAAGCTTGGAAAGCAGTCTTAAGGTTTCCAGATCCTCCAGGATATTACTCTGCTTATTAGTTACAAGCAACAAATACAAAGCTTCCATAGGCTGGTACACATAACGAACATTCTCTGTCTCAACATAAGTATGTTGTTTTCCGATGCCAACTAATTTAGGGAAAGCCGCAAGTAATCCTTCAATCCTAATCCTAGACATGTCAACAAACTGCCTGGACACCAGAGCTGCAAATCCACACAAGGAATATGTTTAGAAAATATATTCAAGTAACAGAATTACACACCAATTACAAAATATTTCAATAACAGCTTCACAAATTATAGTGTTGTCATCAGCTTATATTTAATATGTGCATAAGATCTGTAAATTAAGGAGGCTTTCACTTTGTTTTGAAAAAGGTGCAACAGAATCTAAGGTGTAAAAACAATTCCTGTATTAAAGCTTCCATACTATGAGCAAAAATGTTATGCCAAAAGCAAAATCTCTTCCTTAGAACAATGGGATACCAATTCATTTACATACCTTTCCCTGTTTTTGTAATAATAGACGCTGCTAGAACCACCTGGATGAGGAAAAACAAAGTACAGATCAAGAACAAAGAAGATACTGCTTTTTAGTGAAAAGCATAAACTAGTTCGATATTAAAATCATTACAATTTCACATGTACAGGGCATTGTCAAACAAAGAAAACATAGGCTATCAAATAATCTTAAATCCAAACTGGTATGATAATCAATCTTTGATGCAAGTTGTTGCCAAAATGTAAGTTTACAAAGTTGAATATGTGCTTTACAGAACAGGCATAACCAGTTACAATGCTTGTTATCAGTTGAGAGCTGCATGATTATAGTGTGCCTACGATCTGTATCCAGGGCAATGTGAACTGGATGGAAAATAAACTATGTACATGCACTAGTCTTGTAAGTTGCAGAAATTTGCAACCCTTCATGCAATTTTCACTATTCAGTCATGCCAATTTATTTCATAAACTAATTTCTTGCATCTAGTATCATGGTTACCAAGATACATGAATACCATTTTAATAATTAAGGTTTTTGGCATGCACCTAAGTTATGAGTTTTGAATAGAGCTTCAAGTCAAAATAATTACATGGCCAACTTCTCCACCAAGTACATGTAGCTGGTGGAGGAAGATGGCAACAGTCTGCGTTTTGGCGCTGTGAGCTAGGGCCTGTGTTTTGGTCTCTGTTTGTCGCGCGAGAGTTGGACTGCGGGGGTGAGTTCAGGTACGGCTGGTGTTCTACTTGGGGGGCTTCGCGGGCTGCGAGCCCATTTCATTAGTTTTTTTTTTCTGCAGGGATTTTGTCCGGCCAGCTTCGATTTGGTTATCGGTGCTGGTTCGAAGGGAAATTCTGAGTTTTCAGGGCTTTCTTTGTTCTTGTTTTACATGGCAAAGCTAGGGGAAACCTCGGGGATGAAAAGCCACTCATTTCAAGATGTGGCTTTCGGTGGGGGCTCTGCTCCAGTGGTGCACTCAAACCCTTGTGGGAGAGAACTCATTACAAAGGGATAACTTCAAGCCATCAAAGGTAAATGGCTGCCTTGCACGGAGTGATACTAGACCAGTTGTGGTGATTCAACCTGATACAGTTGAGGAGGATATCAACTATCTTTCCAGTCATGCCTTGATTTGTAAATTTATGGGGATTCGTCGGTCTTTACCTTTCTTGGAATCATGGACACGCCGCACATGGAACCCAAAAGGAGAAATGGAGGTTCTGTTAGCTGCAAATGGTTACTTTCTGGTTATTTTCAATTGCATGGCAGATCAAAATAGGGCCTTTGAAGGGGTACCATATTCTATAATCAGGTTGGGCTATTCATTAAGCCATGGCATGTTGGATTCAACCTTACTGAGGAGCTTCCTTCACATGTCTCAGTCTGGGTTAGGCTTCTGTGGTTCACACTAGAATTCTGGAGAGATGATATCTTTAACTTGGTTGCTGCGCAGCTTGGCAAGCCAATAGGTCCTTCTAGCAAACCATGGAAAAAAAGGTAATCACCTATGCCCGTGTTTGTGTTGAGATAGATTTGAGCAAGCCGTTGCCTGATTCTATTGAAATCCGCCTTGGATCCAATTCTTGGATTCAATAATTAGATTATGAAACTTTACGTTTTCGTTGCCGCCTTTGTCATGAATATGGTCATTTGCAGTGAATGTGTCCGAAATCGAATCATGAAGGGGCAGCCAACATTAGGTCATCTCTTCCAGTCTCCAGGCAAGATAAAGGAAAAGCCCCTATGGTGGAAGATAAAGAGGGCTTTATTCCAGTCAAGGCAAAAAATAAGGGCAGAGGACAGAAGAGAACTCTCAGAGACAGGCAACCATGTGAGATTTTTAACAGGTTTGAGGACCTTGAAGAAATGGGGCAGTTGGATGATGCTTTGGCGGGCATGTCTCTAGGTTTGGATGATGCTTTGGCGGGCATGTCTCTAGGTTTGGATGCTCAAGGTACAATGCAAATGAATGTGGAAGAAGCTAATCCCCAGGATGGAACTCAGGATATAGCCTTTGAAATCCATATAGATACAGATTTATCCCAAATGAACATTGGTCCTACGGAGGATGCTGGATGTCAGGAAAAAGGTAAAGGCCTAGATCTTCCTTGCTCAAGAGCAATTCCAGAAAAAGAATCTTTGGATGGCAGTAAAAGTAAGGGGACCCAAATAGCATTAGGACTTTAGCAGAAACCTTTTAAGAAGATTGTTCCTGAGAGACCCCCCTGTAACTAAGGGGAGGAAGAAAGATCAAGAAAAGGTCAAGTTAATCGGTGAGACAATGGTTGAGTCTGCCTCTGTTAAGACCATTGATTCCCACTTCTCTCCTTCTCAAAAATGATTGTGGTATCTTGGAATGTAAGTGGGTTGAATAGCATCCCTAGAAAAAGGCTATTCGTGAATTGATTGCTTTTCATTCTCCTAATGTGGTGTTTATTCAAGAATCTAAGCTATCAATGGACAGTATGCTAAATACGGCCTCCAATATTTGGGGCTCAGGGCACCTCTGGGGGTTTAGCGGTTCTTTGAGACCCTTGAAAGCTTGTGCCTCTTTGGTGGATTTCCAGCAGATCTGCGATTTCTATGGGTGTTGTGAGTTGTGACCCTGGTGAAAATATCCTACTCTCTAATGTGTACGCTCCTACAGATTTTAATGGTAAATCAATATTATGGTATCATATCAAATTCATCCATTCTCTTGCCCCGTCTCATCCATGGATTATGGGGGGAGATTTCAATGCTATATTAAGTTTGGTGAAAAAAGGGGTGGTATTCCTAGACTTGATCCTTCAACAGAGTTATTAAGGGCTAATATTGAGTTCTTGAGGATGGTGGATGTACAACCTTCTAATGGTATGTATACTTGGAATAACAGAAGATGTGGAAAAGAAGCCATTGCAGAGCGTTTAGATAGATTTTTCGTTTCCTACTACTAGATGGGGGATAATTGAACAACTAGCTCTGAAATATTGGATTGGAAGGGATCTGATCATTTGTCGATCAAGCTTATTGCTTCGCACTTTCAAGTTACAAAAAACATGTCTTTTAAGTTTCAACATATGTGGCTTTGTGATATGTCTCTTCAAGATCTCATGGCGGAATGGTGGCAGGACGGGAGGCCACCTTATGGTACTGCAATGTTCTCCTTGGTTAAACAACTTCAATTCGTCAAGTATATCCTCAAAAGATGGAACAGGTCATGCTTTGGCAATATTTTTTCAGAAAGAAGGCAGGCTCAATGTTGGCTTGACACTATAACCCGCATTATCAGAGATCAGGGCCTCTCTGAAGATTTGTATAGAGCTGAGGCTATGGCTGTCAGAGAGTTGGAGGAATGGGAGCTTCATGAGGAGATTTTCTGGAAACAAAAAGGTAGAGTGGATTGGCTCCAGGATCATTTGAACTCTCACTTCTTGCTGCACTCCCACTCCCGAAAGAACCCCCAGTCAGCCATATGTCTATGAGCTCTAGTTCTTTATTCCATTTCAAATTTTATCTCTTCACTCTCACTACACCCATTGCTGCTCATTGTTTTACAGTTTTAGTAAACACCTCTGAAGACCATCATGCAACTAAGACTTGAGAACAACTCAACAAGCTAAAAAGTAATAGCAGACTTGGCACTTGGAAAAAATCAGCAAAGAATCAACTGTCTTCATTTTTTCTGATAATGTGCTTCTGGTATCTTCATACAGAATTCTAAAAATCAAAAGTATCAGGAAAGGATCAACTGTCTTTCACAAGAACTTGTTAACAGCCATCTCTGTTTCTGCAAAATGTCTGAAGTTGTACTCTCGTGCTCTCATAACCCTGTGTTGTTAAGCAATCCGAGATGACTTATTCTGGGGTTTAATATGTTTGTATGTGTAACATGCCACCTGCTCAGATGCTGGCCAATCCAATGTTTGGCTTTCAACACTTGTTTCTTGTGCCCCCAAGCTCTATGTGTTTTAATTTCATGCAGATGGACATCTCAGTTGTGATGGAACCTGTGAACCATCTGCATGGTGCCATTTGTGACCTAGCTAAAGTTAGATGGTGGGCTGTAGGCATGGATGACCTGGTTCTTGTTCCGAATTATTTTTGCAATAAGCTTTGACATATGTGGGGGCCCATATCATGCAATGACAAAAAAACCGATGTGGACAGAGGCTTGTCTAAAATCCAAAATATGTACCACAGGCTACCCTTACACTGTGTGGACCCCTTTTGTGCAGATTTGACAATACCCACAATCATTCTTTCCTGACAAACATAGAGATCCGTTTGCATTGGTGGTATGACTGGATTGCTGCACAGGTGTTTGTTTTGCTTACTATGGAGCCTTTTGGTGCTAATGGCAGCACACTGCTGTAAAATCAGCATGGCTTACCATTGGCTGCCATGCTGGTATTTGGGCCCATATTTTCCAGTCAAAGAAAGGTACTATTTCCTTTGGGTGGCTTTTTCTTGCATATTTAGGTAGCAATATGAATTTAATGACTCTAGATGCTTTCCTCTTGTTCTTGACAGTGTTGTTGAGCTTGCAGTGACCTGTGGGGCC
>MU224840.1:1130844-1165913 GCA_018584345.1 Thuja plicata | reverse complement strand
CAAATCTTGATCCAAAAAGGATTTTCATCCATGTGCAAATGCTCCTCTCTGTTTGCAACTATGCGCTGGCTAAGAAAAGATGCATATGCATTTGAGTTTTCATGGAGCCCTGAATGTACTTTTAGTTCTCATGCTTCCGTTTAATATTGTGTCCATAAGAAGAGAAGAGAAGTGATTGACTCATGGAAAGGCTTTTACATTAGAGTTGTGTTTTGATGTTATTTGATGTTGTAATAAGGTCCTAAGGACCATTTACAATCCATTTAAGTCATAACGTAAGTTTTTTGTACGAATTGTCACTCATAGTCCTATAAGGTCCTGAGTTGGTCAAAGATGGTCAAACCCTCCAAATGTATCCAAATGGAGTAGTAATGATGTAATCTGTGTCTTAGAGTCACTTTTAACATGTTTGCAAAGTATTAGGTGAGTTTGGAGTCATTTGTCAAAAAGTTGCATAGCAGCTTTTGCAATTTTGGTGCAGAATTTGCAGAAAGGGTAAGCCAAACGGTTATGGCCATTTAAATGGTACTTTCAATTGGTCGATGGCATGAGAAGGGTTAAATACCCTTGTATGAGTCATTTTGGAGGGGGGAGATGGTGTGTGAGAAGTTTGTACGGAGATGTGGAAGGGAAAGGCAATAAAGAACAATTATACTTTCTGAGTTTTCCATGTCTCTGTGACTGTAACAGTCAACATTTATGGCTGTATACGGTTTCAAGTTGATTCATGAATGATTGTGGATGTTAGGATTTGTAATTACCTTTCATTTGAATCAAATTTTATTTAATTTCATGAAGTTTTGCCAGAGATATTGATGTTTTTGTATGGACAGTCCAAACCCTCATTGAGGGTAAACAGGAAATAAAGAAATTGCAGAACTTTTGTTACAACCGTGGAGAAAGGCTGTAAATTGGTGTGTTGTTTCCTTATGATGTATATTTCAATATTCAAAGGTTATAAACTTATAGTTCTAAGTGAAGAGAATTGGTCATATATTGATGATGCCCTAGTAGACTGTTGCTTAAGTTTTAGACTGGTACAGGCAGAAATAATGAATATTTATTACTTCATCAAATCCAATGTTGTAAGTGGTGATATGTTGTGAAATGGATGTCAGGAGCCTGTAGATTCCCTCTGAGTCAATCTGGTTGAGAAATGAAGTTTGAAAATATCACATGTAACTGCTCTGTTAAGACAAATCTGTAGCAGTCATAAACTAGCCAGTATGAATCTGATTTGAAACTCTTCTTTGTAATGCATGGTTATGAAACCCCTGGAAGTTCATTAAAGGGAAGTACTGAATGTCTTTAAGTTTAGACCATATTGGAGGGCTCGATGATATTTTTGTTGAGTCTTGTCATGGAGATTGGAGTCAATCTGTCCTGAACGTCTAATTAGGCCTAAATGTCAGACTACCAGTTCCCTTTTGAAGGGTTTGTTACACATAACATATGACAAGTTTCATACATGTTTTAAGGGGCCAAAAAGGGTATGTAGAAATGTACTCTATTCCATAGGTTGGAATGTTTATGAAGAGATGGAAGCCAAGAGGCCACTGTGAAGGCCTAATTGCCAACAAATCAGTTTATCAGTCTCTACTTTGAAGTCATGTTACAGAGAAGCTTTTGATCCTTAGGAGTTATGTTTGAGAAGGCCTTAAGGAGTGTTGGAAATACCATTGAGTTTGAAGGGTTGTTTTGTGCTTAAGGAGTTGCAATCGGTCCCATTGCTGTCTAAGACTAGAAGACAATCAGACCTGATTTTGGGAACATATAACAGTGAATGAATCCATTGTTCTTAAAGGGTGTCAAGGGTGTATAGATGGTATATTGAGTTGTTGAATGTTCGTTGGAATTGGGTACTACTGATGTTGTTGGCATTCATGTTTTGTCACTGATGTCAACATATGTTTCTTTGGAGGTTGAACAAACTAGTTGTTACTATTGTATGATGACTGACAGAAGTATACGGATATTGTACGAATGAATCGTAACAAGCGAAGATGATATGTAGAAGGATGCATGATGATCTTATTTCTAAGGTCGTTTGGCTTAATGTTACATATTGGATGAGTTACAGATGGTTTAGTGAAGACTGGTTTTTGGACTATGACAGTGATGTTTAACAGAGCGAGTCTCTGTGTTTTGGGGATATCTTACAGGCGATGATGATTCGGGTTATGCGAGCTTAAGTGATGACAGAAGACATGTTGAGGAATGTTTGGTATGGGTCGCAAGTCGTATCATTGTTGGTGACATCAAATGTGGCGTGTATTCTAAAGGAGACCTATTTGGGGCCGACTTCAAAGCTGTAGCGTGTATTGTGGATTGCAAGCATAGATTACAGATCTTGGATTATATTTGATGAATTGTAATTGATGTTTATTTGTTATAGGTACCGTGTGTATCTTAGCAAAGGGTTAAATAATTATTTGTATATTGGGAAAGCTTAATTGGCCGACCTAATCAATTATTGTAATAGGGTATATATGAGAGATCTTTTCTTTGAAAAGATGTGTGTATGAAGAGAAGGTGATTGACAAAGACAGAGAAGTATGGAAGCTGTGAAGCTTGATTGACTGTTGGATGTAGAGCAGAGTTTATGAGTATAGTACTTCATTGGAACTTGACCAAGCAAAGGCAGTTGCTATCAGACAGTTCACTAGATTGTATATTTCCTATATACACTTGTTCGGATTGTAAATCCTTGAGGGTGGCTTTAACCTTCTTTGGGCAGTGAGCCTACTGTTACTCTTGACTCCTAACAGGGTTTGTCCTTTAACAGGGACTATGTACTCTAATGTTGTAATAAGCTCCTAACATGGCTAAATCCTTTAATGGGGATACTATACTCTCAGTACATTATTTGTGGGTGCTAATTGCCACCGGGGTTTTACCTTTAACAGGGTTTCCTTGACAACAAAGGATTGTGTTATTGTGTTAGCATTTGTTGTGTTATCATTTGGATTGAAGTTTTGGTTTATAAAGTTTAATGTTTAATAATCTGTCTCACAACAGTTGGAGAAGTTATCATTGGATTGATAACCTTCCTCTGAATTGAGAGGTACAACTCCCTCTTGAGATATGCAATGAATGGAATATAAAATGTGTTTTTCACCAGAAAGCATAAAAGACATTAACATCTACCCATAACCATGCAAGTAGATGCAAAAGATTAAATTCCAAGAATGAAAAATGAATGCAAACAATTAAGACACAGCCTAACTATCCACATCCATGAATGGTAACTAGAGAAAGAAAGAATACAAACTCTTTTCAACAGATGACTTAATCTGAAATCAAAGTTTCATAATCAAATGCATACACAGTTTAATGCAATAAAATAACGCTAAAAGTAATCACAAACAGACAGATCATTGTGATTTAAAAGAAACATTAATGAATTCAAAGTTTCATAAATATTTTCTTCATCCCTCCCACATCAAACACGGGTTCACAGACCCTGTACAATATAACTGTGTTGAAAAGTAAATTCTGCTCTTCCTTACAATGAAAAATCAGAGAGAAAATCCTCTTTCTTCCCCCTGAAGGAAAAAGAACCCCTACTACTTGAAAATTTCTCCTTAAGTACTGCCCTCAGTAGATTTTCAGTTTTGATAACTGATTTTTTGGAGAGGTAACTTTTGCTCTTTTCAACTTTTATAACTTTTCACCTTTTCACTTCTCGTGATTACAATGTCTAATTCACCACCGATGAATTAAACTACTAACAACATGGTATTCACTTAGTACATTTTCTTAACTTCACTTTTCGGCTTCTTCTCCATAACTGAATTTAAGGAAATAGCTGTTCTCATATAATAGTCTCCAAGATAATGTGTTTGAGGAATGAAGTGTCAATTTCTGTACATTTTTCTATGGTATTGTTTCCAAGTGTTATTCCACAGCCGCATGACCCCCTATTTTAGAAACAAATACTTAGTGGGCTCTAAATCGTTGTGAAAATCTTTGCTTGAGTCCATAGCTATTTCATGGACCTTGAAACCATCATTGGAAGTATTGGGAAATTGAGAATCAGAACCATCAGTTTTGGATACCACTTAAGCCACCACTGCAAATCCACTTTCAATGTTTTCATCATGTCAAGGAATGGATAGGACCCGGGAACCATTGTTATTTTGCTCTCTGTTACATTCTCACTTGTATTAGAAATGGAAGATTCTGGCTTAGAAATGGAAGATTTGGTCTGCGAAATGAGTTAACCCCCGGTCATAGGAAGTAGAAGATTTAGAAACACTGTGCAGATTGAAGAAAATGCGGATAATTGCATATTCCCAGAGTGGCCGGCTAATGCCACAATATCGCTGAATCCATCCTACATAGTGCGCACTAACAAATGGCCTCATTTTGTTTATATCGATGCTATGATTTTCTTAAGCATTGGACACATCTAATGTCGCCCGAGAACATCGTTTGACCGTTGGCCTTATATGCAAATTTTAAGAGTGCCGTATCGGGCTGTATATGGAGTTGAGCAGATTCACTTTTGAAGCTTTCAGCAAACAAAGCACCACTGACACGTTTACGCGACATTGTGATGCTTCAAAATTTCATTTTCATTTTCTCCCATGTTCATAGTTGGCAGATATATCAATGATTTGCTAAATGCTATACCTGTCAAATGGTATCCGAAACACATAAATGTCCCGTTGTTGAAGCAAGATTTGTATTTTAATATGGCATTAACTTCCGCATGGCAATTAGATCTGCAATCTGTAATCTCGGTCCCCTATATTGAGCTCGGGCCAATAGTGATTTTGGTGCCAAGTTTGTTGTCAGAGCTTCATCAATCTTCCTTCTGGATTTAATATTTTATTCATCATCAAAAACATTCGATTGAAACATCATGGAAACAAATGCCCTCCGGCATATCCCATTGAATACCGACATGTGGCAATGACTATGCTTCCATTTATCACTTGAATTTACGCTCGATATTGCTTTACTGCCACTCATATCACTTACTTAAATTCTTAAAAGATTTTCTATGAGCCTCCATTTGATCCCTGTTTAAACCCTTATTTAGCTTCTGAAGTATTGAGCCCGTGGTTACACTGTAGCTATTTTCTTATCCTTTTTTTTTTTGCTTTTTTTTGAGCAAATTCCACATATAAATCATGTATTTGAATTTCAGGTTCAATCTCTTCAACAAAAGCTTTCTGGCACAAATCTTCAATTGCTTTCTGAATGGAGTCCATCTCTTTCGGCCGCAGCTTAAAGCTCTATGGAGTCATCATATTCCGTTCATAGAACTTGAACTCTTTGAACTTGTTGAACTGTTCGAACCTAAGAACCTACTGAACCTGTGAACCATTGAACTTTTGAAAAAGGTTCAAGTTAGATGGTTCAAAATTATTGTTTCATTAACAAACCGAGACTTAACACAAGGATTTTCAAGGAAAGACTTTAAGAGGCATGGCCAAGAAAAGGAAGGATGACTACAGTCTGACTTATAGGAATAATTATGAAAAATTAGACAAAGGACAAAAATTGGAGGGTAGGTAACATCCGCTCTGACTAAGGACTGCATTTTATGGCAAAATGCAGAGAACTCTGGAACATCTATGGTAAAGAAGAGTGCCTAGCTTCATTGGGGAACAGAGTCAAAGAAAAGCAGAGCACAGGGAGTTGCTTGCAGAGGGTGGAGGGGAACTGGGCAAGAGCTGAAAACAAACACAACAAAACCAGGAAGCCAAGACCGACACTAGACTAAACACAACAAAAACTTGAAAACTAAAACTTATTTACAAATATATACAGGCAAGAAAATCCTACCTCAAGAGATAGGGCCAAGAACTACTCACATAAAACCATTCACTGGCTGGGAGAAGTATGGGCCTTCACAAAAAAACAGATTGTGGCCATGTGATATGATTACAAACAACTTCCATCTGATGACTGTCTTGATGTTGGATTTCAGATCAGATGGATGAAGATTTTTTATGTACATGTACTTGCATTCAAACAAATGCTCCATCATACACCTATGTGGCCCTTTGAAAATAACCAATTATATTTTTCTCATCTACCTCAAGTAGCCGGGAAATATTTGTTTGAAAGAACTCAGATTAGGTGCCTTGTTTTAAATTGACTTTTACTTGATAAAAATCAGAGATGTAATCATTGCCAATAGCATTATCAATCCCAAAATTATCATTCACCAATTCCGCCAATTTATCCTCTTTGGATACCAACTTGACCATAGTTTCTTTTTCAAACAAAGAATCATTAACAAAAACATGACCCTTTTCACTTTGCCCGTGCATGATTATATTGTCATCATTTTTAAGAACACGCTATTCTAGTTCATTTCCATCATGTGGAGGGGATAAATTCATGTTGGCTGATTCAAGATCATAAAATTCAAAAAGAGGATTGTCCTTGATCTTGAAATCTTCGCTGAATTCTGTAGGTAAATATAATTCATTCACACTACCCCAAGTAAATTTGTTATCAAGTTTTTCCAATTGCTTCCCCACTATTGTAACATCAATCATGATTTCATTTTGACACATAAAGGAAGCATTAAAAATAAAAGATCCTTTTTGCAAATCACAGGATAGATCATCCTTTGGGTATATAGCTGAAGATGGTGGTTTCTGGGCATTACTTTCTACTATCATGGGATCAAATTTTATTGAAACCACATCTTCTATTGTAGCATAAACAAAATCTTCATCGAGAACACCATCAGTTGAGAATACAAATTGTCCATACCTTTAGTTGGCTCAACGAAGCTATTCTCATGTGCATGCATTTCTTTTCCTATTATTCTCTTTTCTTCAATCTTTCCAGTAAGAGATTCCAACAATGGTAGATTTATACCTCTTTCGGTGTTGCATGAGTTGCAAGTGAATGCCTCTATTCCCACCTTAGTGATATGACCACTTTCATCTGATAATGCCCCTTTTTAAGAGGAATACATGATTGCTCTTTTTGTTCCTTCTGCACGCATGACAAAATAAATTCAGGCACTTTATTTTCAGCTTGGTGCTAGCTTTCTCTTTGTTGCTGATTAGGACCCCAAGGCACTGATGGTTCTACTAATGTTGGTATCAAATCTTGTTCCTCAAACACCATCATGATACTTATTTCAAATAAAGTACTGCTAGTTTCAGCCCTTCCCATGTGCACAGTTCAGTTTTATAACCTTTGCAAAATTTTAAGTGCCTCATGCTTGAATCATATATCTAGAGGGTTGTGCACAAGGAGTTCTGCTCACATTTGTAACCCATTGCAATGACTTATGCAACATCTTAAGAAACTCAATGCATGATAAACGTTCACATGATTATGTGTGAGATTTCAAGTTACATATATAGAATTAAACAGTCTACTGCAAGTATTCCTCCCACCCTCATTTGTTTGAATCAAACACCTTTGTGATACTTCTATAAAATAGTGTCGCGTTAATTTCAGCCCTACCTATATGCATAGTCCAGTCTTATAACCTTTGGTATATCTTAAGTGAGCTCATACTATATTCATACATTTAGAGGATTGTGCATCTTTGAGTAACTTATGTAACATCATAGAGAGCCAATGCATGATAAAAAAACGAGATGGTTATACATGTAAAATCTCAGGTTGTAGATGTGGTATGCAATGTTAACGGAACTTGTCTTTGGGAGTGCTGATTTGTTTCACATCTTTCAATCTTTGGTGCATACACAGTTTGATATGATCTGTTTGAAGTGAGGCCTAATAGGTCTATTAGTGACTTTTGTGTCTCATTGCTCACCTTCTTGGAATCCTCAAGGATCACCCTCCTATGTTTTGCAGAGCCTAAAGAAGAAGAGGAGATGCCCTCTCCTATCAATTGGCCCAAGGCAGTCCATTCTTTGCTAATGAACCCTACCTTTCTATCAATATATTCTTGTTCCCCATAAGCTGGTAATGTATGTATTTTTTAGAAGAATGGAGCATGCAACTTTAAAGTAATAATCCTGACTATGACTCATATTCTCAAATAATTGAATAATTGAAGTTTTTACCTTCATATATTTCAAATTTTCAAAGTGGTTATTTATCTTTCCAAGGATCTTCCATTTTCCTAGGCACTAGTAGGCACTTTTGATGCATTGATAAATTGGTTGGCTTGTGCGTCAATCAACAATGCTAGTTATTTAGACATGCAGTAATGAAGCAAGAAGTGGGAGCCAATCAGATGGTCAATTCAAACAAGAAAGCAATAGGCAGCAACAAGTTGACCTCAATAATCCTCAAGGCCCTCAATTCATGCAAAAGGTCTAGGCCTAAAAGAAGCAACAAAAATAACTTTCCGGCAAACCCTAAGGCAGTAAAGAAAATGGTCAAATTATGGGGGAATAGAAGGGAATATACAAAACGAGTAAGACTGAAAAAAGAGGATTCTATGCAAACTAGAAGGAAAGAACTGATTTCACTTCAGAGGCTTTTAAAAAGAATTGCAGTAAAAAGACACAAATAAAGAGAACAATATCACAAATCCTCAATGGCTAGAGTATGCAAAGCAACTATATGAGAGAGCCCAAGATAAAGACATCCCTCTAGTATTTGATTCAAGAGCTAAACTCCTCTTCAAAAAACATTAAAGAAGGAATCAAAAAACTTGCAATGGCTAAGGATCAAGACATAGATGGTCTCCAAGTAGAATACTTAAACTAGGGCTTCGAAGTCCTCACACTTCACATCAACAGAATATTTAATGGGGTTGTTCAAAATGAGTTTCTGACTAATTGGACAACTAGTGTTATCATCCCCTTGCTAAAAAGTGGTGACATCAACATTACCACATTATATTCATCAATCCTCTTTTTGATAAACTTTTTGGGAGCATGATAGAAAGGTGAATCAATATTTGGGCTCAAAAAGAGGGAAAAGGGGCAAAAGGGCAAGCGAGATTTAGGCCAAAGCATTCTATAATTGACCATTGCATTATCTCAAACACTTGATTGAGAAGATTTGGGGTAAGGAGGAGATATCTTTTTTTGTTGCTTTGTTGACTTCAAGACAGCTTTTGACATGATACCTAGAAGCAAATTGTGGAGTAGAATGGAAGAAATGGAAATTATGGTACATTATAGGGCTACTGTCCATAAAAGAAATGGAAATTCTGGTACATTATAGGGCTACTGTCAATAGATTGTATGACCAAGTTTGGGCCAAAATTTAAACCAAACAGGTATTATCAGAACATTCATTATCCCCTACTCTATTTGGGATGTACATTGACAAATTAGAGGAATGGATAGACAAGTTTGGTGATTAAGGGGTTCACTTGACCAGCTATGTAATAAAGCTACTTCTATATTGCAGATGATCTTATTTTAATGGCAAAAACAACATAGGATTCGAGGAAACACTTGAAAGCTCTAGAACTATTTTATCACAAGGTGGGAATGCAAGTGAACACTAGCAAAACTAAGGTCATAATCTTTACCTTGAAGAGAAAGAAGGTTCATAGAGAATTTGTTTTCAAAGACAGCCCCTTGCAAGTGGTCAATGAATATAAGACCTTGGCCCTGATTTCCAAAATAAACTCAGCTGGGGAACATGTAGATAAAAAAGGATACAAGGAGGATGTAAAGCCTTATACTCATTACAAAAGATGTAGAAAAGCCAAACTATGGGACTGAAAAACTACGAAAACTCTTTTTGGGCTTCTAGAGGTTCTAGTTGTACTATATGGTTGTGAGGTATGGAGTAGCAACACTTCAGCAAGAAATTGGAGAAAGGGAGAGAGATTACAAAAACGTTTAATCACAAATAGCCTCAAGATTAAATCATCTATTCCATATGAGATTTTCTTGGCGAAGGCTAGGGCTTTTCAGTTTTCCCTGTTGAGGCATGAGCTATGTCCCGGTTGCTAAGTGGTATAGGAAGATTTGAGAACGTGGAGCTGCATCGCTAGCCAAAAATGGCAGTAGTAGAGAAATTAGACATAAGGATGAAATAAAACAACAAACGAACGAATAAGTGGGGTATTAGCATAAGGGGGTGCCCAAAATAACAATTGCGAAATAAACAAGTACATGCAAGGAAAATTCAAAGAAAGTAAGTGGGCAGGGCAACTTGGGAGGAACAAAAAAAAAATACATCAAACATTTCAATCCCACATATGATCCTACACAATAGAACCACATGGGAATGGAAATAAAATGGAAAGCAAAAATGTTATCACTCAAATTAAAATAACAACTAGTTCACATCAACTTAGATGTAAAACCAGAAGATGGATGATACCTAAAGAAGAGTGGGCAGAAAGAAGATGTTGTTGCACTGAAGGAGCAGTGGAGACAGAATGACATTTGCCATTACATCATGGAGTGTTCAGCCTACAAGGATATTTGGATCAGTTGCAATGAGACACTAAACATGAACACCTTGAATAATCTATTTGAAGAAGAAACGATAACAAGGGTTGCAGACTTTGTTATCAAGATACACAAAGGAAGATCCAAGATGCAGAAGGAAAAAGAGCTTTAGGTAGCGTGGTGTTTTGGGCTTTTCTGTTTCAAGCTTTGCACGCTTGTCTGTTTGCTGGCTACCCGTGGGTCCCATGGGCTGTTTGGCATTGTGAACATCATTAAAAACTCTCATCCATTCCTTCAATAAATATTGCTGATCATTAGCCTTGCGAGAAAACTCAGCATCTTAGCCATAAAGACAGGATTTTGAAGATAACAATGCTACACCTAGAGGAGCCATGTAACAATGAATCTCATCTAATCTACTAATTATTCAACAAGAAAACATAAACTTGAGGAAATGGCCAGCACCAATGCTGCGGCCTATCAATGACAACATCGTAATGAGTCTGCACAAGGGATTAGAAGGTTTATTTCCAATCACTTGTCAAATTAAGATAAAGCTTATCAGATTTAACTATCTTCGCAATAAGTTCCATCAAGCAATTCTGTTTAAACAAGTCAAACAAAATTTCATCCAATTTCTTAGATGTTATCTCGTTAAAATAGCTGGTAACCCAAATGAAAGAAGTCACTAGTAACTAACACAAAAGTAATCATTCTAGTGCATCCTTCACTGCCAATAGAATTAATCCATTTAGAGAAGCCTGAATTATTTATGTCCAACGAGGCATTCCAGCAGCTTAATTTTCTTTTAACAATGGATCTATATCAACTAATTCTTAACCAGATTAAATTTCCGTTGAAAATATCCATCAAATTTAACATTTCACCAGTCAATGTGCTTTTAGTTGTTAAATCTAATCCAATTTACAAAGAAAAAATCAGCAATCTTAATTCCAAAAATAAGGGTGACAATCAATAAGAAATCTACCATTGTGAAGAGTCTGATGATTCCGGATGTCTTTCGATTGATCTATAGAAAAATGTAATGGATGAGATCAAGTGATTGATTCGCAACTACAAAACACCCGCCATTGCTTGACCTTCTGCACATTAAATGATTAAAAATAATTTAAAAAATGAGCCAAGAAAATGATGTGGGTTACATAATTATGTGATTTTGATTAAGTGATTTTGGGTAAGGATTGGTAGGAATGGAATTCATGGAAGTATCTCTTAAGGCTCTAAAACAAATGGAATCGACAAAAGTAAAGCCAAACTCTACATGACTCGCTAATATGATAACTATTAGTGATAAAGATTGTAATCATCAAAACACAAACAAAGGAATTTCCAAGTGATCTCCTTCACCGACATACTTTAGGTCGGGCTTTAATTCAATTTCAAAACTTGTTAAACCCCCGACTTGGTTCAAGATCTGCCTACAAATCCGACATGTAGTGTAAAAAGGACGTCTAAATAAGGCACCGAAAAGATAGAGAGCTGCAGAAATATCATTTATCGGTACCATCAATTAGCCAGAAGCTGAATGGAGAAAACAAAATCTTGTGCTTGGAAAGGCAATAGAAACATTAGATACACTTTACTCAGTAATTCTAGAGGCGGATCTGACATTGCCAACACGAAACTCACCACAATATTGCTCAAAGACTCCTTGTCGAAGCTGGTTTGAGAGTGCGAGGAATCTCGACTGCAAGTCTGGTTTGAGATCGATTTCCTCACTTTTCTTCCGTATTATGGCTTTAGCTGTAATTTTGAACTTCTAAGTTAATTTAAATGGTTGAAAATTTTCATAAAATATAAAAAAAATAAAAAAATAGCATGTAATAATACACTTTAGAAGAGTAGGTACTATTAAAATAATCAAATTGTAAGGAATATCAATGCACAAAATAAATAAAGTGTTTGTTTGATTCTAGGAATTGTTCAAAGTCCTTGAGAATTGATAAATTTGTTTTTACATTTTGATGCCAACGCGGTGACATTGGGGGACACCTCGTCAACCGATTTGACTAGGCTGTCAGAATTGAAGACCAACCCGTTGTAGAAGCCCAAGCAGGATAGGTAATGTTGGAAATTTAAACTCCACATCTTTTTTTCAAGAAAAAATGATGCATTTAATGAGCTTGTTCATGCATAGAAATAGAAAGAGACCGAGTAGAATCAAGTAGAAATAGATGAATTGCAAGATTAGGAACATCCAGAATATGGATATACAACTGTGCACAGTATATCACAAGACTAGTTTAGTCACAATAATGTTTTTCTTTTAAAAAAAGAGAGAAATGTTATTATGGTTGGGAATTTATAAGAATAAAAATTAAAAGGTATAGGAAGGGGGTGATGGAGAGAGATGGTTGGATAGAGATATAAATGAATATAAAGTGGGAGGATAGGGGAAAACAGATAGAGAAATATAGATAGATCAAGAGGTAAAGATAGAAAGAGATCAAGGGAGATACAAGGGAGACAGATAGAGGGAGAGATAGAGAGGAAGAGTTATAAAGATATATAGATGGTGAGATATATTGATACAAAGATAAGGAGATCTAAAGAGGATGAGAAGAAGTGACAAACAAAGGGACAAATACTTAAATGACCTTTCCATAACTATACGGCGTTCCCATTGCACACTAAGGTGCAATTGTTAGTTTAGGTCATTTTTAAAATTTCAAGTAACTATATGGATAATTACGTATTTGTCGAGAGGTAGAATTTTTTTATTTTTTTTACTTACTAGATTTTGGGTTTCCACTTTTTAATATATATATTTTATTTAATGCTTTTAATGTACAACTAATTTGAGTTTTATTTTTAATCTTTTAAAAAGTTAATTTTTTATTTAATTATATTAGTTACGCTTATAAATCTTATATTTATATATATTATTATTATATTTTAATTTTACATTATATAATATATTATTAATTTACACTAATATGTATATATATTAAACTAGGATATTATTTTAAATTAGTTTATACAAATTTTGAAGAATTAATTAATAATTAGAATATATTTTAAACAAATTATAATTAATTATGATCTTAATAATAATATTTCTATTATAAATTATATTATTATATATTATATTTTAATTAAAATTATAAAAATTATTATAGATAGTACAAATTTAATTCTACATAGTATAACTATGGTTATTTCTTGTATAATATTTGATATAATATAATTATATTTTGTATAGTATAAATTATTATATTTAAAAATATTATATCATGATTATATTTATATAGAGTACATAATAGATCTTATTTTTAAATAATATAATAATTATAATTATTGTTATATTCATTATTCTTTTCCCTAGAGACAAATATCCAATCAGCTCATTACGACCTTCTTCTCGCCCTCGTCTCCTTTACGGGGGGTGAAGCGGCCTCACATTGCCTCCATCACTGGTCACTCTAGATCTGTGAGACCCCGCAACACCTTTACCCATCAGCGACACGTCTCTAGCAACTCACAGCGACGACCCAGGGTTCCTGCTTATCTAGATCATTATCCTTCAGTGTTGGATTTCTTTCTACCTAAAAATGATCCTTAGTCCTTCTCGTGTGTCTGTTCTTCTTGCTTGTTGTTTCTTGTTCTCTTCTTTCTTTTTTCGCTCTTGGTTGCTTTCCTGGCCACTGTTTGGTGGTATGTTGGTTCGTTGTTCCTTTTGTTGTACATTTCCAGTCTCTTAGACCATGTTGGTCTCTTGTTGGACATTAATAAATTTATCTTATCTTATCTTATCTTATAATATAATTTTTTTAAATAAAAGTGGTAGTCATTGAAATTTGTATTAATAATATGAAGAGAGTACATAATAAAAAACAATCAAACAAGGGCATGAGCCTGCAGCATGACGGTGGTCACGAGCCCTGTTAATAGGGCATTCATGTGTCTAAATCCCCCAAAGTGTGCAGGTTATGCAGGATAGAGATGGAGTAAATATCGTTGATCAAGGATTGTTCATGGTCCCACCAACTTCGAGGTGTCCGGTTTTGTGTTGTGCATGTGTTTGTGGTTGGTGAGGTGGCATTCGTGGGTTAGAGGAGACCGAAGGTGTTCTGACCGATGTTGTTGACAGTGTCCTCGAGAGTCATAAGGAGTCTATGCACGGTGAAGGGAGATATAAGGTGATCGTTGGTGCATTTGGGGGATGGTATGCGCTAATTAGAGTGATAAGGTGGGTGCAGTCAATATGGATAGATAAGGTGATAATGATGTTTTGCGCATGGGAGATATAAGGAGAGCGCAGGGAGTTATAAGGATATGGAGAGATAAGGGGTCGTTCTTCTTAATGGAGTGATAAGGGTTCGCAGACGTGGGAGACATAAGGTGTTCAGGACGTATAAAGATTAATTAGCATGAGGCAGATCTGAGAGGTGTTAATGCCTCGGACTTAGATTGTAATAGGAGGAAAAGAATGTTGATCAAATACTAAGGATGAGGTCCCTCAAAAATGTGACCTCACTGGTTCAAAGCTCCAGTCAAAAGCGATTACCAAGCAAAAAAAATCATCAAACAAAGAAATCCTAGGAGTATAATAAATAATTTGTCACCTTCTTCCCCATTAAAACTAGACTATTGACCAATAGAGTGGACAAAACCATTACAAAAGCCATTGACAAAACCAAAATTACAACTGTTGGCAAAGTTGCAAGATTGAATATCAACATAACTATTGGTATACAAAATGGCCAACAAACTTTGATGACATGGAGAGAATTAGTTCTCCCAAATATTTGGACCAATGTCCAGAGGAATTTGAAGCAATGAAGCTACCAGTAGAGGCATGTCATCGTCGTGCACGGGATGCCAGATAGATCATGTAGCCACACAGCCTGGTCCAAACAAGTAGAGTAATTTTTTGCATCAATATACTCGATCAGATGATGAAAATATAGCAAGATATCATCAATAGACATCACAAGAAACACTTTCCCTTGTCTCAAAAACAAGCTCAATACATTATCCATTGGCCACTAGGCCAGTGGAATCCATAAAGCCACCAATTTGGAAATTGACAGAAATAAAAAGAACACCCATCCAATGCTCGAACAAGAGCAGAGAGTGAAAATAAGTATGGCTTGATGTGATCATTGGCAAATGGTAGGACCATGGCATGATCTAAGAGCAAGTTCATGAAAATTGTCTAAAAACAAGAAGGCACTTCATAACCAAGGCTCGTGGAATTATTTTCCAACCATTTCTTGCCAATTATCAGCCTTATAGTTTTATCAATGTGAGAGCAAAGCATATCAAAAACTCTGTTGATTTTTTCATAATCGTATGGATCAAGGTGTTTCTCTCCCAAAAATAATAGGAGAGGGAAATTTTGAGTTATGTAGTAAAGAAACCACCCAAAAAATGGTGAATTGTAGCTTTTGAGATACTGTATAAATAGGCAAATAAGAGTCATTAACCAAAGTAAGATTATAATGGTTGCATAATTAATTTGTTGATCACAACACATTAAAAAAATTATGGTGTCATGTTTAAACACGTGGCTTTGAGTTGACGAGCTTGAGATGAACAAAAAATGATTTCGTGTAAGAATTAGATACTACGAAGCACGAACAATATAGTGTCATTTGTACATCGCAATACATATATATGTCAACCAACATAGAAAATAGTAAATGATATAACTTTGATAAATAAAAGTTTGATGTGGCACGAAAAATAAGAACACCATAAGGAAATTGATTAATAAACCAGCAATACTTGCGAAGAGACAAGTAACAACATCCACAAAGCGGTACTCATGATGAGAAGTACATGCAAATGGGCCACCAAATAAGCCAACTAATATCAAGTAGCAATTATCATCCATATAAAATAACAAAATTAAAAAGAGAATCTTTAGCGACCAAATAGAACTCATGTCCATATAAGAGGCCCATATAATCTCTCTCTCTCTCTCTCTCTCTCTCTCTCTCTGTGTGTGTGTGTGTGTCTGTGTGTGTAATAGATATTGATCATCTTCCTAATTCATTGGTTTTGTTTTAGTTGTATTTAGATCTATGCAAGTGAATGCATAGTATATTTAAACATATCACTTGTCAATTGAAACCTTTTTTAAATAAACAAAATAATTTTCCAAATGACCTACTAATTGTCCTTTTGTATCGCACAATTATATGCAAAAATTTGACCACTTATATTTCTAATTAACCTTTGACACTTGTTCGTCGTACCTATTTCACACCAAGGTGCGATTGTGACTATTTATTACATAGTCCTCTACCTAGTTATCATTTTCTTGGTATCCATTTTTTATTCAAAGTCATGTCATGCAAATAAATTTTCATTTAAATTTATTGGGGAAAAGTGAAAACTCTGCACTTTCATTTTGCACAGGTATTCTATATTTGTTCTAAAATAAGACTTTGGGTTTTCTTTGACCTAAATTTCTTCTTTGACTTTAAGACAATTAAACTATAATTTTTATTTATTATAATATTTATTTATTTTTCTTTTTAGTTCATTTTTACATTATAAATTTGATTCAATTTACTTTTATATTAGTGTGTATGATTTTAAGAGTTTTAAGTTCAAAATTAACTATGAATCTAGTTTAAACTCCTTTCAAATAATAGTTATGTGCTTAATCTCATGTCAAACATTTCAAATTTTGCATATTAAATCAAGTATAAAAAGAAGTCACCCTTGAACCATTCAATCATCACCAACATAAATTATCCACCAAGCATTAATCACTAATTACTTTAAAATCACTCACTACTCCAAAATATTTATGTTTATTTTGTAATGTTACGTTATCTTAACTATTCCAAGTGTGTTGCCTTGGGTTTTGAAACCCTATGTTTAATGAAATCATGGATGGAGGATCTAATGAAAGATTATCCAACCATGCCACCAAATGAAACAATGCAGTGTGGACTCAATGAAGTATCAAAACAACAACATTATTTTTTTATAATGACAATCAAATATAATTTGTTGCAATGAACTTTTAGCATGCTAGGCATTAGTCATTTGATTACAAATAGGCACAATTATGTGCGACTACATAATTCAAATGATATTGTGTTGCAATGCCAATGTTGAGCTTCTAATTCTAAAATCACTACCTTTAAATGATTAAGAGAAATATTGATATAGCAACTTACATCATTAGGTGTAATCTCAATCAGTCACAATTAGTTGCATAACTTGATACTAGGTGAAATGTGTCGTTGATCGAATTTGTGAGTGGAGCTTTTGGAATGAATATAGTGATTAAGGATTAATGAATCTTGATGCAATTTATATCATAAGCTTCTCCTTGGTGTTGATATCCAAGTTTTGTTGTCTATTAGTGTCACACACTTAGTCATAATCAAGTAGGTTGGTTGGTCATCATTGCGGCCAAGCCATACCACTAAGGGAAAGCAATGTAAATGAATTGTATAATATTATGTATTGACCAAGTAGTAGTTACTGTCAAGCAAGTCAGTGGTCATCAAGTACTCAATAGTTGCCGAGCAGAATGATTGTCGAGTTGCATAAAAGAGTTAGTGTCGAGTGACAACATATGGATATGTCGAGCAAGAGTATTGACCAAGCACCAGAGTTTACATATGCTGAGTAAGATAGTTTTTGTATATGTGTTTGGAATGGCACAAACACCTAGGTAAATCATTTTGGCTGACTTCTATGAATCATTTAATGATCATTCACAGATATTTAATACATTAATTACCCGTTATTTTTGTGATCATGGATCCCTATGTAAGTTATGAAACCAATCAAAATTAGGGATGCATAAGAGGCAAAATTTGATGAATCTAGATCGTTGATCTTGATCTGGATGTTTCATCACTGATCTATATATGGGATGCTTTAAACCCTAAAAGAAGTGTGTATGTGTGTGGATGTGAATGTGAAGAGCAGAGATCAAGTGTATATGAATGTTTTGCATATCTGAAGCATTGAACAGATAGAGTGACCGAGCAGAGAAATTAAGAGAAGAACAAAGATATATCAGATTGAGAGTTGGAAAGAGGAGATCCATTATCAGCATTTGTAGTGCAGGCTGAAGGATCGGGTACTGATACATTCTAGCAAGTGAATCAGGGTAAATCTCTTAATAGAGTGGTCCTAACAGGCCTTTGTAAATCTCTTAACAAAGTGCTTACTTAGTTGTAAGTTTAAATCCTTTAAAAAGGTAGACTGTATAAGTCTATTAGCTCTTAACAGGGCAGACCCCTCACAAGGTAGATCATCAGAAGTGATCAAACTTTGTAGCCCAAACAGGCACACTTTATTACTGCGATAGTGAACATTTGTGGGTTTCATCCCCACCCCAGTTTTACCTTCAAGGGTTTTTGGGTTACCAGATCTTTGTGTTATGTGTTCATTATGGATATGATTAGATGTTAGATATATTACAACATTTCAATTTATATTTATGAATACATGGTTGAATCAATTTTTTTTAGAAGTGTAAAAGTTTTGTAGATCTAATTCACCCCCCCCCCCCCTCNATCTAATTCCCCCCCCCCCCCCCTCTCAGTATACTGCTTTCCCATATTAGACTTCCAACACTTGGTTCATTAAATATAGAAATTTGTAGTTGTTTCTTTCTTTGAAAAGGTACTAAAAGTCTCGAATAGTAAAATTAAAAGTTATCTTGTTATGCTAAAAAATGAGTCTAATAGTGAGTTATGCCTTGTAGTGATCATAATGTCTTAGAAATTTAATGTGATGTTTTAGGATCTATGGTGACTAGAATGATGATTGGAAACCTAAAAACAAACAATATAAAAGATAAATATTTTAAATGATACAAGATGCTCTTAAACCTTAGGATGCTTTTGCATCGAATACCTAGTGTGATTTGAAAAGTGATAATCTCACTTTTCAATGACTAAAGGGAAATCAAGATAGTTTACCTCAACCTTACAAATCCAAGACGAGTCTTCTTTTAACCTTTATTTTAACTTCACTAAATACTCCTCATACTGTCTATTTATAGTGGTTATGTTAATCTATCTGTCTAAAATCTTCTAAGTATTCTATTTTTGTTGTTGTAATATGTGATTCTCTCATTATACTTCTAAACCACTATCCCCTAAATTCTTGCAAGTGGTTGTTCAGCCAACTAAAATGCAACCTATACAAAGGAGAGTTTTTTAAAAAAAATATATAAGTGTTCTCCTTCGTATGAGTTGCATTTTGGTTAGTTGGATACATGTTTCCTCTCGACATGTAGCTATAGATAACTAAAATGAAACCTACACAAATAAGATTTTCCAAAAAAAATTATTATCTTTCATATAGCTTGTGTTTTAGTTTGTCAGATAGTTGTTTCCTAGCTCTCCTTGATACTAATATAAATCTAAAATATTAAATATTGGTGATATGCCCAGACCTTCTAATATTTCCAGTTTAGATGCCTTTTATAAATCAAACCTTTTGATAATGCTATAAGATCAAACTTAATCTTCAACTTATTATATGTCCTAATTGAGAATCTTCTTTATTTGAGATATACTTCACTTCATTTCCAACCAAAAAATCCTTGTGTCTTATTTTATAATTAGTATTTTCCTTACATTTCTCATATCCTCTCTAAATGACGTCTTACTTCAATATGGACTTCCTTTGTGCATTGTAGAAACTTTTATACTTTTGCATTCATTTTCTATTCACTGACGATACTCCTCAACTTTGATACATTCCTTGGATTACTACCATGTGATACCATAAATTATGTTTTCCCTATACTCATATTTACTAAACTATTATATATAAATTTTGACTGCACCAAAATCATTTCTTGATTTGTGTGTCTTTTCTCTAGCCACACATATCAACAAATTATCTAAACACATATTTATAAGTTTTGATTGTCCATCGATTGTTGGGTGATATGATCTAGAGTACTTTAAATCTATTGTCATCTTCTTTCATAATTTTCTCTAAAAGTATTTAAAAATCTTAGTGTCCTTGTCTATAAGTACATTGTTATTGTAAATAGTGCCTTTACATATCTAGTAAGGATATCACCTTTCTAAGATTGACTTATTCATACTTAGTAGTAAGTTTAATTAGGTTTTCAATTCTTTTTTCTCATTTCATGTTATTGATACATGTGTCTTAATCATTTGAGACACCTATTGGATGTCATGGTGTGTACAAGGCTAAATATTGCACATGCAATGGGAGTTGTGAGCAAGTGTATGAACAATTTTTAAAAAGACCATTAGACTGTAGTAAAGTGGATTTTTGGGTATTTGAGAGGTACTACTACTCACATGTCATGTTTTCAAGGTTCTCATTCTACTCTATAAGGCTATGTTGATTTGGATTTGGTGGGTGATATTTATAGCAACAGGATCACCACAAGGTATGTGTTTATTATAGGTGGAACAACATTTAGTTGGATTTCATGATTATAAAAATTTGTTGCACTTTCCACAACAAAATTAGAATTTGTTTATGCTATAGAGGCTAGTAAAGAGATGATTTGGTTGCAAAGGTTTATGAGGGAATTGATCTAGCTATATGAAAATAATAGGATTTATGGTGATAGTTAGAGTGTCATTTACTTGCAATAACTTAACCCTTCACTCTAAGATGAAAAATATACAACCTGTCATCACAAAATTTTGCACCCTTTCTTGGTGTTTGACCCCAAAGTAACCTTCTAAAACATGGAAACAACCTCCAAGTGTGGGACCTTAAAAAGTGAGGTTGAGTCTCTAAAGAACCCTAACTTCCTTTCCAATCAAGGTGCAGTGTTGAACCAACCCAACACTTTGAAGACCTACTTATAGCCTAATCTAACAACTTTCTTAGAGGAAAGGGAAGAAGGAATACAAAAATGTAAAGGGGGTGATGGACCATATTAGAATGTTGGTCATCCTCACCTAGAATTGCATAAGACATTAATAAAGCTACCACATCTTACACAATTTCCTAATTTATCAGTCTCCTAAGATAATATGAAGTTTAGGACTCAATGAGATATTTCAAGGAACCCAAGTTAACAAACAAGATGTATACAAAGAAAGGAAATGTTTATATTTATAGAAGAACACAAAATTATATATCATAAATAGGAAGAAGGACCCTCAAAATATGTTACAATATTGCCTTTATAGTTCAGGCGTAACTCTGATACAATATTGGAGTAGGTTGTAGAGAGAACTAATCGGTTAATCAAATCAAGAAATCAGATCTTAGCGTGCAATTGATATCTGAGTTGATAAAAATGGGTCGTAGTGAATGCATCTAGTAGTAGTTAACAAAGTGATTCCTATAAACAAGACAACTCTAATAATATACATGGTGTGATTGTTCTTTTGTGAGATAAAAGTTGTCTAAAAACCATAAATGGGCATGGAGAGTGCCCTTAGGTCACGTATACAAAGCCTGGAAGAACTTGTTGCACTATTTTGAATTGGTTGGAGTATATTTAGATTTGATTAGTGTTGTTGAAAAATGAGCATTCAATTTCAACATGTATTTTGCAACAACTTTCTAACCATTTGGCTTTCAAATTGTCCTTGAAACTGATTCATTGATGAAGATCCCTGCCTAAAAATAGATGATTAGGATGCCCCACAAAAGCTCAATAGGAAAGGACAAGCCTTTTGGGGATTAGAGAGATAGGAAATATGTCTCTCTGATGAGTGACCAAATGTGTCACAGCCTTCTGGGCCCATTGCTTGTTGTTTTCATTAGGCGTCGAAGAGACAAAAATGATCTTTCTTTGACAGGAAATAAGGTAGAATCATCCTAGGATGGTTTATTGGGGGTTGAAGAGACCTAGAAATAGTCATCCCAATGCCCAAAAAATTCTTAAAACATTGTGTTGAAGCCCCCTTTATCGAGGATTAGGGAGATCAGAAAGTTGTCCCCTGATGGCTGACCTAAAATGTTTATTGGGTGTCGAAGAGTCACAAAAGTCATTATTGTGATAGAAGAAGTCTCTTTGATAGAGTATAGCCCTCCAACCTGCATTTCCACCTGTGTGGTAAAATGTGTCGTTCAATCAACAACACCAAACACTTCAATAAACCATTAACTTAAGGGGTTAGTACCAAATCTAAATCAAAATTATTACACAACTACCCTTAAAAGAGACTTATTGTGAAGCGAGTGTGATTTAATAAGAATTATTATTAGATTGGCACAAGAAATTAGTGAATAGACTACTCCAAAATGGAAGATTCCATGGAATGAGAAAGATGCATGAACTTGCATACTTTGCTCTCAAGAACCTTGAAGATGAAATGCACGCATAAGCAAACTAAGTGCATATTAACCATGAAAATGCAGCTAAGAGAGCCATTGACAACTATCAAATGAAGCTAAGAATGAAATCACCATTAAACTAGGAATGCAAACTAGAGTCTAAATGCAAGAAAATTAAGCTAAAATGAAGATGGAGGCAAGAACAATCTTCAAAAACCTAGATCAAAACTAGCATTATAATCTTACTCTCAAATATGCCTCTTGTTTGATCAAAGGGAGATATTCTTTTTATAGGAAATTTGGAGAGATGAAAAGTCAAGATTTAACTGAGAAGAGTGGTAGAGATGCGATTTCTCTCAATCCATGTGTGTTTGATCCAAGTGGAGTGATTTTGATTGGTCATATTTGTGCTTGTTTGGGGGAGGATGAGACAAATTTGGTAATTTTCCCATTTAATTGATTTTATTTGATTTTTTAGTGTTCACACATGTGTGAGGATATGTGAATGGGTTCACTTAATTAAAAGGGTTTAGGACTTTTATTTAAGTTCCCTAGTTGATACTATTGATAATACAAAAATAAATAAAATTAGAACTTTATCAACATACTTAGACCCAAAAGCAATAATGGAGCGCAATAACAGCTATGGCAGCAATGACTATGGGGGAAACGGCTATGGAGGAAGAAGCTATGGCAGAAGCAGATCAAATAGAGGAAGGCTCCAGTTTGATTCACAAACTAGAATGCACTCAGGGAAATGGAATCCATATAGGCCCTACTGGATGCAAAACAAAAATAGAAGTTTGGTGGGTTTCCAAAGAGATGTGGACTCTCAGCGAAGGCAGGTCAATAGATCCCAGGAACCAATTAATATTCGAGTCCAAAATGATTCTCGAAGGCATAAACTCAATATGCATGCAGAATGGAGACCTCTGAGACAAGATCCATCCAGGAACACAAATGGAGGAAGGAATGGTGGAAGAAGGGATAACAGAGCTCCTCTGTATTGGATGCGGAATGGATTTTTGCGACAACCGAACAACTTCAGTTTCAAGCAGATCGAAGACAAGTTCTTGCACCTGAAGGATCCGGAAAAATCTAAGCCCAATATCAACTCAACCTCTACAAATTAACTGGAAACTAATAAGGTAGATAGAACTATTCTAGTTAGAGCTTCCTCATTATTGATTAATAATAGGCAACGAGAGGAATTTGTGAATAGGCTACAAGAAAATGTTTTTTTCATGAAATGGTTGGGCTCATGGCCATCTTTACAAAAATTCAAACCTAGAGAGAGGTTAACTAGGGGAGTAATTTTGAAATCAAAACCCTTTCAAATGAGTTCCTACTAGTAGTCTGCCCTAAAAAGAAGGATAAAGAACAAATTGTGAAAGGGGGACCATTTACCGTAGATGGGAAAGGCATTTATATATGTGAATGGAAACCTAAATTTAACCAAGAGAAAGAAGAAGTTGAAAATATAGCCATCTGGCTGAAACTGAGAAACCTCCCCTAGGAATATAAAAATGAGGAAACCCTTGAGATTATTGGAAACCGTTTTGGAATTTTTTTACTATCTCAAGAGGTGGTTGATAAAAATGATTTCTATATATATTCCAAAATCTTGGTGAAAATACAAAAATGTTATCAGATTCCAGACTTTGTTGTGATTGGGTCAAATAAAGGGGAATGGAGACTTAAAATAGATATCGAAGAAGCTAATCTCACCATGGAAGCAGCGAAAGCAAGTGTTAAAGGCAAAGGTCCTGAAGTAAATAATAATGTGGAATGGATCAAACTGATTGAAAACAACAAAACTCGACAACCCCCATGGTCAATTCATTTTGAAGAAGAAATGATTGAAAATAGATCCTTGGGGGCAGAGGTTAGACCACAAATGGAAATCATCCCAAATAACTCAAAGAATGCTTGTAGGATGGAAAAAGACAATGATGGCTTTGCTCATATGGAAAATACAGATAGTCCAATGTCTACTCAAGTAGTAAAGGAAACCCCTATCTCAAATGAAGTATTAACAAACAGGGTCAAACACATCGAGAAAGATGGGTGCGAGCTGTCCATAGTGGTGCCGGGGATAATAGAGGATAGCATGCATACCCCTAAAGGCTGCAAACCAATGACAATTGACAGAGGCTGCAAGCCAGATCTCACTGCTGAAGGAGTTTATCAATCTGAACATGGAGAGAAAAATCAAGAAGATGGAAATAATGAACTCTTAGACCAATGCGTAGATATTCAGATATCCCCTATCTGAAATCTGGATAAGTCAATGAAAGATTTGAGAGATAAGGAAGGAAAGGAATGGATTTATGAGTCTGATGAGGACGAAGTAGAAGTAGGAAAGGATGACTTGGGCTTAATGGAGCAGATGGATCTACTAGATAAAAGGACTATTAATCAGACTCAGTCAAAGCTTACCAAACCAAATATCAAAGAGAAGAAGAAGAGAGGCCAATATCAGCTAAGGCCAAACTTGCTATTGTTGCCACGAATGCAGCAAACCAATCAAAATTGACTAGATCAGGAAGAGGATGTTCCTCTTCCCGGAAGCCATGAAGCTCCTTTTGTGGAATGTCAGGGGCTACAATGCCCTTGACAAATGATGCTTGGTAAAAAGGTGTCTTGACCAAGCCCAACTTGATTTAGTCTTTCTGCAAGAAACAAAGTTAAGTGGTGATGGTTTGCTACAATTTACAAGGAAATTTCAACAATGGGGTTGCCTCTTTAAAGATGCTAAAGGAGCATCTGGGGGGATAGGAATTATGTGGAAGGAGGAAGGGTTAAAGGTTAGTTTGGTAGAGGAAGGAAACAATTGGAAGTTAGTTAAGATCCAATCTTTTCAACATAATATCACCTTTTATGCTATTAATATTTATGGCCCCTGTAGTCAAGCAATGAAACAACAGTTATGGGCTTCCCTCACTAGCATTATTTCCAGATTCAAAGATAGTCTCTTTCTGCTGGGGGGATTTCAATTCCATTCTTTCTCCAAAGGAAAAATTAGGGGGAAAAGGGTGGATTAGTCAAAGTCAGAAGTATTTTGCAGATTTTGTTGCTTTGAATGAATTACAAGATGTAGAGTTCAAAAATGGAGCCTTTACATGGACAAACCGACATACAAGATTCACAAATATTGCTGAACAATTAGATAGATTCCTCCTTGGAGGTTCTTGGGAGGAAACAAAATGGCTATGTCAAGTAGAAATATTGCCTATCACGGGATCAGATCATTTTCCGATATGTCTAAGGATAACTGAAGATGCTGCTCCAGAAAGAGCCCCTTTCATATTTGAAAAAATGTGGTTACGAGAACCAGGATTTTGGGATATGATTGAAAGTTGGTGGAAATTTGCTCTGAGAAGATCGGGTAACTATGCTTTCATTTTCTTTAAAAAATTGCAATTCATTAAAGAGAACTTAAAGATATGGAATAGAGAAAAGTTCAAGAATATTTTTGCTGAAAAATATAACCTGGAAGTAGAACTTGCTGCTTTAAATGAGTTAACTATCGCAGGGGTATGGATATGCACATTTTTAATCAATAAATAGAGTTTAAAAAGAAATATTCTGAGATTTTGCACAGGGAAGAAGCATTTTGGAGACAAAATTCAAAAGAAACATGGCTCAAAGAAGGGGGCAGAAATACAAAATTTTCCACAATTTTATCAAAGGCAGAAGATCTTTGAATAAAATTTTCTCAATCAAAGATAACCAAGGATCTTTACTGACTGAACCGAATCAAATCAATGAGGCTGAAATAAAACACTTCTCCTCGATCTTTGCAAAAGCCACAAAGGAAAATATAGATATGGATGACTTTTTAGAGGTAATCCCTCAGCTTATTTCCACAGAACATAACACATGGCTGATGAGATGTATTACATAGTTGGAAGTCAAAAAAGCCTTATTCAAAATGAATAGTGATAAGGCTCTGGGTCCATATGGATTCCCAACTTTATTTTTTCAAAAAGCTTGGTACATTCTAGGTAAGGAATTATATGAAGTGGTGGAGGAATCAAGAAAAGGAGGTTTCATTTTCAAGGATTTTAACAATACATTTTTGGCTTTGGTTCCCAAGAAAGGAAAGAAGGAATCCTTTGATGATTTCAGACCAATTGCCCTTTGTAATACTGTATACAAAGTGATAACAAAATTAATGGAAAATAGGCTAAAAGAAGTGTTGTCTACACTTATTTTAGAAGAACAAAGTGGTTTTGCTCCCGGTCACTCCATTTATGAAGGAATTATAGTGGTGCATGAAGCAATTCATTCCATAAAGGAAGGAAAAGCTGCCAGCATGATGGTTAAGTTGGATATAAGAAAAGCTTATGATAATGTAAATGTGAGTTTTCTTGTGAAGGTTCTTAAAAAGTTTGGCTTTGATAAAGCATGGTGTGAATGGATGTATAGTTGCATGGCATCTACTCATATTTCTATATTGATCAATGACAACCCTCAAGTTGTTTTTGAAACCTCTACTGGTATTCGTTAGGGAGATCCGCTCTCTCCCTTTCTTTTCATTATCCTAGTTGAGGCATTAGGAAGAACCATCAATAAGGCTAATTCTTTAGGATCTTGGAAAGGACTTAAGGTTGCTAGAGATTTAGATCCTATCACTCATCTACAGTTTTTGGATGACACTTATCTTATGGGAGAAGCATATGTGCGTGAATCTAGAACTATTAAATCTACTCTAGACACTTACAACACAATCTCAGGACAAGCTATTAATTGGGAGAAATATGAGATTTTATTTTTTAATACTAATACACCCACTCAACAACATATCACACGGATTCTTGGGATGAAAGTTGGTTGTCTCCCAAACAAATATTTGGGCATTCCACTTTTTGCAGGAGCTTCAAAGGAAAATTTATGGAAAGATTTAATTGATAGTTGTGTTAAAAAAATGGACAACTGGAAAGGCAAATGGCTCACTTATGCAGGCCGTATTCTAATGCTTCAATCGGTAATCTCAGCCATTCCTATTTTCTCAATGAGCTGCCATAAAATCCCAATCAAGGTGCTGAGATACATTGAATAGCGCATGTGGAATTTTTTTTGGAATGGATGACAAGAAGAGGAGAAAAGGCCATTAGTGGCTTGGGACACTATTTTCACCTCAAGGAAAAATGGAGGAGTTGGGCTCCGGAAGTGGCACTTGATTAATAAGGCCTTAGGGGCCAAATTGGTGTGGGATATTTATACTAATCCCTCTCAACTCTGGGTAAAAATGTTGAAAGAAAAATACTTGGATTCAGGGGAGGATAGAAGAGTTCTTACAGTTCAAAACCCTCCCAAAGGATCAGCAATTTGGAATTTCATTTTGGAATGTAGACCAATAATAAGTGATCACTTATCATGGAAAGTTGGGGATGGACAAGATGCTTTGTTTTGGGAGGACTCATGGGATGGTAAACCGGCTATGATAGAAAGTCACAATTTGAGAGCACTAATTGACAGCTTTAAGGATGTGTGGACCGACAAGGTCAAGGACTATATGGAACCAAATTTTGGGCCTTGGGGACAACAATGGGGATGGAAAGACACTGCTACTACTATCCTATGTGTGGAAATGTGCACTAAAATCAACACCATATTTGCAGAAAGATCTCTCACTCTACTGGATAGTAAAGATAATGTTATCTGGTGTGCTACAAAAAGTGGGAACTAGTCAACAAAGTTGGGCTACAACTTACAAGTGCATGAGAAGGAAAAATGTGAGTGGCCTTATAAACTATGTTGGAATAAAGACTGCTTACCAAAAGCAAGAGCATTTGCTTGGATTTCTATTCAGAACAAGATTTTGACAGGTGATAGAAGAAAGAAATTTGGTTTTATAGGTCCATCAAGATGTCTGTTGTGCGAGCAGGCAAATGAGGATGTTAATCATCTTCTAGCCCACTGTAAATTCTCTCAACACTGCTAGGAGAGGACAAAATCTAGATTAAATTTCATTGGACCCTTGCCATACTCTTTACTAGATATTTTCAACGGATGGAAAATCCCTCCAAATAAATCCACTTTATCTAAAATTTGGATTATTTGTCCTTCAATCATCATATGGGAGATTTGGAAGGAACGGAATAGAAGAATTTTCCAAGAGGTTTAAGAATCAGCAAAGAGAATTTGCCACACGATTGATGCTTCTATTGAAGAAGTTATGAGCTTGGCAGTAAGAAAATTAAAGGCTAGCACCATATTCTCATCATGGGATAGTTCAATTCAAAAACACTGGCCAGGAATAAAGATTCGATATAAAAATGAGGGTAGTGAATCATGAATGATTAAGACTTGCAGAGATGATGTTAGGTGGGTTCCTCCAAACACTGGTTGGATGAAGGTAAACTTCGATGGCTCTTCAAATGGAAATCTTGGTATATCCAGAGTAGAAGCTATAGCAAGAAACTACAAATGTGAGATATTAGCCTTAGAAACTAAAAGATTAGAGGATGACTCTAATAATCTAGCAAAAGCACAAGCAACAACTTTGGCATTGAAAATGGGAAGTATTTTAGGTGTGCATAAAATTCATATAGAAGGTGGCTCAAAAATCATAATAGAGGCTATAAAGAAAGGACAATCCCAAACTTGGTATATTAATAGTATTATAAGAGAAGTGATCGAAGGTCTGAAGAAATTAAAGGAATATAAAATTAGTCATACTTTGCGAGAGGGTAATCAGGAGGTAGATAAAGTAGCTAATTGGGCGACCACATTTGAAAAGGTGAATGATTTGATATTCGATAAATTCTCCAATTTAGACATGTGCAATTTGAGTCTAAAATAATAATGGAAATAAAGAATAATAATTTATATTTCCATCACTCCTACGGGATATTTTAAAATGCAATGAATTCTAAAAGTGTTGTCCTTATGATGGTTTCGAATGGAAACTGTAAACATCATTTCCCGGCTAATTACCAAAGCGGTAATGATAAGAGGTTTACAGAGGAGAGAAGTAATCATTAATGAGCATGTAGGATTTTTATGGTGCAAGTTGGCCCGTGGGCAAAGATTATACCTTTCACATGATTTTTGGGGAAGGTTGGGTGTAAAATCAAAGTAACAACTTTAAAACAGAGAAAAAGGATAGTTTTTAATCATAACAATGGCTCTCAAAACAACATGAAGAAAAAATTTGTAGTGTGTAAAGGAAATAATGGAGGCCACTTTTAGTTTGGACTCTGAAAAGAAGATGAAAGCCTTCAAGGGCCCGGTTAGCAAAGAAATAATTAAAGGGCTATTGAAGATTAAATGTGATAGAATGGTGGCAAGTGTGTTGAAATTTATAGGTGCCCAATTTCAAGAAAGGAGGGTTAAAAGGTGCACCAATTTAGATGTTATCTCCATCTTAATGGCATGGGGACTAGAGATCCATGAAAGCACAGAAGAAGTTGGTTGCATAACAAAGGCTTTGTTTGAAGAGGATGTGTTGGGGGACATGGATTCTATCCTAGAGTGGTCTGTGCCGAGTGTAGGGAAAGATATCACTGAGTGTTTTGCAGATGATGATGATGCTAGAAGATTCAGGCTCATCCCTTTTCTGTGCTCACAGGCAATGGTTGACAAGCCACATATGTTCCAGCAAGTTGTGAATGGATGGAGGCATATGAAGGAGGAGCTCTCAAAGCAAACCCAAATGGCTAACAATCGAGCCATGGCCATTTTGGATAATGTGCCGAGGAGGAGAAGAAACCCACGAGGTTGAGATAGAAGGAGGATCATTTTGCAGTATCTCTTCATGACAAGAAAGCTTTTATTGGAGTCATTTTCTGGTGTTTTCTCTATGTATGTAAATGCAGGTGCCCGCAGAGGGTTTTTGATCAGCGAAGCCGAAGAATGAAGTGTTTTATGCTCAAAGGCCCAAGTTTTGAATAGATTGTTGTTTTTTTGTTGTAGGGTCAATTTCGGAGGAATCTAAACTCTTAGGTTATTTTTGTAAGTAGAATCTATTATGCTCAGGCTAAAAAATTCTCACATTGAGACAGAATGTAAGCAGAAATACTTTTTGTTTATTTGTGTAAAGACTAAAGGTCATTATTTCAAATGTATCCCAGGATATCAAGGTCTGATGGTTTGAATTTGTAAAGGAGCAAATGACTCCTATAGATGATATAGGTTTATGGCTATATGTTGAATCATGTTTATCAGGTTTTAATGTAATTTCCTTATACTTTATCAATACAAAATACCAATTACCGACCCAAAAAAAATTAAGTCCCCTAGTTTAAAGCAATTAGATAATTTGAGCTTTGATTAATAAATTTGATTCAACAAGTCATGTTTAATTATGTAGACAATTTTGATTGAATGCTTCCATAATTAGGGTCTTACAATAAATACCTTTGATTTAGGGTTTCTTAAGGTCAATTAATCAAATTAGGGGCTATAAGTTTACTAGACCAATTTCAGGTGATTACATTTGCCCCTCTTTGAATTGACGTGCGAGTAGCATGTCAATTCAAAGAAATTTTGAATAAAGATCCAAAAATAGCTTGATGTGAAGCGATGAAACTATCTCATGAATCGTAACCGATTCTGAACTTGATCGAATGAAGATCAATTAAATATTGACTATATCAGCTCTGGACTTGATTGAGTGAAGACTGATAGAGAAATTCGAAGATATATGCTCCATGCTTGATTAAGCAAAGACTGAAAGAAAGATTCAAATACCTAGCTTGATGTGAAGCGATGAAACTAAATGTCCATCCCTAGAGCAGATTTCTCAGTTTTGGATTGTTTTGAATGATGAATCAAACTGATGTGGTGTGATGAGATTGACTACCATTAGATTGATTGTTGAAGATAATTGACTTGATATGGGTCCTGATGAAGCCAATTACCTGATTAAGAGGTATTATCAGATTGATGTGGTGCGATAAACCTGATATGCCCTTGGAGATTCAAGTGACTTGATTTGAAGTGATGGAATCACTTAGAGGGATCTTGGTTTGATGTAGAGCCCCGATGCCCTAGAGAATGAACTTGTTGATGTGAATCAAATTATGATATAATGGTACTGCCCCATAGGGATCAAAATCAAAATGAGGTGATGACAATAATCTTGAAAAGTGTTGAGCAGTCAGAATAGATGCAGAAATATGAGATTCAATCTTGGATAAAGAGTTGGTTGACCAATTTTGATCAAGAGTTGACTTGGATTGATCAAAGTTGTCTTTCTTGAATTGAAGTGAATAATACTTGATTTAGTCATTTAGGAATGATTGCGAAATAGAATCCTATGAGGTAAGCTTCGATGATCAACTACATTTGAGTAATAGGTTAAACTACATTTTTGAGCATCAAAATGTCATTGGATTTCGATTTTGGTCTCAAAAATGGATTCAGGGTTGTCCCATTAGCCAAGGGTGCAATTTTCATGTCCATCAGAGCACTTTGGAAAATGAGGTCAAAACCTATATAAGGCCTAAAAGGGTCATTTCAAATCATTTTCACTTTTTGAGTTTAGATTTTCAAAAACCTTCTCTAAGTCAAAATGGTGGTCCCGATCGTAGATCGTCAATTTGAGCGCCTGCAGAGGCACAGATGGCCCAAAAATTATCCACCTCCAGTAAGTAGTTGAAAAACTTACTCTGTAGGTCAAATTATTTTATATTTTTGATAGATTTTCCATGTTTTTTGCATTTTTTTCAACCATAGAATCGGGTCGTAGTACAAGCCGGTGAGAAAACTTATACAAAAAACTAAAAAATCTTAGTTTTTTGTATGGGCTCATTGGTTTTTTCATCTAGGAGTGACCCCCGACTCATACGAGGACCTTCATAGAAACCTATTTTGTTACACCAAACCAACTGTTTTGTCATTTCAGCCTAAATTGTCGTACTGTACTGAATCCTTACTCGTACAAGCTTTCATGTTAGTGATCCTTTGTTGTACTTTGTCATATGGAAGTCAGTGGGCATTTTTGAAGTGTTTACCAATAAATTTCATTTCTTTCTATGGAATATTTAGATTACTTAGCCTTTTGGCATCTTTTTGATCTATTGCGCATTGATTTCAATGTTCATTGATTTCTCTGTTCTAGGCATAATTTCTAGATATTTTGTTCTAATCTACATATCCTCCGACCATGCAGTTAGTGAGGAACCTTTGTAATGCTCAACGAGGTCACTTGGGTGAGTGTGTCTTTGGTTGGTTACTACAGATGCTTGATATCAGTGTAAACCATGGATTTCTCATAGCGTTGGTCGAGTGTTTCCATAGTGAGCATAATACCTTTCACTTGCCGACCGAGGAGATGACCATCACTCCCGAGGATGTATACAAGGTTCTATTGATCCCTTTTACTGGAGATCAGATAGAGTATACTACAACATCATGACTCGGCATACAGGCTCTTATCAAAGTTTTCCATGATCGCACCATCTTATACAGAGCCATTTCTTAAGATGAGATGGTGATTCAGTATGGTGCACAGTATCCTCTTGTGTACGTCATGGAAAGTTTCATAGGTTGTTTCATTATGGTAGACATGAGTCAATAGGGATTCTTGGCAGGTTGGGGATGGGTATTGGAGATACTTGTGACCTGGCCCAAGCAGTTAGGCTAGGGTCAGTGCCTTCTAGCACATATGTACCATGAGATGCATGAGGTGGCTTTCTGAGGTGCTAGGGGTATGGCTGTAGGGGTAGTAGTGTTACAAATATGGACATGGGAGCACCTTCCCATTAGTAGACTAGTGACAGAGGATTCATGATAGAGTGGACAACCTTTCGTATACAGGTAATCAAGTTTCTTGATGCAGCCCCACCTGGGGAAGACTAACCAATGGAGATGTTAGTTTGGTTGTCTGGAGACCTTACAGAGAGATAGAGGCTTGGATGAATGGAGGGCTCTACAGAGAGAATTCTTTGTTTCACATCCTTTGCTTGGGAGGATATCAACTATCGTTGGGTGCTTTGCAGTGTCTCAAGTACTGTGGTAGTATGGTCTTCCATAGAGCATACACCATGTGTTAACAAATTAGGCTCGTTTTGTTGATGAGGAGCGTCGAGGGTGGTCTCTGAGACTATCTTTGGCTCTATACTTATAGGAGCTTATAGGGTTACATCGGCCATCTTGGGAGTATTTAGAGGATATAACAGATGCAGGAGTCACACTTGAGTACAAGGATTATTTTTCACATCTCACCTTTCTAAGATTTACAGATTCGGCTGAGAAAGCATCTCAAATAGAGGAAGTAGATGTACCCTAGAGGGTTGCAGGTGTAGGACAGAGGGTCCCTACACAAAGAGGAGTAGGAGGATCTAGGTGCTAATTATAATAGGGCACCTATAGCAACTCAGCAGTGGCAGTGGGGTGAGGTTGGGACCTTAGGTTCTATTGGCGTTGGTGTTGCATCTACAGGTGTAGCAGATGAGGAGATGGATGAGGTTCAACAAGATCCCACATTTGATGATATTGCCTGACATGTTTTCCAGTGAAGGGATGCTTAGGTGGGAGAGGAGGAGGGTGTGCAGAGGGAGAAGATCCTACAAGATGTGATTTGTACCTTGAGAGGACGGGTCAAAACATTGTAGATGCAACTAGTGGTCTCTCAGACACAGATCGCAGAGCGAGATCACATGATCGCAGAGTGTGATGAGAGGATCTAGGGGTTGACCTAGGGTTTTACGGCTGAGCACATTTCCCTCCATTGTGAGGTTACCCAATAGACGAGTAGGAAAACCTACAATGTGGCAACATACAGTATGGCAGTTCCTATAGCACAATAGGTGCTACCATATTCCCAGTATCTGGCGAGATCCAAGGGAGCAGGCCCTCCACCTAGAGAAGATGATCCTCTTCCCCCCTCGTGACGAAGGTGAGGGAGGGAGCGAGTCTTTATCATCCCTTCTTCTTTCTTATCCCATTCTAATATTTTTGAGAGATTTTTTGATTGTATATATGATTCATTTGCATCGAGGATGCTCATTTTTCTCAAGATTATCTGGGCACTCTTTTGTAGACACTCTTTGAAATATATATATATATATATATATATATATAGTCAGAAAATGGAAGCAGTTCCATAGGAGACTGGTTTAGCCTTCCAAGTGAGTAGTTTGGGGTCATGACAAGCGCCTCTGAATGGGTTCCTGATCTTGACATGGCTTCCCCCCTGACCTGCCTTTCTAACCTCCATTTTATGACCTAAATTCTTCATTCTAGGTCTCTAACCTGTGATCCTGGGATTTGAGGACAAGGTCAACCTCCTAGGACAGGGTTGACCTCGACCCTACCCTAGGACAGGGTCGACCTTGACCCTGTCCTAGGACAGGGCTAACCTCGACCCTGTCCCAGGGTCCAAATCCTGGGAACTTTTAGTTTTCGGGATGTCGGTCTTCACAAAAAGTTTTTTCCCGCTTCCGAGTCAGCTGTTTCAGGTTCTGAATTGGTTGATTCCTAAATTATATTTAATATAGGTCCTCTCCTAGGGGTAAAGGCTTAAATGATGATTTAATTATCCTATGTAGGCCTCCTTAGAAGATT
>MU224840.1:1099317-1130435 GCA_018584345.1 Thuja plicata | reverse complement strand
GCCACAAGGACATTACAAGCAAGGTGAATTTATGTGTTTACTTTGTTTATCTCTGCAATTTCAATTATATTATAAGGTTAATTCCAAAACTGGGGTTTGACCAAGGCAAACCCCTTCCCCCAAAAAACAAACATTTTTCTTGTAGGTACAGGTTTAGGACTATAAATCTGAGGCCAGGTCTGGATACCCTTTTCAGATTTCTTTTGGACTGTGCGAACAGGGACACTTTCGGAGTTGAGCAGATCAAGTTGGCAAAAGTGGTATAGGGTTGACCTTTTTCATAAGATGACATCTGAACAAAAAAATATTTCTGGGTTTTGTCTGTCTCTCTTTTCCGGTTCGGTATCAACTATCAGCATCTCCAGAAACTGTCTATAGATCTTAGAAAATAACAATCTTTGATCTGCCATTTTGCAAGGTTGGTACTTTCTCCTATTCTTTTCAATTACTGTCATTAATCATATTAATCAATCAATTTACAGAATTTAAGATCCCCTTTCTTGGTCTCTTTCCAAATATTGGATTCATTTGTGCATTAACCCTTTGGGGTTGATCAAAATTGGATCTCCTATTTGTGTATTTGAGGGTGAAAGAAAGGAGCATCTTATATTCCCTTAATCACAATCACAATTGCAATATACAAGCAACACAAATAACAATTAAGAATTCAAACCCTTCTAAACCACAATTTTCTCCTTTACATTTTAGTAACATACATCATATCATCACACATCTCTCTCTCTATATGATATCATGTGTTGTCATATTTTTCTTATTCATATGCTTCTTATGAGTAGATTAGCATCTTGTATCATTGTTTTGAGTAGCTCTTGTGTGCGCCTTAGATGGAAATATGTATCGTTATACATTTCAACTCAGTGTGTAATATTCTCTTCTCATGATATTTTGTTCTCTGATGTTTGGATCCTTACTTGCTTGGCCCTGACTTTCTGTGTGCAGATATGTAACCTTAAGAAGATTAAATGTAGTTGATCGCTTGAGCGAATGATTCATCATTAAAAGGAATAGCTTGTTTTTTTTGGTTATAATGCTAGTATGCAAGCCTAGGAATGAGATGCAGCCTACGACATGAGTCTATTCACTCATTCCTTTAGCCATTACTATCATCATCAAGTTCTTGGGACATCAGAGCCAATACAAACCTTACTGGTGTAACTACGACCATAATGATATGAGTACTACTTTCATCAGATAAAATTTGGGAAACTAATGTAAGCATCTAAGTATAAAACTAGGATGACCTAAACATTGGTTCTAGTTGGTTTTGCAAGAATATACTAGTATCGAGGCATTTAGAGCCAAGATAACCATGAGTGCGTTCTTCGTAAATAGACAAATTTAATAATAAAGGTGATAGTTCCAACCTCACCTTGGCGTTTGAGAAAACAAGATCAAGGGATGTGAGGATTTTCCACCTTAATGTGGAAGCTCTTATCACATACACCCTATTTACTAGACGTTACAGGATCATTGGAACCACACCAACAAGCAACAATCAAAGAAAATAGTATGAAATTCATTGATAACAGACAACACTCAAGAAAAAAATCATCACTCTTTCAACAAGTTTTGATGGTTGTATGTTGGTTTGTGTAGGGTGTTGAAAAACACCATTATGGTTGTGGGTGCTAGTGTTGAAAAGCACTAGTGTGTGCTTGAGTGTTAGTAAGCCAAAATTTTAAGCGCTTTATCTGACGTGTGATGAAAAATAAAGATGTGTCCAAATAGGTAGTGTTGAGAAACATTGTTTGATTAAGGTTTTGAGAAACACCAGTGGTGTTAGTGGCACTGTCTGGTGGCTAGAAGACCAAGGTAGATAACTTTGATGAGAAGGAAAAATGACAAGGTGTTGAATTGATTATCAAAATATGGCCTTTAGTGATGGATAAGCCCGTGAGACTAAGATGTCGATCAGTTCCAAGCTAGGATGCCAACTTCACTATTTGTACAAGGTCATGAAAGATTAGATAAGTGTAATCAAATTAAGCTAAGACTTTTACAGGTGAGGTAGTCAAGATACGCGTTGATAGATGGAGCATGAATTACAAGTGATGCATGTTTGTTAGGTTTTCATCACTTGGTAGAATTGCTATTTTTTCTGCCAGGGCACCTATTTACCAAGTTTTCACTGAGGTACTTTTTCTCTTTTTCAATTTTTTTGCTTTTTCCTTTTTTGATTTTTTTTGGTTGATCCATCAAGGCGCCTGTTTGCTAGGTTTCACTAGGATTATCATTTTTTTAGGACTTTTTCCAAATGTTTTTGGCTTTTGTGCTTTTTGTTGTTTTTGGATTTTTTTAGGATCATTTTCTCTATACAGGTACTGCTCAAATGTATAGTTGTAGAAATTTTTTAGGTGGATTGCGTTGATGGGATCAAGAAATGTCTCCCCTTTTGGAGTTGAGATTGATAGGTTCCAAAGCCAAACACTACAGTGATCACAAAGGGACCCAACCAGTTGGGTTCAAATTTCCTCTTTTGTTCGCGATCTTGTTGATTCTTTTGATTTTCTCTAAGTACAAGATCTCCAACCTTAAATTTTCTATGTCTTACCTTCTTGTTGTAACCTCTAGACATCCTTTTCTAATAGACCCTCATATGGTCGAATGCTTCTTTCCTTTGTTCTTCTAGTAGTTCTAATTCTTGGATTTTGGAAATTTGGTAATCTTCATCAGTGATGCACCCTTGTAGTGAAATATTAAGTGATGGGATCTCTACCTCAATAAGTAATAGGACTTATACACCATATACTAATGCAAATGGCATTGCCCCTGTAGGTGTTCTTATGCTGGTTCAATAAGCTCATAGAGCTGGATTTAGTTGAAGATGCCAATCGTTTCCTAACTTACTCATTGTCCTATGCAAGATTTTCAATATGTTCTTATTGGAGGCCTCAACCTATCCATTCCCTTGAGGGTACTAGATAGAGGAACAATGCTGGGTTATTTTGAACTTCTCACATAATTCATCCATATCTTTGTGTTTGAATTGTCCTTTGTTATCTGTAATAATAGAGGAAGGTATCCCATACCTGCATATGATGTAGTTTAGGATAAATATGGATACTTTTTTCTCAATTGCTTTGATGAGTGAGACTGCTTCAACCCACTTAGTGAATTACTCAGTGGCTGTAATAATGAATTTGTGTCCACTGGATGAGGAGGGATATATTTTCCCTATCAAGTCAAAGGTCCATTGTTGGAATGGCCAGTGTGTGATAAAAGGTAACAACTCTTTAGCATGAGCATGGATTAGGTTACCATATAATGTACATTTCTTACAGGACTTAGAAAATTGGATAGCGTCCTTCTCCATGGAAGGCCAATAATACCCTACCCTTAGGTGTTTCTTAGCTAATGAAAAACCATTCAAGTAGGATCCACAAATACCTTCGTGGACTTCCTTTAATGTGTGTTTAAACTCTTCATGTTCTAGACACCTAAGGAGGGTTCTATCTAGACCTCATCCATACAAATAGTTAGAGACAATCAAATAATGTGTGGCATTTCTTGTAAGGTTTCTCTTATCATTTGTAGATAGGTAATCAAGAATTGTTTGGTCACACAGGTAGGAATATATTTGGCTATATCAAGAGGATTTAGTGGCCATAATTGAACATACAATTTGGGATTTTGGGGAATCATAAGATGGAAAAGGGAGTTCTTCCACCAAGAAGTCATAGAGAAATTGGTACTCTTCCAATTGTAACATTGAGGCCAAAGTAGCCATGACATCAACAACTTTATTTGTTTCCCTTGGCTTCTCATCTTTGGTTTGATATTGATCATTCACTTGATTGGTCACTAATTGAGAATCTTTGTAGATGTGAAATTTTGTGATCTTCCATTCAATGGCCAACTTGAGTCCATTTTCCAGAGCTTCATACTCAGTCATGTTGTTCGTGTAGGGAAAGATCATTTTATAGGCTTTTGGAATTTTGTACCCTTATGGTGTTATAAAGAGGACACCAACTCCAAACTCTTGTTGTGTGAATGAGCCATCAGAGAACATTTTTCAAGAGTGTTCCATTACGTGTAAAATAGATTCATTAGGAAATTCTATACTCAACGGTTTATTGTCTTGAAGAGGAGCATCCGCTAGATGATCAACAATGACCTATCCTTTGATGGCCTTTCTGTCCATGTACTCAATGTCAAATTCACTAAGTACCATCACCCACTTCATGAGTTTGCCAGTCAAAGTTGCCTTGTTTAACAAATACTTTAAAGGATCCATTTTTGCAATTAATTTGACAGAATGTGCAAGCATATAGTTTTGAAGATTTTGAGAAGAAAATACCACCAATAAGCAATCTTTTTCAATGATGATGTAGTTATTCTCATAGGAAACCATTGTCCTGCTTATATAGTAGATTGCTTGTTCCTTTCCTATTTCATCATGTAGTGTGAATAGAGTTCCAAGTGACATTTCTATAGCTGAAATGTAGAGCATTTTCTTGGTATTGGTGCCATTAAGACATGAGGATTTGTTAAGTACTCTTTGATCTATTGAAAATAATGATTTTTTGATATGTTGTGTCTTATTTGCTAGTTGTGAGATAAACCTCCTAATTGACTGGAGCTTGCCTTTTAATGTTCTGATTTGATCGATGTTCCTTGGTGGTTGCATTTCCATAATCGCTGCTACTTTCTCTGCATCAACTTAAATTCCTTTCACTGAGATGATATATCTGAGGAGTTTACTTGATGTCACCCCAAATTCACACTTTTTGGATTGAGCCTTAGTTTGAATTGTTCCATTTTGTTAAAAGTATTTTCTAAATCGGCCAAGTGTGTAGCTCTTTTTGCCAATTTTGCTAGAGTATCATCAACATAGTCCTCCATATTCTTGTGCATCATGTCATGGAATATGGTTGTCATAGCCCACTGGTATGTTGCTCCTACATTTTTTAGGCCATAAGGCATAACATTCCAGTAGAACGCGCCCCAAGCACATGTGAAAGATTTCTTCTCTTGGTCTTCAGGTGCTATTTTTATCTAGTTGTATCCAAAGAAACTATCCATAAGAGAATACATCTCATATCCTATTGTAATATCCATAATCATGTCAATGTTGGGAAGTGGAAAATCATTCTTTGGAAAAGATTTGTTCAAATCTTGCAAATCTGTACAGACTTTGATTAATTTATCAGTTTTTGAAATAGGCACAATGTTAGAGATCCACTCGACATATGCAATAGATCGAATGAATTTCGCTTTTAATAACTTCTCTAGCTCAACTTTAACCAATAGTACTACATGAGGGTGCATCTTTTTGAGCTTATGTTTGACTGGCTTTATTCCAAGAGCAATTGAGAAGTGGTGCATTATCAAGTCTGTATCGAGCCTTGACATGTCTAAGTAAGACCAAGTGATGTTGATCTTCTTGTTCATGAAAAAATGGGTAAACTACTGCTTCTCCTCTTTAGACATATATTGTGCCATATATATCAATTAAGGTACCTAAGTTCTTCCTAGGTTGACTAATTGTGTAGGTTCTATCAGCACCGAAGATCGTTCCTGAAAGTGATTAGGTAAGTTATCAAGTTTCCCATCCTCTGGCACCTCTGGGAGGTTTTCACCATTGGATACACCTCTTGTTTTGACTATTTTTGGTTCTAACACTGCCACAAAGTAGTTTTCACCACCAAACCTTTTTTTCTTTTTATTTCTCCTTTTTATACTGATAAAATTGGTATCTCCCTCTGTCATATTTATGCTTGTTGCACTGGTGGAAGAAGTGGGGGGCTCGATAGCATTTAGGTAACAGGCCAAAGTGTAGTCATTTGGAGAAAAGATTAGGTTAACAAGCTCACTTGAGTTCCACTCAATAAGTTTGGGATGAACTTAGGATAATGATTCAAAAGGTTCTAAGGATAGCACTGCATTATCATGATCAAGACTTTCTACTTGTAAGAGAAGATCTATCACGTCACTCTCTAAAGGATTCCCTAGATTGCAAAGTGTCCTAACTTCACTATTAGAGTCGTTGTTAGTATTTTGTAAATTTAACTCATTTAACCTAATGTGAATGATTTGATTCTCCTCCTGAGTATACAGTCACTCCAGAATAGTTCTCAGAGGAACGATCTCAATTCTTGATGTAAGCCTAGTTCTAGTGTGATTATCTCCGCTATCATCTCCAAAGTTCCAATTAATGTTTTGAGGAAGGAGAGTTGTCTGGGCAACATTTGAACTTTCTCCTTGTTCAAATTGAGGTGCATACTTATGGATAACATCCACTTCAATATCTACTATAGTATCTAAGGGAGAATCCCATTCATATTCATTGGAACTTGTCCCCACGAAATGAGGTATGTCTAAGACATGAGTAGGAGCAACTAGTTTCCCCCAATGTGGATGCCTTCCTTCTATATCATTCTATGTACCTTGACCAGATTCATATTCATGAGATTTAGTATGATTTTCATCAAACCTTCCTAGGTACTATGCTATGGTCATGAAGACCCCTTCGTCTTTACTAGAACTTCCTTCTTCTAAGTCATCTTCATTTTCTTGCACTGTGACTTATCCTACACCTTCTTGTATTGATGTGAGGTGGGATGGGAATACTTCAATGAAATGTATCCTCCTATCCAGCAAGTGTGGTAGATCCAATATGTGAGAAATAGTGACTAGTTGCCCCCAATTCTAGTGTCTCTCATCATGTTCACCCTCTGGTTCTAGTTTTGGCTCATCTTGTGAGTTTGCTACCTCTTCCTTGGTTACTTGATTTGCACTATTCAATGGTAGGGACACTGAGCTATTTGGTTTAAATGGGGCTCTGAATTGAGATGGATTATACAATTCCCCTTGGTATCAAGGATTTTCTGTTTGAACATGCAATAGCCTTTCGAATGGTAACAAGGTAATATTTGCTTCTTCTTCAGTCTCCTCGTCGAAATATTTTGATTGGTTGTTTATAGGGATATTGATAGATGAAGGATGAAACATGTGTTCATGTCTTGTCCCTATTTTATCTGCTGGATTTTAGAATTCCATGTGTATAGGCTCTGTTAATCCTTTGTCTTTACCTAGGGGTCCTTTTCCTTTATACCCTATTCATTTTACTAGTTGATATCATTTACCATACTTCTATGAAGAAATATCAACATGTTTAACTTCTTGATCACGCTCTTCTCCTTTATACAGCTAGGCAAGAACAACCTTCTCTTCATTTTCTTTTGAGAGAGGCACACAAGATTTTACCATACCAGTCCCTTCATGTATCTCCAATTTTTGAGTGCTAGTAGGCTTGAAAGATGATGAGGGCATGAAATAAGATCTAGGGGATGTGGGGAGATTAGCCACTAAGGGAAAATAGTGTATTCGATATTCTCCCATACTTGTGTTGGTAGTTTTCAATTTCTCCTCAAAACATTTCATGAGTACCACCCATGAATTTTCAAATCATTGCTTAGTTGATGCTTCCTTATTATGCAGAGTCATGTTATCTGCTTGTTTCAAGGTGTTACAAGAGTATGTGTTATCTACAGAAATAAAAACCTCCACTCCATTATGTGGGAATTTTACACATTGATGATATGCTGAGGGGACCACATGCATGTCATGAATCCATGGTCTCCCTAATAGAATGTTATATGCTAATGGTAAATCCAACACTTGGAAAATCACATCTCTGTCAATGGGTCCAACCCTGATATATAACACAACCAATCCTTTTGATGACCTTTCTTCTCCAATGTAGGCCTTTACATTGATCTTTCTTCTAGGATCTATAGTGTGTTATGAAAAACCTAATGTTGTTACAAGATTAAGAGTGCAAATGTCCAAACCGGTGCCTCCATCTATCAGGATGCATTTTACTCTATATTTATGGATCAAGACCTCTATGTGTATGGGTTGGTTATGTGGATGATTTACTGATTTATCATCTTATTTTAAAAAAATTAGGTAGTGGGGTGCAGTTAGATGGCCTACTATAGTTTGGAACCGATCAACGCCAAGGTCTTTGGGTACATTTGTTTCTAAAAGAGTCATTTCAAGGATCTCCTTATGTGATGGTGAGATCTTAAGTAACTCCAAGATGGAAATTTGGGTTGGAGTTCTTTGCAATTGGTCAACCAAATTTTAATTGGCAATTGGTATTAATGTGACTATTTGCTTTAATGTCGAGGGTTTTAATGTCATAGTTTGTTTTGATGATGAAGCCACTCTCTTAAGAGTAACTTTAGCTTGACTTCTCATTAGTGCATTAGCAGATTCGGGCTCCTTCTTGTCTTTAATGATAATCACATTAACTGATTAGTTAGATGGTTCAAGCATGTGAATCACATTCTCATCATTGGGATAGGTGTAATTCAATTTAGATCCTTGATTTTTTTAGGACTCTCCTTGTTCATATGAGGGTAAGGGTTTCTTAAAGGCTTTCTGATCATTGTTTGACTGATGTCCATCATCTGTGATAATCTCATTATCAATGAGGTCTTGGATGACATGTTTAAATTTAATGCATTTGTTAGTCAAGTGTCCTTTGTTTTTATGATAGTCGCAGAAGTGATTGTCATTCCACCATTTAGGTTTTACCACAGGTTCCCAAGGTTTTGAGTCTAGTATCATGATGATCTTGTGAGCCACCAGGGTTTTTAACACAGTTTTGAGAGGTTCTCCATGAGGAGTGAAATTTGCTTTGGGTTTCGGTATCCAAGGTGCTTTGTCTTTCTATGCGTTTGTATTATTCTTGAGCAGTTTCAGAATATTTGTATTGTTCTTAGTAGATTGGATATTGCTAGATAGATTGAACACTGTCTCTTTAGGCTTGAATTCAGGCGAGTCAACCACTCCATCATTGACCACATTCTTATTTTTGTTCCAATACTTTCTTTTGTCTTTGCCATTATTATTATTAGGATTATTGGAAGGTTTAGTGTCTTTATTTCAGGTGAGTTCACCTTTCTTTACAAGAACCTCCTTGATGCAGATAGCGCTTTCCACCAACTCACTAAATGCAGTATGATTTTGCATATGAATCACATAGTTAATTTTAGGTACCAAATTGTTGACGAATATGTCGATCTTCTAAGCTTCTAGGATTTGCCAAGGATATCTTATGAATATCTTCCTCCACTTTTCAGGGAATTTGACAAAAGGTTCACCATTGTGTTGTTTAGTATTACATTGTTGATTAACTAATGAATATCTAATGGAGATGGTGAAGACCGAGTGATACTGAGTATCATGATTGGAGAAATGTTTAGATCAGTTGTTGTTTTGTCATTGATATCAAGCAATTGATTAATTAATTTTTATTATGTTACCATATCTTAAGAGGAGAAGTTAAATGGGTGACAAATACAGATCATACAATGATGAAGTAATGATGATATAGTTGTTTTCTACTATATATTTGATGTTATCAAATTGGTACAATTGATTGATCAAGTCAGAAACTGCAAAGAGTTAAAGTTATAACTGAAAGCGTTACTTTACTGAGCTAGATAGAGTTAGTTGGTAGAAATGTTATGTGAATCGGTCACACATTACCAAAAACCAAGTAAAGTCAAGCATTGAGAATCAAAGATAAGTTAGACACCGAGCAGTGAATCGAGTGAGTTACTGAATTGCAAAGCAAGTTTTACCGAGTACAGGATAATGATTGTAAATGATGATAAGATCAAATTAAATGTGAAGCGATGATGAGTTGGATGAGGAAATGAATTAAATGAATATTTTTATAAGATCTATGAATGGGAAAATTCAATGAGAAGACCTAAGGTGAAGATCAAGTGGTTAAACTAAATTATGAAGAGTTCTAAGAAAAGTACAAAAGTAAGATAGTTTACCGAGTTGTGAATTATGAAGAAGACGATCGAACAATTGAGCACAAATGAAGGAAAATCAAATTAAGGAGATTAAGAAGTAAAAGTATGTCTATATAAAGAATGAGAAACAAACAAAGAATGATGAATATAGAGGATGGAGAATTGAACAAAGAAGAAGAAGAAGTTGAAGAACAACATTTACCAAGCAGAACAGAGAAACAAAGATTGAAGAATCTACAGTCTAAGAAAGAGATCAATGGAGTATGTGATGCCAATATTCAATTGAGCATAAAGGATCTAATACAAGCAAAGGTAGTTTCTATATTTATAGATCAAAGTTTACTGTTGCTTATTAATATTTGTAACAGAGAAATCTCTTAACCGAGTAGATTTAACCATCCTATTTGTAAAACCTAAACTTAGGTGACATTCCAAAAGAGTGTTTAAAGACCTCTAACAAGGCCACTCCTAACAGGGTGAAGATCTTAATAGATCTAAGGTAAATCCCCTAAGAGGGTCACATTTAGCAAATGTATTTTGTAATCTTTAACATGATAAGTTCTTAACCAAGCATACTTCAGAAGGGTACATTTTTATTGTGGGTTATAATTCCCACAAAGGTTTTTCCCAAATTGGGTTTCCTTGTTAAATATGGTGTCAACCGAGTTAAATATGGTGTCAACATAGTTAAATCTAAAGTTATATGAGTTAATATGATGTTGCTAAGTTTGAATGATTGGTTTATATATATGAGATGTATTGTTATTTGAGTTATTGAGTTATTTGGTGATTTGGTTATTTACTGTATTCAATATTACCGAGTGAATCAATGAGTTCAATTTTAAGTGTTTAAGTTTTGATTTGTTTGATTCACCCCCCTCTTAGTGGACCAACAATTAGTATCAAAGATTAGTTACTTTGAAGTGATAAGTTTAAAAGACTTGAGTTAAGATCTAAAGATCTATAAGAGGGAAGCACCAAAGATTAATAGTGATCATTTCAGTACATGGAAAAGTAGAATGAGGTTGCATGTGTCTGGAGTAGGAGATTATGCTCTTCACTTTCTTGACAATGAATATGTAGCACCGACTAGTACATCTTTGACTATTAGTGAGCAAAGACAAAAACAAGAACACACACAAGTTATGATTGAGATTGCTTCTACACTTACCGACCAGGAATATGATGAACTTGATGGTTGCACTACTTTGAAACAAATGTGGGATAAGCTTATTTTGACCTATGGTGGAGATCAGAATGTTTAGAAGGCTAAATCAGAAAGTTTGAGAGGAAAATTTGACTCTATGAGGATGAAGGAAGGAGAGAACATAATACAGGATAGTACAAGACTTAAGGAGACTGTTAATTCTATCAAAGGAGCCAGTGGGATCATAACATAGGATGATGTTATAAGAAAAGTGTTAAGAACCCTACTACTGAGTTATGCTATTACTATATCTGCTATACAAGAGCTAAGATCTATATCCCAGATGAATGTTTCACTAGATGATACTATTGGTAAGTTAACTACACTTGAGTTAAATGATTTTGACAATAGTTTGCATGCTACTTCTAAGATTGAATATGCATTTAGGTCTACTTTAATGATTGTAAAAGCTAGGGAAGTTGCTGCTAGAGATGGATATTTGAGTAGTTTTAGCGAGAAATTTTATAGTTGTACTGAAGGTCTTGAAGAGTTATTTACTGAATGTGATGAGAATGAAAGAGAATTGAATCTTTGTTGGTTAGAAGGCTACAAAGAGGCAAAGGAAAATATCGAGGTAAGTTACCCTTGAAATATTTTAATTGTGATAAAATTGGTTACTTTGCATCTAACTATCTAGAGAAAGATAAGGAGGAAAAGAAAGATAACAAAGACAAGGACAAAAGAGAAAACAGATCCAGGAGATACAAAGACTACAAAAACAAAGGTAAGAAATCTTGTCATATTTCTAATGAAGGACTAAGTGATGATGATTATTTTTATAGTGATGATGATTCTTTTGATAGTGATGATGGAATAGAAGTTGTTTATGTTGCTATTAAGGATGATTCTAATGAAGAAGAACTTAGAGCCATAATATCATAAGTAAGTAAAAATGAAACACGGATTCTAGATAGTGGTTGTTCACGTCACATGCTTGGTGACACACTTGAGTTTATTTCCTTGGAAAATCATGATGGAGGTTATGTTAGATTTGGTAATGTTTCTCCATATCCCATGAAAAGAAAAGGATCTATAATTCTACTGAATAACACAAGATGTGATGATGTTTATTGGGTTGAAGGATTAAATTATAATATGTTGAGTGTTGCATATCTAAACAATATAGGTCACCGAATGGAATTTCAATATGGAAAGGTGAAACTATTTGACAAGAAGGATAGTCTAGTTACTATTGGAGAACAATCTAAAGGCAATTTATTTTATCTTGATACTTCTATGAAGAGTTGTCTATTTGCTAAAGTTGAAGATGTTTGGTTATCGCACAAAAGGCTTTGTCATGTTAATTTTGAAAACTTAATCAAAGTGAGTAAGAAGAATAGAGTAAGAGGACTACCGAGATTAGAAAAACCTGAGAATGCTATGCGCAGAGAATGTCAGATGGGTAACATGACTAAATCTAGTTTTGCAAGCAAGACTAATGTTACACAAATAATTTTGGATTTGGTACATACTGATTAATGTAGACCCATGAGGACTCAAAGATATTATGGAGATAGGTATTTTATTTTATTTGTGGATGATTATTCTAGAATTATGTCTATAATGTTTTTAAAAGAAAAATCTAATACATTTCAAATGTTTAAGTGGTACAAGGCTCGAGTTAAAAAAGAAACTAGAAGTCAGTTGAAATGTCTGAGATCCGACAGAGGAGGTGAGTTTACTTCTCATGAGTTTACATTATTTTATAATGAAAATGGAATTAAGAGACAGTTGTCAGTACTAAGGACACCACAACAGAATGGGATTGCTGAGAGAAGAAACATATCTATTGTTGATTGTGCTAGGATATTGATGATTGAAAAAGGAGTTTCACAGAAATTTTGGAGAGAAGTTGTGAGTACTATTATTTATACATTGAACCAAGTATAAATGACGAAAGGTACCAACAAGACACCTTATGAAATATGGTATGAACACAAACCTAATGTTAGTTACTTTAAAATTTTTGGGAGCAAATACTATATTCTGAAAGATTCTAGAGAAGGAAAGTTTGATTCAAAAAGAGAAGAAGGGATATTCTTAGGATATTCTACAAGGAGTAAAGCTTACAAATTTTTGAACAAGGTTACTAATTAAAAAATGGTTGAAAGTGAAAATGTTAGAATTGATGAATTTGCAGAAAGGAATGATGAAGATAGCAAGAAGGAACCATAAGATTATGTGATGCAAGAGCATCTTGGGTCATTGGCAATCCTACACAACCAAAAAGATATTTTGATTTTAGTTCTTCAATTTGTTCTTTGTCGCCCAGGTTCTGCTGCTTGGGCATTTTGGTCTCTGTCACTCAGGCATGCTTGTCTCTGTTGTTTAGGCATGTTTACCAATGGATTTTGGTGATGCTTTACCAATGGGTTCCTAATTTTTGGTAACCATCTGCCTAAGACTGTTATTTTGGGAGTTGGATCTTTGGCTGACTTCTTCAGTTATTTTTTATGGTTTAATTTATTTGGGACCTTTCATTGGGATTTGTGTGGACCTAAATCTGGGTCTCACTTATGGATTTGAGTGCCAACTTCTCTGGTAAACTCTTGTATATATTCGTGTGTATGTTCTTAGTTTAGGTAGTCATTCTAAGAGCAGGAAAGCAAAATGTTTAGATATTGAGATCGAGGGTTTGTGATCTCTATTGATGAAGATCTTATTGTAATTCATTGAATATATGGCCGAAACCAAGAAGGCCTTACAACTCGACATGTAATGATTTTGATCAAGTTATTAGAAAGGATCTCTATTTTTTCTTCTCTCACTCTGTTGTTTTGGACTTTCGCATTGTGTTTGCAAGTTGGTTTGGTAGTTGGGTGAGCCCTAGGCCCCATCTCCATTCCCTCCTTGCTTTAGGTGGTATCAAAGCATGGTGAGATCTAAGTTCCTTCTTTAAAACCTAAACCTAGTGGTATTGTTGTAGGGTGGCATATTGCGATCTGACCTATAATTACATAGGGATTCAAGATGGTTCGTGGGAGAGGAAATCCAGATCTAGGTCTAGCTAAAATGCTCAAATAGATGGCTGCAAGATTGGAAGTTGTTGAGATAGCCCAACGCAGAGGAAGACATCTTGAAGATGTTAGTGATGATGAATTTGAAGAGGTTCAAGGTTAAGTTGCACCTGCACCTATGATGGACCAGGAGGAAGAGAGATTCTTGAGAGCCTTGACAAGTTTGAAATCCACACCTCAGTTCAATCCTCCTGAGTATAGTGGAAAATTGGATTCTGATGAATTGATTGACTGGATAACTAAGATGGAAAAGTATTTCAAATATGAGAATGTAGTAGAGGGTAAGAAGGTGAAGATTGCAAGCACAAAGCTGAAAGGTCATGCATCCTTGTGGTGGGAGCATCTACAATTGGATAGAAAGAAGAAAGGCAAAGACAAAATCAAGGTATGGGACAAGATGGTTAACAAATTGAAAGGCAAGTTTCTACCTTGTGATTATTAGATTAACCTGATTAGGAGAATGCAAAACTTGAAGCAGAAGGATAAAATTGTGAAAGACTATACTGAGGAATTCTATAGATTGGACATCAAATTTGGACATGTGGAAGATGAGGTGGAGAGAACAACAATATATTTGAATGGCTTGAGAAGTTATATACAAGATGAAATTAGTTTGGTCAAGATGGAAATCATTGAGGAGGCATACCAATTTGCCCTAAAAGATGAAGAAAAGTTGAACAGAAGATATGAACAAAGACAAAGAGGTAGAGGTGGTAGATTTGATAGAGGAAGAGGTAGATCTCAGGGTGAGAACAGTAGATCTGAACTAGACAAGTCAAATTCAGACACATCTCAAGATAAAGGAAAGACTGAATGGAAAGGTGGAAGTTCATACCGAGGAAGAGGTAATTACTCCAGAGGTGGTTATAGCAGAAGAGGTTTCCAAGTAACTTGTTACAATTGTGGTGAAGAAGGTCATAAATACTTTGAGTGTATACATGCAAGAAAGAAAGGCAGTAGTAGCAGAAATGCATTGGTACAAGAGGAGTCACCAAATGAAGCTAAAAAGGAAGGAAATTTCATGATATGAAGGATACTATGGAGTGAGAAGGATAAGCAAGATCCGACCAGGAAAAGTTTGTTCAAGACCAGATGTAGAGTTGCAAACAAAGTTTGAAAAGTGATTGTTGACAGTGGAAGCTCGGAGAATCTGGCATCCAAGGAAATGGTTGCAAATTTGCAATTGGAAAGAATGAAACATCCAAAACCCTACAAGATCTAATGGATCAAGGATGAGCATACACTAATGGTAAGTGAACAATGTTTTGTGAATCTAAAAATTGGAAAATACTATGATAAGGTGTTTGTGACATTATGCCTATGGATTGTTGTCATATTTTGTTGGATAGACCTTGGAAATATTATAGACATGCTATACATGATGGAAGGTTAAATAGATATTCTATTTGGGTTGATGGTAAGAAGCAAATTTTGTTACCCTTGGTTGAAGAATCTGTTGATGAGTTATGTACATCTGTACATCTGTAAAAGTTTTTCTGATGGAAGGTAGACAGTTTGTCAAGGATTTGAAAAGAAATGATGTTTGCTATGCTTTGATTCCTAACAAACCAAGTAAGAATATAGAAGATGACATTCATACAGAAGTTGGAAAGTTTCTCACTGAGTACAAGGAGATAATTTTAGATAATGTACCTGATGGTTGCCACCAAGGAGAGATATTAGTCACTATATGGATCTGATTCCTAGAGCTAGTTTACCAAACAAAGCACCACATCAGTTAACACTGACCGAGAATGATGAACTTAACCGACAAGTTCATGAATTGTTGAACAAAGGCTTGATCTGAGAAAGTTTGAGTCCATGTGCAGTAACTACTGTATTGGCACCTAAGAAGAATGGACAATGGAGAATGTGCACTGATTTCAGAGAAATCAATAAGATCACAGTAAAGTATAGGTTTCCTATACCGAGAATGGATGACATAATGGATTGTTTGAGTGGAGCAAGATATTTTACCAAAATTGATTTGAAAAGTGGACATCATCATATTAGAATTAGAGAATGGATGAATAGAAGACTGCTTTCAAGACAAACAAAGGTTTGTATGAGTGGTTGGTTATGCCTTTTGGTTTAACTAATGCACCTGATACTTTTATGAGGTTAATGAATGAAGTTTTGAAGAAATTATTGAATAAGTGTGTGATTGTATATTTGGATGACATTATGATATTCAATAAGACTAGAAAAGAGCATTTGATGCATATAAGACAAGTGTTATAGAGATTAAAAGAGGAAAAGTTGCTGATAAATCTGAAGAAATGTTCCTTCATGAAAGAAGAGCTTGTGTATTTGGGTTTTGTGATTTCAGCTGATGGATTAAAGATGGATCTAGAGAAGGTTGAACCTATACTGAGTTGGCCTACACCTAAAAATGTCACTGAGGTAAGATCATTTCATGGATTGGCAATTTTTTACAGGAAGTTTATCAGAAATTTTAGTTCTATTTGTAATGCTATGACTGAAACATTGAGAGGAGACAAAAGAGAATTCAAATGGACACATGGAGCTGATAAGAGTTTTGAGACTTTGAAGCTAAAGGTTGTTGAATTACATGTGCTAGCATAACCTAATTTCAATAAGGTATTTCAAGTTAAATGTGATGCAAGTGGAAGTGCAATTGGAGCTATATTAACTCAAGAAGGTAAACCTGTTGCTTTCTTTAGTGAAAAGTTGAATGATGCAAAAAGGAAATATTTTGTCTATGATCAAGAGTTTTATGCTATTGTGCAAGCTATGAAGAAATGGAGACATTATTGATGCCAAATGAATTTGTGTTGTATACTGATCATAAGGCTCTACAGTATTTGGGTAGTTAGAATTGTTAGAGTAATTAATTAAGTTACTCTTTAGTGCTTAAGTTTCACTTAGGCAGTTTCTATTTCCTAGAAGTTTCCCTTTTAGGGTTTCGGTATCCTTTATAAGGAATCACCACTTTCATTTCTTCATAGAGATTGTAATTCATTTCATTGTTGAATATAGAAGATTATTTCTGTCAACATGTTTTTGCAGTCTCTGGCCTATTGGCCGCCATAGATTCTTCTATTTTCTCTCTCTTGCTTCTTCTCGTGACAGTGTTTGCATGTAGGTTTCTTAGGAAGATTTGCAGTTCAGCAAATCTAACATGGTATCAGAGCTTTCCTGCTGGTTGTTGTTCGAGTTTCATTGAAGCATTCGAGGGTTTGCAGTTTGCCAGGCTTTTTCTGGCTTCTTTTAGTGGTTCTGGGGGGTCTCTATTTTTGGAGGCATTTTGGACCAAAATCGACCTCACGGTTGAGTTCGGAAGGCCCAAAAACCCCAGAATCCATATAAAGTTTGTCCATTTTGGACACCGGGGCATCTGGAGAATTTTTTCGGCCTCCTGTGGGCCGTACGGACACGTTTTTCAAAAAAAATTCAAAAAATATTAGTTTTTTAATATTTTTTTGGTTGGAAAAAACGGGCGCAATACTGTTAAAAAGGCGCCACCGGGGGGCCGCCACCGCCCCACCGGGGCTCGACCACTGTCGGTGGCGCCCCTCTTCATCCTGCGGCCCGCGCTGCCCCTGGGCTTCGCCGGCCCTCTCTGCAACCCCACCTCAGCGGCGCCCCCACGGCCCAGCCTCGACGGCCTAGCCTCGACGGCCCCTGCTCTGCCTCCGCCGCACTGCGCAGCCCCGCAGTCCCCACCACCTCAGCGGCCCCCGCCACCCTGTTCTCGCCGCTCCGCCAGGATTCTCTGCCCCCGCTCCGCTCCGACGGGTTGCACGTTTTGGGCTTAGCCCCTGCGGGCTGGTTTTTATGGCAGCCGGTCATATGTATGACCAAGGGCCCGAGTTCAGCCCCCTGCACCCAGGGGCGGGAGTTTTTTCAGCCCCCAGGGGCTTAATTTTTTTTCTGAGGCCCTTTTTGACCCCCTGGAGCATTTTTCGCTCTATCTTGAGCATACGGGGATATTTTTGTGACTTTCATATACCGTCAAAAAGCTATTTCCAAGCTCTTTTCGATGATGGAGGTTGCAGTTTTGGGTTCTACCATTTCGACAATGATTTTTGCTGTTGAAGTCTGACGTTTTGTTTTGCCTTCCGGGAGTCATATCTGGCTCATTCGGACTCATTTTTCGGCAAACGAGATATCGTCGGAAAGCTGGTTCAGTGTGCTTTTCAGTGGCAGAGTTTATTTTTCCAGATTCTACTTTGGGTTTTCACTCCTCTGTGTTTGGCAGTTTATGCCCTCTGGTGGTGTGCTTGTTTCTACAGGTCCTGGGATCTCTTCTTCTGAGTTCTTAGCTCACTCTTCTTTCTGACTTCTGAGCTTGCATGATCCTTCTATTGCATTCTTGTTTCTGTAAACGCACTGAGATAAAGTGCCTTCTTCTACATTTTTGGATCTTGTACACCTTGTTCGGTTGATGTACTCGCACTGTGTTATAAAGTGCCATGGGGGGTTATGATGTTTATGTCGCTTTAGGCGCATCCACCTTTGTCAAGTGAGTGTACCTTCCATGGCATTAGCCCATGCTGTGTGTCGATGACACCGCTCTTTATCCTGTGTGTGTACTTCTGTTGCACTGTTGGTGTTCCTGGTTCTTTCTTCTGCAGTTGTTTCTGGCATCGCATTTCAGTGTTCCTGTCACTTCTCCCAGTTCAGCATTATGGGGGGGTTCACCTGTTGGTTCTATTGCTTCCTGGTTTGATTGATCAGCTCTTCAGACATTTGTCTTCTCTACCTGGTCATGCACTTCAGTGGGGGTTTCAGCAGTCTCTTCTGACAGAGTTTTCAGTTCATGCTTCGGAGATGCTTCTTGCTTTTTTCTTGTTCCTTTCTCTGGGACATCTTTTCCCTAGATTGAAGGCTTGTTTCCCTCATCTAGTCTGCTTTCTATTTTGGGTACCTGATCAGGCCTAGTTGCCGGGACCCATCTTTCCTGCTTTCTGCAGTAGTTAGCTGTTTTGCTTCTCCCTAAGTTACACTTAAGGGGGGGTGTTAGAGTAATTAATTAAGTTACTCTTTAGTGCTTAAGTTTCACTTAGGCAGTTTCTATTTCCTAGAAGTTTCCCTTTTAGGGTTTCGGTATCCTTTATAAGGAATCACCGCTTTCATTTCTTCATAGAGATTGTAATTTATTTCATTGTTGAATATAGAAGATTATTTCTGTCAACATGTTTTTGCAGTCTCTGGCCTATTGGCCGCTATAGATTCTTCTGTTTTCTCTCTCTTGCTTCTTCTCGTGACAGTGTTTGCATGCAGGTTTCTTGGGAAGATTTGCAGTTCAGCAAATCTAACAAGAATAAGTTGAATCAGAGACATATGAAATGGGTAGAGTATTTACAAAGCTTCACATTTGTGATTAAGCATAAGAGTGTTTCTGATGCATTGAGTAGAAGAAGGTCATTATTGACTGAAATGAGAATTAAAGTTCTTGGTTTCGATGACATGAAGAATTTGTATGAAAGTGATCCTGATTTTTTAAAATAGTGGAGAGTGTGCAGAGAACCTAATACAAATCAATAAATAAAGTATGAAGATTATTTAATTTAGGAAGATATGTTTTTCAAAGGTATTCGGTTATGTATACTTAGAGGATCAATGAGAACTAATTTGATTAAGGAGAAACATAGTAGTGGATTAGTTGGACATTTTGGTATTGATAAAATATTAAGTTTGCTAAAGGGGAGGTATTTTTGGCCTTAATTGTATAAGGATGTTCAGAAATTTGTGAAAAGCTGTGGAGTTTGTCAAGTTGCAAAGGGAGTAAGTCAGAATATTGGTTTGTATACACCTATTACTGTTCCTGAGAAACCTTGGAGTGATATCAACATGGATTTTGTTCTTGGCTTACCTAGGATAGAAAGAGGTAATGATTCTATATTTGTTGTCGTGGATAGATTTTCTAAAATGACACATTTCATACTATGTAAGAAAGAATTAGATGAAGTACATATAAAAGATCATTTCTTTAAGGAGATTGTCAGATTGCATGGATTACCGAGGAGTATCATCTCTGACCGAGACAGTAAGTTTGTAAGTTATTTTTGGAGAACACTTTGGAAGAAATTGAATACTGAGTTGAAATTTAGTTCTACATTTCACCCATAGACCGATGGACAAATAGAGGTTGTAAACCAAGGTTTGGGTAACTTGTTGAGATGTTTAGTTGGAGACACACTAGGCAATTGGGATTTGATGTTGGCACAAGCAGAGTTTGCATACAACAGTTCAGTGAATAAAAGTAATGGAAAGACACCATTTGAGATTGTTCATGGCAAACAACCAAGAGGTATATCAGATTTGAGAGATATTGTTGGAGAAGAGAAAAAGAGTGTTGAAGCATAAGAGTTTGTAGAATTTATGAAGACATTGCATGAAGATGTAAAACATAAGCTGGAGAAAAGAAATCAGAAATACAAGGATGATGCAGATAGATCAAGAAGACACAAAACATTTGAAGTTGGTGATGCTATAATGGTTCATCTAAAGAAAGGAAGATTTCCTATTGGAACATATGGTAAACTGAAGATGAAGAAATTTGGTCCCTGCAAGATATTGAGAAGAATTGACAGTGGAAATGCTTATGAAGTTGAATTACTTGATGACATGGATATATCACCTATATTCAATATTTCTAACTTGTATGAATATCATGAACCTGATGGAGTGACTGTACCAAGTGATTATCCTAAGAAGAAGATAGAGGATGTTGAAAATATTCTGAAACAGAGAATTAGCAAAAGCACAAAAGGAAAAGAATACATGGAATATCTGGTGAAGTGGAAAAATAGACTGATTGAGGACTCATCATGGATTTCTCAATCCAAGTTGGGGTTCATTTCAGGTTGGACCTGACAAATGATTTAGAGAATAATTTCTTGTAACCCCAGGTGTTTGATGCAGGAGCATCTTGGGTCATTGGCAATCTTGCACAACCAAAAAGATGTTTTGCTTTCAGTTCTTTAATTTTTTCTCTGTTCCTTGGGTTCTGCTACTCGGGCATGCTGGTCTCTGTCGCTCGGGTTCTATTTCTCAGGCATGCTTCTCTCTGTTGTTCACGCATGTTTACTGATGGATTTATGTGACGCTTTACCGATGGATTTCAATGTTGCTTTACCGATGGGTTGCTAATTTTTGGTAACCATCTGTCCGAGACTGTTATTTTGGGAGATGGATCTTTGGCCGACTTCTTCAATTATTTTTGATGGTTTAATTTATTTGGGATCTTTCATTGGGATCTGTGTGGACCTAAATCTGGGTCTCACTTATGGATTTGAGCGTTGACTTCTCTGGTGGGCTCTTGTATACATCTTGTGTATGTTCTTAGTTTGGGTAGTCATTCTAAGAGTAAGAAAGAAAAATGTTTAGATATTAAGATCGAAGGTCTGTGATCTCTGTTGATGAAGATCTTATTGTAATTCATTGAATATATGGCCAAAAATGGGAAGGCCTTACAACCCAACATGTAATGATTTTGATCAAGTTATTATAAAGGATCTCTGTGTTTTCTTCTCTCACTCTGTTGTTTTGGACTTCTACATTGTGTTTGCAAGCTGGTTTGGTATTTGGGTGAGCCCTAGGCCCCATCTCCATGCCATCCTCGCTTCATTATGAGAAGTTTGTATATGTTCAACCTGATGTTCTTAATACCTTACCGAGAGCACCTACTGAGGAGTAAGATGAACAAAGAGTTCCACAATTGAATGTTGATATTGAAGAACCGAGAGCAATTGAACCTATTTTGGAAAAGTATGTGAGAAGGCACCATTGCCCGAGAAAGATTATTGGAAAAAAGGATGATGGAGTGATGACAAAAAGAAAGGTAAGAGACAATACATGTTTGATATCTACATCTGAGCCTATGAAATTTAAATAGGTACTAGATAATGAAGATTGGATGAAATCAATGAAAGAAGAAGTATACATTGAACAACCTGAAGGATTTATTGAGAGCATAAATAAGAGCAAGGCATGTAAGTTACATAAAGATTTATATGGTTTGAAACAAGCACCCCAAGTATGGTATGAGAGATTGCACTCCTATCTAATCAAAATAGGATTTCAAAGAACAAGTGATAACAATAATGTTTACTAGAAATGTGACAGTGATAATAAAATTTTGATTGCTGAATTTTTTTTTGATGATATTATTTTTGGAGGCAATGACACTTTATGTAAAATATTTTCTAATGAAATGAGAAAAGAGTTTGAAATGTCAATGATTGGAGAGATTAACTTCTTTCTAGGTCTACATATACAACAAATTACTAGAGGGATCTATATTACACAAGCTAAGTATATCACAAAGATTCTTAAAACTTTTGGTATGGAAGATTCCAAGCCTGTTGGAACACCTATGGCTACTGGATGTAAATTTTCTAAAGAGGATGAAATGCAAGAGGTGGATAATACTCTTTATCAATTCATGATTGGTAAATTGCAGTATCTTGTTCACATCAAACCTGATATAGCACATGTTGTTGGAATTGTTGTAAGATTTTCTTCTAATCCGAAGGAAACACATATGTCTACAATAAAAAAAAAAATTTGAGATATCTGAAAGGCACATAAGAGTTTGGTTTATTATACAAAAAGGAGGTAATTTTGATTTTCAAGTCTACGCTGATGCAGATTGGGATGGAAATATTGATGACATAAAAAGTACTAGTGGAGGCACATTATTTCTAGGTAAAAGATTGGTTACATGGTTGAGCAAGAAACAAAGTTGCATTTCACAGTCTACTACCGAGGCTAAATATATTGTTGCATTCAAAGAACAAGCACAATTCTATCAAGTATCACTAATTGAGAGAACAAGTTCAAGAGAAGAATGTAAGATTAGAATATGTGAATTCAAAGGAACAATTGGCTAATATCTTTACAAATCCACTACCTAAAGATGCTTTTGAGTATCTCAGAGGCAAGTTAGGGGTTCTTCCCCTATCCAATGTTCACTAAAGAGCATGAGGCATGCTGCATTAATTCTATATTTCATTAGAATATCTATTTCTAAATTTTTGTTAGTATGATACACTTTAGGTGATTCCTAAAGCTATGAAAAAGATTTTTGTATGTAATGATTTATGAGTACATGTCAGGTATAATCCACTACTGAAACAAGTTTCAGAAGTATGACTTTTTCGCATTGTTGTCAAACAGGGAGAGAATGAATTGAAGACATTTATCTTTAAGGGAAATATTGTGAAAGAATGAATTGCTAATATTTACTCAGAAAGGAGATTCAGAATGTATGTTAAAGAAAAAAAATATTTATCCAAGAGGGAGATTCAAATCAGAGATCAAAGTGGAAACATAAATATCAACTTAGAGGGAGTACAATTATGTATTTGAGAGTTGTCATCATCAATTTCTATAACATTGTTATAGTGGTTTCCATCAATGAAAAAGAGGGATATTGTTGATTAACTGATGAATATTTGATGGAGATGATGAAGACTGAGTGATACCGAGTATCATGACTGTAGAAATGGTTAGATGAGTTGTTGTTTTGTCATTGATGTCAAGCAATTGATTAATTGATTTTTACTATGTTACCATATCTTAAGAGAAGTTAAATAGGTGACAAATACAGATCAGATAATGATGAAGTAATGATGATATAGTTGTTTTCTACTATATATTTGATGTTATCAAATTGGTACAATTGATTGATCAAGTCAGAAACTGCAAAGAGTTAAAGTTATGAATGAAAGAGTTACTTTACCGAGCTAGACAGAGTTAGTCAGTAGAATGTTATGTGAATCGGACACAAGTTACCAAACATTGAGTGAAAGTCAAGCACCAAGCACTAAAGATGAGTTAGACACCGAGCAGTGAATGAAATCAGTTCCTGAGTTGCAAAGCAAGTTTTACCGAGTACATGATATTGATTGTAAATGATGATAAGATTGAATTTAATGCAAAGTGATGATGAGTTGGATGAGGAAATGAATTAAATGAATATTTTTATAAGATTTATGAAAGAGAAAATTCAATGAGAAGATCTAAGGAAAATATCAAGCGGTTAAACTAAATTGTGAAGAGTTCCAAGAAAAGTATAAGTTCTGAGATAAAAGTGAGATGGTTTACTGAGTTGTGAATTATGAAGAAGAGGATGGAACGACTGAATGTAAATGAAGGAAAATCAAATTAAGGAGATTAAGAGGTAAAAGTATGTCTATATAAAGAATGCTAAACAAACAAAGAATAATGAATACTAAGGCTGGCGTATTGAATAGAGAAGAAGATGAGGTTGAAGAACAACATTTACAGAGAAAAACATAATCTATAGTCTGAGAAAGAGATCAATGGAGTTTGTGATGCTAGTATTAAATTGAGCATAAAGGATCTGACACAAGCAAAGGTAGTTTCTATATTTATAGATCAAAGTTTACTGTTGCTTATTAATATTTGTAATAGAGAAATCTCTTAACTAAGTGGATTTAACCGTCCTATTTGTAAAACCTAAACTTAGGTGACATTTCAAAAGAGTGTTTAAATACCTCTAACAAGGCCACTTCTAACATGGTGAAGATCTTAACATATCTGAGGTAAATCCCTTAACAGGGTCACATTTAGTAAATGTGTTTTGTAATCTTTAACAAGATAAGTTCTTAATTGAGCATACTTCAGAAGGGTACATTTTTATTGTGGGTTACAATTCCCACATAGTTTTTTCCGAAATTGGGTTTCCTCATTAAATCTGGTGTCAATCAAGTTAAATATGGTGTCAACATAGTTAAATCTAGAGTTGTATGAGTTAATATGATATTGCTAAGTTTGAACGATTGATTTACATATATGAGATGTATTTTTGTTTAAGTTATTGAGTTATTTGGTGATTTGATTATTTACTATATTCAGTATTACCGAATGAATCAGCGAGTTCAGTTTAAGTGTTTAAGTTTTGATTTATCTGATTCACCCCCCTCTCAGTGGACCAACATGCATAGATTCAACATGGTGACTGTATGTAATATGTTGTAGGAATAGTGTTGGGTGAACTTTTGAACAAGCTCATCAAATGTTTGAATACCAGGTGAGAGTTTTGTGAACCATTCCAAGGCTTGGATGTTGAGGCTTCATGGAAACAATCACATTAGATATGTCCTCTCATTCATAAATTCCATGATAAGGGTGCAAAATTCCCTCCCCATTGTATTTGTCATATTTTAGAATTTCAACCTTAGGGGGAAACAAAGGCATGTGTAAGTTTTTAGCAAATGGAAAGGGACATATAGATTCTAGTGAGTACTTGTTATAGGTTTTCTCTTTCATTTTTTTAAATTATCTAAGTTCGTATCTCATGTCTTGTAATTGTCGATTGAGAACAATGATGGGAGACTCTTCCTCTTGTTGTATAAGTCCCTCGATATCAAAGTTGCAGGGGAATTTTAACACCTGTAGATGCTAAGTGCATAAAGTATCTATCCTTGTCCATCTACATAAGGATTTGTATTATCTTTTGAAAGTGTTTGTCTTGGTGACATCTTTGGATTTCTTCTTCATCAGGTTCCTCAACCGATGAGGAAACACTAGTGTGGTGACTTTGTCATTCTTGGCTAGATCCCCAGTCGTAAGATGACATTGTTGATGTGTTTTGAGTCGATTGATGTTTGGAACAAAGGTATTGATTGATAGATTTTTGGCGTGTCTTGATTTGGGGTCTTTTGAGTAGATCTTGGTTTTTGACAGGATAAGGGTCCCAAAGTAGAATCATCAATAGCTTTTCCCTTTGAATCAAGATCGACTTTTTGTTGTTGGCTTCTAGTTTGTACCATGAAAGACAATTGTAGTTAAGATTTTAGGATGACTAGACTGATAGATCAATGTCAAAGGTATTTGAATGATCACTTGTTATATAGCTTGGTAAGAGATGTGTTGATGAATTATCATTGAGCTTGGTAAAAGGTATCATGTTTTGAGACCTGAATGTCTGTTAGATGACACTTGTGACCTAGCTAATTGTGATTGAGTGTTGACGAGATAACATATAACAAGTAAGATCATTCAAGAAACTAGGATGAGAGATGATAATGAGTTGAGCCAAATGATTTAATAAATGACAACTATTGTGATAGAGTACTATGATTTACTTCAACCACGTGGATAAGAAGTACATATACCAAAGATCAAGGTAACTGACTAGTTTTTGATGCAAGCTCATACGATAATTCCCATGTTCCCATACGACAATTCCCAAGTTCCTAGATGAGTTGTTGTTGTTACAGTGTTTTTTCATATGATAATTCTAGCTAGTGAAAACAACGATGTGTAGCAGAGACAATTTGCCACTTGTTTTGATTAAAATTTGGACCAAATTCATGCAATCTTGAGGTGAAAATGTTAATGTCTGAAAGTGTTTATGTCCTTTTGGTTTCAGTTTAAAGTGACTCAAACAAATCAAGCACAAAGGAATGCAAATCAAGCACTTCTTATCCCTATAGTCAATTTGGATTAGTAAGAAAATTCATGCTCATAGACTCAGGTACACACCCAATAGCTAATCAGAACACGACCGTCACCAAACACGCAATGACTCCACTTATGACGTCGTATTATCTGACTCCAAATGCTGATGGGGGCATGATATGATGATTATATTTGGGGAGTTACTATCTCCCTTGCACTTGGATTATCCACTTTTGGAGGTGAATCGGGTGGCTACTACTCTGTGGATTCTAGTAAGGGTCTCTGTTCAGTTGTATCCCATGTGTCCATGCAAGCATGATTGAGGTTGCTAACCCCATAAGGCATCTTAGTAGAAGCAATCACGTAAACATGATTGAGATTGTGAGGCCATACTTTGTGTTAGACATTAGCTGTGTATAAGCTCAAACACATTTGAATCCCAAGGATTTGGGCCCAAAGAGTAAATTTTTGTAACGTGAGTTGGAGTGGTGTAGTTTACACTTCATTATCACGTGGGTCATTCGTGGGAGATTTTTTCCTCAAATAGAAGGCCCATATAAAAGGTATGAAGAAAGTAAAGTGGATAGCAAAGAGAAGGTCAGGATTTTTGATTCTCCCTCAAAAAGGAGAAGAGCATAATTTCCTACTTCTCTTTGTGTCTCCCAAACATGCCAAACACTCCAAGTATTCCAAAATGATTGTTTTCCCAAGATAAACCCAAAATGTTTGGGTTTCTGATTCTTCCTAAAAGGAAGAAGAGCATAGTCCCCTAATTTCCAATTTAACTTATACAAACAATACCCTAGTTAAGCTAGGTGCCTAAGAAACCAATTAAGAATACACACATTTTGTTTGGTTGATGGAGTCAAAAGGCAACCTAGAAACACAAAGAATTAGTAGTTTCCACAAAATTTCCTTCTTTCAAGCATCCTACAAGCACATAAGCATTATTAGTTTGATCAAAATGTGTGCTAGTATGACTTTGGCAAGCAAATCTTCCATCAAATGTTCTGCAAAAAACTAGTTAGGCTGCCAAACTAGAGAGCAAAAATATCACCAAAAACATGTTAGGGGTTAGAAAATCAAGACCATATCAAATACCCATCTAAAAACACTCCCTATTTCTAGAATGAAAAAGTATAGAGGACAGTCTGGAAGCAAAACTCGTACGACAAATCATATGGGACCATACGACAAAACAAGAAAAAATTATATTTCGTATGATAAAACTAATGTCCTCATATGACAATTAAGATCAAGTACATACTCGTACGACAATATATATGTTCTGAAATGACAAAGTAGTATCCAATGTTTTTTTGTACAAGCAGGTATGAAACACAATACGATAAAAAATGCAGTTTCATTAAAAACCTAAAATTAATGGAAAATTGGGGCAAAAACGTGTCCAGCCCCATGATGGGTGCCAACAATATGTGTGGTAAAATGTTTCATTCAATATGCAACACCAAACACTTCAATAAACTATTAAATTAAGGGGTTAGTATCAAATATAAATCAAAATTATTACACAACTACCCTTAAAAGTGGCTTATTGCTTCCTAGTTGAAGCGAGTGTGATTTCATAAGAACATTCATCAGATTGGCATAGGAAATCAGTGACTAGACTACTCCAAAATGGAAGATTCCATGGAAAGGAGAAAGATGTGTGAACTTGCATACTTTTCTCTCAAGAACCTTGAAGATGAAATACATGCATAAGAAAACTAAGTGTATATTAACCATGAAAATGCAACTAATAAAACCATTAACAACTATGAAATGAAGCTAATAATGAAATCACCATTAAACTAGGAATCCAAACTAGAGTCTAAATGCAAGTTAATTAAGCTAAAATGAAGATGGAGGCAAGAACAATCTTCAAAAACCTAGAACAAAACTAGCATTATAATCTTACTCTCAAATCTACCTCTTGTTTGATCAAAGGGAGCTATTCGTTTAATAGGAAATTTGGAGAGACGAAAGGTCAAGATTTAACTGAGAAGAGCGGTAGAGATGCAATTTCTCTTAATCCATGTGTGTTTGATCCAAGTGGAGTGATTTTGATTCGTCAACTTTGTGCTTGTTTGGGGGAGGATGAGAAAAGTTTGGTAATTTCCCCATTTAATTGCTTTTATTTTTATTTTTGAGTGCTCACACATGTGTGAGGATGTGTGAATGGGTTCACTTAATTAAAAGGGCATAGGAATTTTAATTAAGTTCCCTAGTTTAAAGCAATTATATAAATTGAGCTTTGATTAATAAATTTGATTCAACAATTCATGTTTAATTATGTAGGCAAGTTTGATTAAATGCTTCCATAATTAGGGTCTAGCAATAAATACCGTTGATTTAGGGTTTCTTAAGGTCAATTATTCAAATTAGGGGCTATAGGTTTACTAGACCAATTTCAGGTGATTACACCACCCTATATTGATTTGAGGTTGAAGAGACCCCAAAGATGTCTCTTCGATGCTTGAAACCTTGTCTTCAACATGTGCATAATTCTTTATTAGAGCTTGAAGAGACCAGGAGAAGTGTCTCTTTGATAGTGATATGTGTTATGTTCTATCGGACATCACAAAGATTGAAAGAAAGTGATGTCAATGGCCAATCCATATTTTATGATGTGAATACTTTCTTGATGGTGACCACCCATCCATCAGGGATCAAAGAGACCGAAATAGGATTTCTTTGATGCCTAATACACTTGACTTCCATTTTTTGAATTCTCATGAGAGCTTAGGAAGACTCAAAAGGTCTCTTGAATCCCCAAAATATTTTCATCACCCACATAGAAAAACACAATGGGGAGTGCACTAAGTTATCCCATTTGTCATGTCTTAGATCATTTATTTGAGATGGCCTAAGGGGGGCATAAAATGCTAACATTTTTGGAAACTTCTACGTGATTCTTATCTTCTAAGCACAAGGTTAGTGACCGAACTTCCATAGCATCATTTTATGTTATCTCCAACTAGTGGGCTAGTTCAAGAGAAGGAAACTCAAGTGATAGTGGAATTCTTGTTTCTCTTTCATAGACAAACATAAAAGGTGAGTTACCAATTTCCCCCTTGGGTGTTCTATCTGTTTATAAGGTTGTCTTCAATTTGACATGTCAAGACTTCTAGTTGTCTTCAATTGATCTTTTGATTATCCTGATGAGGTTCTTATTGGAGGAATCATATAAGCTATTACTGTGAGGGTAATAATGTGATGATGTTTCCAAGTACATCCCATGCTCAAATACCAATAGCTAATTTGAGCTCCATCAAAATCTTTGGCATTGTCAGATATGATGGTAGAGGGGGTGCCAAATTTGGTTATAATTCCATCAAGGAATTCCAAAATCAAATTCTCTATGGCATCCTTCAAAACTAATACCTCTATCCACTTTTAAAGTAATATATTACTTCCAAAATCCATTTATGGCTAGCACTGAAAGGTGGGTTTATTGGACCAATGAATTCCAAACCCCATAGTGTGAAATTTTGGTTTGTCTGAATAGGGTGAAGAGTAAGGGCAACCAATCTTTGTTTGGCTGAGAAGCAGGCACATTTCTTGCATTTCCTTGCCCATTGGTGTGAATCTTTAAATATGTTTTTACAATAATAACCAAACCTCATGATTTTTATGGTCACGGTCCTTGTAGAGAAGTGGTCGACTAACCAGACATCATGAAACTCTTTTAGAAATCTATTGACTTGGTCTTCATTTATGCATCTTAGTAGGACTTCAATAGAGTCTCTTCTGAATAGTATACCATCAACTAATACCTAAGGAATAGAATGCAATTTGAAGTTTCTCCTTTTATTCCTATCAATGCCCTGGAGATATCTGCCTTCTCTCAAGAATATGGTTGTGTCATGCATCCAACTGATCTAATTATCATTATTAGTTGGTTGTTCATCTTGTAACATAAGAGCATCCTCTAAAACAATCTCAATAGACGATATCATCTGCTGTGATAGTCCCTTAACTCTTACAATCTTGGTGATCTTTATGTTGATGTCATATTCCATGACCTTAATGATGTATCCAACTCTCTTCTCACTGATATCCTTATTCAAAAGGAGATATTTTACAATTGAATGTGTAAATAAGATTTTAATCCTATTGTTAGAAAATATTTGTCTAAACATCTTCAATACCTTGATGATAGTGAGGATCGACTTCTCTGCATAGTTGTACTTGATCTCATAGTCTTCTAGTCCTTCACTGAAGAAAGCAATGTGGTGCTCATAATTATTATTATTTATCTATGTCAAGGAAATTGAAATGTTGGATTTGTTGGTTCCTTTTCTTGCTGATATGTAAATACCCCTCAAGGGTTCACTCTATTTATCCCTAACACTGATTCAGCAGAGAATAGAACAACAGAAACAAGGTATTGAAACCTTCTGCACTTTGAGTTCCACAAACTCGGGCGGGAATACCCTTAACAGCTTTTAGAATAATGAAATCACTGAATTATTCAAGCTAGTTACTGGTGGAATTACAGAAAATATTCACTGTAACTTTTACTGAAATAGACCAAAACTGAAAGTAAAGATTTTGATTTAAATGACTGACAGTCATCTCACTGAATCAAAAATAGACCAGTGCTCAATCCTAGGGTATGGAGTCATGTATAACTGATTTCAAAACATCATGATTAAGGACAACAATTGAAAACAATTACAAAATCTGACACAT
>MU224840.1:1074401-1093834 GCA_018584345.1 Thuja plicata | reverse complement strand
GATGAAATATATTTCAAAAAGTGACTTGACTCATTTTTTGGCGGTAAAGCACAGGATTTAAAATCAAATAAGCCCGGGAAACTGACAAGACCAAGGGATTCAAATTTTTTTTGATACAGTGCTAACAGGATTCTCCTACATAGATATAGAGGATGAGATCTTTTTCACAATCAGGATTGACAAGAGTAGGAGCTTGAGCAATTGATTTCTTGACCTCTTCAAAGATAGCCTTCCCTTTTTTGGTCCAATTGAAGACTTAATTTTTCTTCAACATAGATGTGAGAGGTTTTACCATAGTGGCCAGATTGGGGATGAACCTCCTCATAAAGTTGATCCCACCAAGGAAACTTCGTAATCTTTTTTTTGTGACTAGGGAGTGGAAGATAAAGAATTGCTTCCACCCTTTCTAGATATATGACCAAGCCATCCTTTGATATAATGTGTCCCAATAATTTTCCTTGATCAATAGCAAACACACATTTTTTTGGATTCAAGGACACATCATATTCTTTGCATTTGATGAATACTTTTTCAAGATGATCAAAATGGTATGTTGCACACAAGGTATAACATCAAGGTATATGAGCATAAATTCTACTACTACACCTTTAAAATCCATGTCAATAACTTTTTAGAATGTGGTACCTACAATTTTTAGTTCAAATGGCATTTGACGATAGACATAAGTACCCCATTTAATAGTAAATATAGTCTTATATTGGTCTGATTATCAAACTAAAATCTAGTTGTAACCTAAATAACCATCCAAGAAAGAAAATATTAATGAGCCACTAACTCTTGAAAATGTTTGTTCCATAAAGGTGAGGGGATGATGACCTTTAAGAGAGGCTCTATTGAGATCTCTAAAGTCTACACATAATCTGATTTCCCCATTTTTATTTCTAACTAGGAAAAGATTAACTACCCATGAGGAATTCCTACTAAGGAAGAAAATGTTACCCTCTATGAGATTTTTTTTTATCTCTTTCCTCATCAAGGGTTTTATCTTAGGATTGACTAGTCTCTACTTTTGTTTTACAAAATTTTAATTAGGATCCAACTGTATGGTATACTAAGCTAAACTTAGGTCAAACCCTTTTAGATCTTCATAGGTCCAAGTAATTAATGTCAATCAACTGATGAAGATCTGATGGAGATGATGAAGACCGAGTGATACCAAGTATCACAATTATAGAAATGGTTAGATCAGTTGTTGTTTTGTCATTGATGTCAAGCAATTGATTTGTTGATTTTTATTATGTTACCATATCTCAAGAGGAGAATTTAAATGGGTGACAAATACAGATCATACAATGATGATATAGTTGTTTGTTACTATATATTTAAGGTTATCAAATCGGTACAATTAATTGATCAAGTCAGAAATTGCAAAGAGTTAAAGTTATGACTGAGAGAGTTACTTTACTGAGCTAGACAAAGTCAGTCAGTAGAATGATATGTGAGTCGGTCACAATTACCGAACACTGAGTGAAAGAAAAGCACCAAGCTCCGAAGATGAGTTAGACACCAAGCAATGAATGAAGTCAGTTACCAAGTTGTAAAGCAAGTTTTACCGAGTACAAGATATTGATTATAAATGATGATAAAATTGAATTTAATGTGAAGTGATGATGATTTGGATGAGGATATGAATTAAATAAATATTGTTAGGAGATCTACGAATATTAAAATTCAATGAGAATATCTAAGGTGAAGATCAAGCAAATAAACTAAATTGTGAGAGTTCCAAGAAAAGTACAAGTTCTGAGGTAAAAGTGAAATGATTTATCAAATTGTGAATTATGAAGAAGATGATCAAACTACAGAGTGCAAATGATGGAAATAAAATTAAGAAGATTAAGAGGAAAAATTTTGTCTATATAAAGAATGAGAAATTAATAGAGAATGTATGTTGTTTGCGAATTGAATAGAGAAGCAGAAGAAGTTGAAGAACAATATTTAATGAGCAGAACATAGAAATAGAGATTGAAGAATATACAGTCTAAGAAAGAGATCAATGGAGTATGTGATGCTCGTATTCAATTGAGCATAAAGGATCTAACACAAGCAAAGGTAGTTTCTATATTTATAGATCAAAGTTTATTGTTGCTTATTAATATTTGTAACAGAGAAATCTCTTAACCGAGTGGATTTAACCGTCCTATTTGTAAAACCTAGACTTAGGTGGCATTCCAAAAGAGTGTTTAAAGACCTATAACAAGGCCACTCATAATAGGGTGAAGATCTTAACAGATCTGAGGTAAATCCCCTAACAAGGTCACATTTAGCAAATGTGTTTTGTAATCTTTAACATGAGAAGTTCTTAACCAAGCGTACTTCAGAAGGGTACATTTTTATTGTGGGTTACAATTCCCATAGAGGTTTTTCCAAAATTGGGTTTCTTCATTAAATATGGTGTCAAACAAGTTGAATCAGGTGTCAACCGAGTTAAATCTGGTGTCAACATAGTTAAATCATAAGTTGTATGAGGTAATCTGGTGTCAACATAGTTAAATCTGATGTTACTCAGTTTGAATTATTGATTTACATATATGATATGGATTGTTATTTAAGTTATTGAGTTATTTGGTGATTTGGTTATTTACTGTATTAAGTGTTACCGAGTGAATCAGTGAGTTTACTTTTAAGTGTTTAAGTTTGATTTGGTCTAATTCACCCCACCTCTCAATGGATCAACAATTGGTATAAGAGCTTAGTTACTTTGAAGTGATAAGTTTAAAAGGACTTGAGTTAAGATCTAAAGATTTATAAGAGGGAAGCAAAAAAGCTGAATAGGGATCATTTCTCTACATGGAAAAGTAGATGTTGGAAATAATGGGAAGTGTGTACTAAGAGGGGAGGGGTGAATCAATACCCTCAAAACTTTTAGTTAATTAACTTTTAACCTTATGTAGTCAAATCTTTGCATTACTGATCATATCCGTTGTTCTTTCTTTATGCATGTGATATAAATTCACAATCTTAATTGTATGTAGACATTCATAGAAACATTCATGAAAAGTAATAACACATAACACAAGATATGGTAACGCAGAAAACCCCTGTTAGAAGGTAAAAACTGCGGTGGGGATGACACCTACAAAAACTTCACTATCTGTAGATTGGAAGGGGCCGATTAAGGCTTACAATTTTGATCACTTCTGATGATCTACCCTATTAGGAGTATTATGTGGAGACTAGTTAAGGTCTACTTTGTTAAGAGCTTTAGCAACACTGTTTAGTGTGCACTCGGTTAAGAGATTTACAATAGGATTGTTAAATCCACCTTTCTTGAAAGGATTTCTTCTATTTGCTACACTTGTTAGAATGTAGAAAAAAATGCTCATTGATCTAAGTGTATGCAATCTACAATTGCTGATTACAGATCCATTAAAGTTTAAATGTACAAATGTATCACCTAATGTGATTGATTAATACCTATGTTGCTCGGTAGCCTTGGTTCTTGGTTCTTGATAACCAAATTCATCTTTTGTTGTTATGCTTCTTGAAACTCTCAGTCTGATCCATAGATGTGCTTGTTGGCTACATTCATCATCTCATCCATCATTAATGAATAATTACACATCTATTTATAACATAGATTTGACCTTTTTAGTTTCACGTATTACAAAACTAACTCTATGATCAAAGGTTTACAACTTGACCTTGATCTCCTAGTTTGCATGTTTTTAATAAGTTAGTCTGATTAAAAAAATTACAATTATGTTTCTTGTCCCTCAATAAATGGTTTTAAAACAATTCAAAACTCTAAATATAGAATAAAACTGTTTTATCTGACGTGGAAGTCAAATCCACTTTTCTCAGGATATAACTGACTTTCGGTGTCTGATGCTCTGTTTGACTGTCTTTCTGTGTTCCTCTGTATTATCTTCGGGTTGCACTTTCAGTTTACACTATAAAGCTTGTGTCATCGAGTTTATCTTTACTTAGCACATTTGGTCTGAACTAAAACCTTTCTTTCGTTGTCGTGTAACCGACGGTTTAAACAACTGTTTTCTCTTTGCATACTAATGACAAAACTTATGTCATCAATCTCCTCCTTTGACATTAGTTTTTTTTTTTGTATTAACATAGTATAATGACTTATTACATCACAATATATATTGTGTTGGTTATATCTTAGAATAATCATATGTAAATCATAAATACAAAATCCAATAGGTAGAAACAACTACCTATTGCTAAAAGATTTAACCAACAAGATATCACCTAAAAACAAATATACTAGTTAATACAAAAGGGCCAAAATTGGTATCAGATACGCCTTCATTGATCATCTCTATGTTGCTTGTCTTACATCCTTGTTCACCCATGTTCTATCTTCAATGCATAAATTTTGAATAAACTGGTTCAGATTATCCATTTCTTTGAGGATGTCTTTGTGGATAGAGAAATATTGGCATGAAATTATGTATTTTTTGTGGATCAGTATTTGTCCTTCCCACATCAGCATCATGAATCTATCTTTGGATATCTCTATAGAAGCAACAACCTGTGACATAATTTGGAAATGAATGAGTTTACATCCAACCATAGTAAGCTGTCTCCTTTTCTTTTGAAAAATCTCTACATTCCTATCCTTCTAGAGAATCCAAAGAATGTCACAGGTAAGAACAAACAAATACAAAAAAAATTATAGTATATACACCATGTATATTACTTAGTCATTTCATGACTCCCCCTATGCATATGCTAGTATAGTATAGTATATGTGTATGTACACTTGTCTTTATACTATTGCTTCCTTTTCACCTTGTCTTTTCCCTTTTGTGCTGTATGTACTGTACATATCATTCTCCTCTATTGTACATATCATTTTCCCCCTTTTTTGATATTAAGGGCAAAGGTGTATACCTATAACTGATCAAAAGTATGAGAGTGAGAGGTCTTCATTTCCTCCATCATGTTTTCCCATTTCTCCTTGAGATGCTCAAGAGCCATATGCTCTAGTGTGATCCTGGCATGCATGTCATATAAGCTGTCTACTACAGACATCTTGGGGGTGGCAATTAGTTGTCTTCCCGAACTTATGTGTTGTTGAAGAAGTGTGAGGTTTGGTAATATTTGAGACCATATCTCAGTAAACTCTTCCCTGGATTTTGATTCTGCTTCCCACAGTTCTTGCCTTAACCTTTTGATCTCTATTATCTTCTCATAATGAAATTTGATTGCATTGCCATCTGTGGTTAGACTTTGAGCACTTGCATTTAGATTGGAATCCATCTTTGTAATCTTTTCACTATTATCCTTAGTGAATTTATCCAAGGTGATGACATAAGTTTTTTCCATTAGTATGCAAAGAGAAAACATTTGTATAAACCATCGGTTACATTACACCGAAAGTCAGGTTTTCAGTTCAGACCAAAATTGCTAAAGCAAGGAGTAACCTAACGACACAGTTTTGAAGTGTAAACTGACAATACAACCCAAATATGATAAAGTGGAACCCAACAGGAGAAAACCGATAGTGGAACCCGACAAGCAAAATACAATGCAAACCAAAAGGCAGTCTAACTAATTTCAAAGAAAACCGAGCATCAAACACCGAAAGTCAGTTATATCCCAAGAAAAGTGGATTTGACTTTCACGTCAGGTAAAACACCTATATTCTATTTATAGAGTTTTGATTTGTTTTAAATCCAATTCTTGAGGAACAAGAAACATTATTGTAATTTTTTAAATTAGTTTAACTGATTAAAAACATGCAAACTAGGAGATCAAGGTCAAGTTGTAAACCTTTGATCATAGAGTTAAGTTGTAATATGTGAAACTTAATTAGGTCAATCTATGTTATAAATAGATGTTGTAATCATTCATTGAAACATGATGAGATGATGAAGTAGCCAACGAGAACATCTATGGATCAAACTAAGAGTTTCAAGAAGCAGAACAACAAAAGATGAATTTGGTTATCAAGAATCAAGAACAGAGGCTACCGAGAAAAAGAGGTATTAATCAATCACATTAGGTGATATATTTATACATGTGATTTGTAATGGATATGTAATCAACAATTTTTAGATTGCATACACTCAAGTTAATGAGTATTTTTGTCTGCATTCTAACAAGTGTAGGACATAGAAGAAATCCTTTCAAGAAAGGTTAACAATCCTATTGTAAATCTCTTAACTGAGTGTGCACTAAACAATGTTGCTAAAGATCTTAATAGAGTAGACCTTAACTAGTCTCCACATAATACTCCTAACAGGGTAGATCATCAGAAGTGATCAAAATTGTAATCCTTAACCGACCCCTTCCAATCTGCAGATAGTGAAGATTTTTGTGGGTGTTATCCCCACCATAGTTTTTACCTTCTAACAGGGGTTTTTTGTTTTACCATATCTTGTGTTATGTGTCAATTACTTTCATAAATGTTTCTATGAATATTTAAATGTTTGATAAAGTTTATAAATTGATATATCTTACACAAAGATAGTATAGAACAGATGGTTGGTTATACAATTGATTACACAATGGATAAAGGTTAAAAGAGATAAAAGTTTTAGAGGTACTAATTCACCCCTCCCCTCTCAGTACACACTTCCCATTATTTCTAACAATTGGTATCAGAGCTAGATCTCTAATTTGGAAATTTTATAGACTTAAGATAAAAGATCATACAATGGAGAAGTACAGACTTGACAAGAGTATTGAGAATTAGAAGCTAGAAATTCATATCTTCTATGAGCAGTATAAAGAAGCTAGAATCAAGATGAGATAACTGTTAGATGAAAGAAAAGTTATGGCAAATCAGAATAGTGAAAAAGATTACCATGAAGAAGAGATACCAGATCTATTTGAATCTTTAGGATCTACAACTAGCAAAGCATCAGACACATTTGAAGAAAGAATCACAAGCTTAAATGAAATCAATCAACATATGGCTGGACAAGTGAAATATCTGCAAATTGGTCAAGAGACACAGATGGTAAGAATGATTGATGTCATGAACAATGCTAGACAACCTAAGCAAGAGAGAACACTAGCTATTGACGATAGGAGGAAGATTACTGAAAAGCTACAAGAGAGAGTCAGAAATACAAAAACTTACAGAATATCATCATGAGATCACAAATCAGATTATTCTTATGAGTCAAGAAGCAAACAAAATGAATATAGAACTCATTGAAAGAATAGAAGCCATAAGTGAACTAAGAGAAGAAAACAAAAATTTGAAACAAGAAGTAAGAATTCAACAACAACATAATGAAATAATCAAGAGAGCTGAAGAAAGCAATAAAATGATGGTTGATTTTCTTGATGGACAAAGAAGAGTCAACACCAACACCAGACTAGGATATAACAAGAATGGAGAATCACCATACCAAGCTGATCCAAAGAATGTATATGCAAATCCAAGACAAAGAAAGATGACATGAAATCACTATGGAAAGCAAGGCCACACATCAAATGTTTGCAGGAGGAAAATAAAAGGTATTCCTAAATCCACACCTTCATTCATAGGAATTTTTTATAAATGTAACAAGAAAGGAAATAAAGCATATGAATGTGGAGTAGAGCCCCAAAATATGTCAAAAATGACTCTCTAGGGATCCACAACACCCCTACTCCCACACAATCTAGGGCTCTACTAAAGAGTTCCCAAAACCCACATTCACAAGACTAGGTCTTCTACTAGTCTTCAACACCCAAAAGGGCCAATTAGGACACAAATAGAACTAAGTAATCTTGGGATAGAAAAAGGGTTCTATCAGCTTTAGATCATCATATTGGATGAAATAAGACACAAATCCACCATTGAGTTGTTACTGAGATCAAATTTGAATGCCAATCCCACCATAGGGCTACATGAAGAAAATATGGATTCCTAAGGGTAACTTACTTGGAACTCCAGCACAAAAAGTTTTAACCACCCCAAAAGTCTCTAATCCACATTACAACAACACCCTCTAAGATAGGGTTCTTGACCAATCCCCTAACTCCTGCTGTCCTCAAATCTCTCCTAGGCCTAATAGGGCTAATAGGCCACTTTTCCAAAACAACTACTATAATCTCAACTCAATTTCTTATCCCACCTATTGAGAAACTTTTAGGATCATACCAAACATCTAAATCCAAGGATTCAGACTTCCATTCCACCCCTGGCCCGAGTTGTGCCTCAAAAACTCAAAACTGGACAGTCACATATGGATGCCTACCCCAAAGATTCAATCATCTCTCTCTTCATTGACTGAATCCTTCTCTAAGACCTCAAAAGTATTAAATTACATCCTCCCCCTTTAGTCTCCCTAAAGACTCAGAATTTTCCCATGGTGGAGTCTCTGGGAAAGAGGATTTTGGTATTGAAACCCTAGTTAGGGCCTTTCACAGACCAGTGAGCAATAAAAAATGGATATCTCTTGATCCCCTACACTTGAAGAATTCAAAACAAATGGAAAATTATACTAATACACTACATCAACTTTTCCCCCACTTTAATGGTGCATTGGGATCTGTATAGGGTCGTACAACTTTGAAAATCAGTTAAGAATACAGAAAACAGTTTAGATTTTATTGATTTCAATTCAAAAACTTTACAAATTGTTCACTCCAACTACGAAGAGAGGTTTTTCCTCCATTAAATATCATTCCCAAGTGGTTCCAACCAAAAAAGGTGGTTGTGAATGTTGGGATTCAAAATTTGCAACTTTTTGCAAAAGTTGCACTTAGCAACTTTGACAACTTTTAACAACTTTTTGCAAAAGTTGTCAAAACTAACTAAACTTGTAAAGTTCAGTGTTTTTAATCCATAGGGGATCTTAGAAGGCATAAAATTACATTCCTACCCTTCCTTAGGTACCATATACTATTCTAGTCTATTCTACCCAAATTGTCCAATTTGACAAAGGTGGACAACTAAGTTTATAACCTCACTTAGTATCCCCTTGTCTTACATTTTAGGACTTTATTGAGAACATTGGATCTAAGATCCAATAATAAACCTAACCCTACTTTTTTGGGTCCACTAATGTGTGTACCATGGATGAAATTGAGGGTGATCCTACACCATACTCCTGAGGTGCATTGATCTCAAGTCCTCTTGAGATGAGGTCTTCTAAACTGGAGCCATGCTTATGAATTTCTTGTTCATCCATCCATACAGATTTATCCTCAAGACTATCTTTCCACTTGACCAAATATTTCTTGTAATTATTCTTTCTTGTCTATTTGATGATCTTGGTGTCCAAAATCTTCTCAAGCCTCTTTGGTGCATGAGAGGGTAGATTTTTAACATCTTCTTCAAGTTCTTCCACCTGTACTTCAGAACCTGCATTAACATCACCTTTATATGGGGTTAGATCACAAATATTGAATATAGGAGAGATGCCAAGGTGTGAGGGTAATTGAATCTCATATGCATTCAACCCATGTTTCTTCAAGACCAAACATGGTCCTACTTTCTTCATGAGTAGTTTGGTGTGTTTGCCTTTAGGTAATCTCTCCTTCTTGAGATATTCCCATACCATGTCCCCCACCTACAACTAAACATCTCTTCTATGCTTGTCTTTGGCTTGTTTATACTTGTCTACACTCTTTTGAAGTGCCAATCTCACTAAATCATGAATTTCTTTCATACTCTCTGCAAACTCTTCTCCATGAGCACTGATAGGAGTGGTTTGTGGTAACTCTCTAAGTTCCAAGATGCCTCTTGGACTTTTCCCATACACAATTTGAAAGGGACTCTTCCCTCTACTTCTATTGACTGAGTCATTGAAAGCAAATTCTGCTTGGGTAGGACTGCATCCCACTTGTCTCCATACTGTTTGGTCAAACACCAAAGTAGATTCCCAAGTGATTTGTTTACCACTTCTGTCTGCCCATCTATTTGTGGATGGTAGGAATAACTAAAGCTTAAATTGGTCCCTAACCTTTTCCATAAGGTTCTCCAAAAGTGACCAATAAACTTCACATCTCTATCAGAGAGAATGGTTTCAGGTAAGCCATGAATCCTCACTATTTCCTTGAAGAACAAACTTGCAATTGTTGATGCATCATTAGTGCTTTTACAAGGGATAAAGTGGGCCATTTTACTAAACCTATACACTACAACATATATGCTATCATATCCCTTTTGAATTCTAGGCAGTCCCATCACAAAGTCCATGCTACAACTCTCCCAAGGTCTTGTGGGAATAGGTAGAGGTTGGTATAGTCCTGCATTTGTGGATGTACCCTTGGCCCTTTGACAGATTGTGCATGTCTCTACAACCTTCCTTACTTCAGTTTGAAGTTTAGGCAAATAATAGAACCTTCTCACCTGTTCCAATGTTTTGTCCAAACCAAAATGTCCTCCCATGCTACCTGCATGTTTTTCTCTAATGATGTTCTCCCTCATTGAACACTTTGGAATGCATAACTGGTGTCCCTTGAACAAGAGTCCATTTTGTATAAAATAGTCTACATACTCCACATGGTAAGCCTCTAAAAAGTCAGAACACACCTTATAAATATCTCTAAAATCATTATCATCCTTATACATGTCCTTCAATGAATCAATCCCTACACTTTGGAGTTGGATTTGTTGCACAACTAAAGATCTCCTACTCAATGTATCTGCCACCTTATTGGAAACTCCCTTTTTATGTTTGATTGAGAAGGTGTAGGCTTGTATTGATTCTACCCACTTCATGTGTTTGTGGCTTAATTTCTCTTGCATGTTTAGGAAACTTAAGGCTTGGTTGTCTATGAAGACAACAAATTCTTTTGGAAGGAGTTAGTGCCTCCATTTCTTTAATGACTGAACTAATGCATACAGTTCCAAATCATAAGAGGAGTATTTCCTCTTTGATTCATTCAATTTATCACTAAAAAAGGCTATAGTCCTCCCTTCTTGGCTTAAGATAGCCCCAATAGCTAGGTTAGAAGCATCACATTCAATAGTAAATATCTTTTGAAAATTAGGAAAGACTAAGATAGGCTTTTCCATTACCTTCTTTTTCAGCATTTGGAAGGCTTCTTCAACATCTTTGTTATACACAAACTTGCACTTCTATCCACCTTTGATGGTTTGAAGGATAGGAGCACACAACTGACTGAAATTCCTTATGAATTTTCTGTAAAAAGATGCTAGACCATGTAAACTCCTGACTTCGGTCATTGTCCTAGGAGAAGGAAAATTCAAAATGGCTTCTATCTTCTCAGGGTCCATCTTGATGTTCCCTTCTGAGACTACAAATCCCAAATATATGAGTTCTTCCTGCATAAAAACACATTTCTCCAAATTTATGAAAATCTTCTCTTCATAAATTTCTCCAAATTTATGAAAATCTTCTCTTCTATTGGAATAGAGCCCCAAAATATGTCAAAACTAACTCTCTAGGGATCCACAACACCCCTACTCCCACACAATCTAGGGCTCTACTAAAGAGTTCCCAAAACCCACATTCACAAGACTAGGTCTTCTACTAGTCTTCAACACCCAAAAGGGCCAATTAGGACAGAACTAGAACCAAGTAATACAGGGATGGAACAAGGGTTCTATCAACTTTAGGTCATCATATTGGATGAAATAAGACACAAATCCACCATTGAGGTGTACTTACTAAGATCAAATTTGAATGCCAATCCCACCATAGGGCTACAGGAAGAAAATATGGATTCCTAAGGGTAACTTACTTGGAACTCCACCATAGAAAGTTTTAACCACCCCAAAAGTCTCTAATCCACATTAAAACAACACCCTCCAAGCTAGGGTTCTTGACCAATCCCCTAACTCCTGCTGTCCTCAAATCTCTCCTAGGCCTAATAGGGCTAATAGGCCAATTTTCCAAAGAAACTAATAGAATCTCAACTCAATTTACTATCCCAACTTTTGGTACACTTGTAGGATCATACCAAACATCTAAATCCAAGGATTCAGACTTCCATTCCACCCCTGGCCCGAGTTGTGCCTCAAAAACTCAAAACTGGACAATCACATATGGATGCCTGCCCCAAAGATTCAATCATCTCTCTCTTCATCGATTGCCTCCATCTCTAAGACCTCAAAAGTATTAAAGTACATCCTCCCCCATTTCTCTCCCCAAATACTCGGAATTTTCCCATGGTGGAGTCTCTGGGAAAGAGGATTTTGGTATTGAAACCCTAGTTAGGGCCTTTCACAGACCAGTGAGCAATCAAAAATGGATATCTCTCGATCCACTACACTTGAAGAATTCAAAACAAATGGAATATTCCACTAAGACACTGAATCAAATTTTCCCACACTTCAATGGTGCATTGGGATCCGTACAGGGTCGTACAACTTTGAAAATTAGTTAAGAATATAGAAAATAGTTTAAATTTTATTGATTTCAATTCAAAAACTTTACAAATTGTTCACTCCAACTGTGGAGAGAGGTTATTATTCCATTAAATATCATTCCCAAGTGGTTATAGCCTACAAAGGTGGTTGTGAATGTTGGGATTCAAAAGTTGCAACTTTTTGCAAAAGTTGCACTTAGCAACTTTGACAACTTTTAACAACTTTTTGCAAAAGTTGTCAAAACTAACTAAACTTGTAAAGTTCAGTATTTTTAATCCATAGGGGATCTTAGAAGGCATAAAATGACATTCCTACCCTTCCTTAGGCCCCCTAGGCTATTCTATTCTATTCTACCCAAATTGTCCATTTTGACAAAGGTGGACAACTAAGTTTATAACCTCACTTAGTGTCCCCTTGTCTTACATTTTAGGACTTTATTGAGAACATTGGATCTAAGATCCAATCATAACCCTAACCCTACTTGTTTGGGTCCATTTATGTGTGTAACATGGATGAACTTGAGGGTTCTCCTACACCAGAATGTAAATTTGAGGTGAAACAACCAAAGAAGGAAACCTACATGGAAAAATACTGTCCTACTTGCAAAATGCATGGGCACACATCCCTTGAATGATGGAAGAAGAAAAAGAAAGCATGGAAGCCTAAAGATAAAGAAAATTCCTATCAACCAAAAAGAGTCGGTAACTAGTATGTTTGGGATTACAATACATGGGCAAACTACACATTATATGACATATTTGGTCACATAGCTACAAACTATATGAGACAATGGACAAGAAATTCTAGAGGCTGGACTAACCCTAGAATGGCATGTCTACATTGTCATAAATTTGGTTATGTAAGGAAAGACTACAAAGACCAAATGACAGAGACCAACACCTTTTCCAATGGAAACACCATTGAAGACATCAAGAAGATGAGAAACAAAATGTGGAGGAAATCTACAAACACTGGTGAAGTTGGACCAAGCAATGCAATTGGTGACACCTTATCTAATGGATCTACTGACATCACCACCCCCACCTAAGTAGAACAAGTAAGTATGGAACTACATTATACCAAGTTATATTTTGCATTAGTTCCATTATGCATAGTTAATATACCAAATCAACATGATCAAAGATGCACTATGGTATTACTTGTTATAATTTTGTGAATTCAATTTCATTGGTTAATACATACCAAAATGCATTGGTATACATACAAAGATAAGTTTCCTACACTTACCGAGAATCGTCAGTTAACACATAAAGGCTAATTTGCTAGTGTAAATTGAGATTTGTCGATAATCATGTGAGTTGACAAAGTTGTCTTCGCCATACACCAAAATCCATCGGTGAACGTAACAAGTTAACAACCACCCCAAAGCATCGCGTTTTAACCAAAAGAGAAGTTAGTGTATCACCTAACAACTCTATCTTCACACATGGATAAGTTGTTGAGCATTAATGACTCAACTTAGGGCAAAGTCTATAAATAGACGATGGAGGGGTTTCATTTTCACCAAGCGATTAGAGCGAAGCGACAAGAGTGAAACTAGAGCCTGAAGTGAAAACATTGTAGAGCGACTCCAACTTAATTCACAAGATCTCCAAGAAGATTCCTAAATAGCTAGAGGGGTGAAAAGTAAGTACCAAGCACAAACTGAGAACTCTGTTTATCATTTACGGGAAAGCCCTAATTTTAGAAACTATGACAACTACACCAAGAACCGCTAAGCACAAGAGTGTTAAGAAGAACAAGATAAATCTTATCAAGAACTCAACTTGTGAGGAATATCACTATAAAATATGCCTCAAGGTTGCTTCACAACCCAAAAATGCTGGAGCATTCTCCAGAATACCAACTAGGGTTTTGCTTGTCAAAGATGTGCGAGCGTACATACACTGCAAGATTGCAGAAATCGGAGACCTGGAAGTTGAACAAGCTTTCAAGAAGCTATGTAACAATGATGGAACTATCAAGGAAGAGCACATGTACATTGAGGTAAAAGGTCTCACAAATTCCCTATGGTTCCTAAAGGAATTCAAGACTGAATGGATTCAGTTAGTACTAAGCAGGATACATGACCAAAAGTTATAGCTGGATGAGCCTAAATCGATTACCAGGGATGTCGTACACACTATTACTAGATATCCCATATCCGATAAGGTAAAGGCACTGAAGCACCCACCAAAAATTGAAATTGAGAAGAATACATGAGCTACATGGGATGGAAGAGGACTAAGAGTATCCACCATCAATGATGATGAACTGAAATTTGGAGCATGTGTCTTAGGATACAAGTTCTTTCATGCTAGTAGGATGAAAATAATTGCATCTAGAGTAGTGGATACATCTTACAAGATTGTCAAGAAGGGATTTTAATTAGATCTTTCAGAACTACTACTCAGACAATTGGAAGAGAACATGAAGACAATAAGAAAGGCAAAGTCAAATTCATGTAAGTTTGGTTCTCTGGTAATGTGCATATTTTTCTATTTCCAAGAATCTTTCCCATCTATCAGAAATGTGCAATGGGACACAACAAGACCAGTAACCATACAAATTAGTGAGTTCATAAAATCACTAGGAGATAACTTTGAGTCAGTCATGGATGAATACTTTGTTGGTTTCAAAGATAGAATGCAGAAAAGAGTAAGGATTCCAGAACAATTAATTGAAAAGTTCAAAACTGACATTTGTTTTATGGTAGACACTAACTATACATACATCAAACCAGCTGTACCAAGGAAAACATGGCTATCTCCACTTGACTATGAGGTAAACATAGATCAAGAATCTAATGCAATTGAGGCATTGATAAATGAGCCATTAGATAAAACACAACCTAAGTTTGGAACCTATGAAGAAGCCAAAGAAAGGATTAAAAATGGCTTAGTTGTGAAGAATATTGATAGGAAGAAAGACAAGATGGTCAAGAACTTGAAGAAAAGACTATCGGTAACAGAGGAAGAAACTGAACAGATAGAAGAAACTGAGGGTCAGTCACCCGTCGATGAAACTGGGAAGGAGAGTGACTTAGAGTCTATAGAGTTAGATACACCATTACCTCCACCAGCTAAGAAGCCAAGGACCACTGCTACATCTAGGACCAGGAGTCAGACAACAAAGGATGCAAGTCCTTCACCAATAAAGAAAGGTCAAGTAAGAACCTATAAGAGGAAACCTCATACTGGGAAAAAGGGTCCTACAAAAAGAAGGAAGTTCATCAGAACTAAAGAAGACATTGAGGACACCGAACATGATGAATTTGTCCAAAAGGAAAAGGATAAGATTCTTGAAACCATTGATGAGGTATGTCCTTCAATTATCAAATAAGGAACATTCAATGATAAAAAGATTAAGAAATGGCTGACATTGGATCCCTTGGATCAATACAAAATTGAAGAGGCAATTATCAAAATGATGTGTATCTTCAAATATCTTCCAATACAATTGGCAGATAATATGCTAAAAGAACTTCAAGATAGATTATCAGCAAGATGGACATTTTCCCTACACTCTGAGAAAGAGCCCTAGTATCTATCACGCCTCCTGAATAAAAAATGGAGGAGATTAAAGAAATGATGAAGAATCACTCCAAAAGGTTCTCATGAAAGTTGAGAGCTTACCAAGTGCTTCAAGGACATCTACTAGAACTAGACAGGAAGAGTGAGGATGAATGGAGAAAGATACTTGATATTCCTAAAAATGATACAAGTCCCGAGCCACAAATAGCTCTTACCAAAAATCAACAGAACAAGGATGGTTAGGCTACATAGAGCCCCGTGCATATCACTATTTATGATGAAGATATCACAAAAGTAGAATTGGACAAAGAAGAATTGAACACATCAGGCAACAAGGATATGGATGTTGCTGATGAAACATGGTAGGAAAATACTGTGGATAATACAGTCATTGACATCACCGATGATCCTTCAAAATAAATTCAGAAAGATGAAGATGTCACTATTGTCAAGGACCAAACTGACAAATAGGACACTACAACATATATTGCACAAGTACATATACCAGGCTAGATGCCATTATTGATTCAAGCAATCAATATAATCTCACAGAAGGAGAAGACCCCCAAGCCTGATGTAAGCATACCCAAGGACAAGGGTAATGATGAGAAAAAATATACATTTGACAAAAAAGAAGGATACAACCGATGAACATGTAGTCATTGGTGGAGAACAAAAAGATGGTGATCAAAATGTTACAAATATAGATCACACACAACAAACAGATGGAGACCAAAAGGAAAAAGATGCACAAGTAAAAGATAAGGAATAAAGGAAAAAAGATAAAGATGAGAAAGATAAGACAGTTGATACCACGCCGAAGGACACCGAAGGCGAAGCTGCAAATACATTGAAGGTTGATAAGGAGATGTCCTCAGACAATTGGCAGACAAACACCGAGCAAAAAGACAAGGGTAAAACACCACATAAGCCATCAAGTAGCACATCAGACCAAGCAAAGAAACTGGATATGGTTCTGCATATAGGTGCAACACAGAAGAAGAAGAAGAAAACAAAGAAGAACAAGTTGGAAGTCACACTTGATGAAATCATTGAAATACCAAAATGTGACCCAACTAAATTAGACTATGAATCACTCCAAGAATATGGAGAGATGTGCCAGAGAAAATCACTGCAAGAAAAGCTTAAGAAGAAGCACCAAGAATCCTTAGTAGTGGAGAACACAAGAGATATCTTAAGCTAGATAGTTCCCAATATTAATGTTGATCACAACACCCCCATTTTGGATCAACTTGTTGTTCTCACTGACGCCATCACAACAAAAAATGTAGATGCAAAAAAGGCAATGGAGGAATGAGAAGAACACAAGTTTCAATACAAACTGACAGAAAAGATCAGCCAAGAAGTGACATAAAATAAGGTAAATCTTTCAGAGTTAGAAAATGAATTAGATCCAATAATTGCTGAAGCTATTTCCTTAATCCAAAAGCTATTCACTCTAGGGAAATTTACAAAGGATAACAATGAAAATATTGCAAAGATCGATTCTAATTTGAATGCAAGTGCACAAAGTATAACCACAGATGGGAATTCAATCAAATTGCACTATGAGAAGATCATAGAGATTAAAAAGTTAAGATAATAAATTTGGGAATCAGAGTCACAGTTCAGAGAGGAGGTTACCGAGATACAGTCTCTACCATTATCGAACCTCACACTTTTGCAACAACACATAAGTTTGACAAGGAAACTAATTGCCACCCCTGAGATGTCTATAGCAGACAACATCTACAATATGCATTCCAGGATCACATTAGAGCATATGGCTCTTGAACATTTAAAGGAGAAATGGGAGAAGATGCTGGAGGAAATGAAATCCTCTCACTCTCTTATTTTTGATAAGCTATAGGTATACACCTTTGACCTTACTATCAAAAAAGGGGGAAAAGGAAATGATATGTACAAGAAGGCAAAAAGGAAAAAATACAATATAGCACAAAAAGGAAAAGAAAGAGATAGTATTAGGAAAAAGTGTACATACACATATACTATACTATACCGGCATATGCATAGGGGGAGTCATGAAATGACTAAGTAATATAAACGGTGTACATACTATAAAGTTTGTTAGTATTTTGCACATATCAATTTTTGATGCTAATGTCAAAGGGGGAGATTGATGACATAATTTTTTCCCATTAGTATGCAAAGAGAAAACAGTTGTATAAACCATCAGTTACACTACACCGAAAGTCAGGTTTTCAGTTCAGACCGAAATTGCTAAAGCAAGGAGTAACCCGATGACATAGTTTTGAAGTGTAAACCAATAGTACAACTCAAATATGATAAAGTGGAACCCAATAGTGGAACCTGATGAGAAGAATACAGTGCAAACTGAAAGACAGTCTAACTAATTTCAAAGCAAACCGAGCATCAGACACCGAAAGTCAGTTATATCCTGAGAAAAGTGGATCTGACTTCCATGTTAGATAAAACAAATATATTATATTTATAGAGTTTTTATTTTTTTTAAATCCAATTCTCAAGGAACAAGAAACATTATTGTAATTGTTTTAATCAGTCTAACTGATTAAAAACATGCAAACTAGGAGATCAAGGTCAAGTCGTAAACATTTGATCATAGAGTTAAGTTGTATTACATAAAACTTAATTAGGTCAATCTATGTTATAAATAGATATTGTAATCATTCATTGACACATGATGAGATGATGAAGTAGCCAATGAGAAAATCTATGGATCAGACTGAGAGTTTCAAGAAGCAGAATAATAAAAAATGAATTTGGTTATCAAGAATAAAGAACAGAGGCTACCGAGCAACAAAGGTATTAAATCAATCACATTAGGTGATACATTTATACATGTGATTTGTAATGGATCTGTAATCAAATTTTTTTTGTTGTTTTCACAGGTTTGATGGTATTGTTTCATAATTATAATGTAATGAATATATGTATTGATCGCTATTTAAGATACTTCGCACTTATCAATTTCGGTGTTTGTATAGAACAGTTCGATCAGTATGTATATCTCTGTATAGTGATGGGTCATGTCTATAATAGACGTGACTCCTTGAGTCATGCCTATCATAGGCATGACTAAATGTCATACACTATGGATACAAAACAATAACACCGATTCACATTAATACGGTATCGATTATCAGTAATCAGTTTGACATCAATTCAACATCAATACTAAAGCCAACGATTTAATACTGATCCAAACATAAATGTTAATATGATACTAATATTATCAGGTGATACCGATTCCAATTAGTTATCGGGTATTGACCATAAAGAGTATATAATAATAATATTTATATATATTAATATATATATAATGATAATAATAATTATTATCATTATGTATATATATTGATATATATACATGTCTCTTAATCTGATCGATATATGCTTTAGTATTAGTAATATAATTTATCTGATCGTGGATACATGCATCGACACTCCCTCTTAGCTAGAGAAGATAAAAGCACACACACACACACACACATATATATATATATATATATATATATCACATTTCTTGCGATAAGTATTCCCACATATCTTGTGAGAACAAACATCACATAACACATGATGATAAGTATCACATAACTCGAGATAGGAAGTCTCACATATCTCGTGAAGACAAG
>MU224840.1:1048096-1074048 GCA_018584345.1 Thuja plicata | reverse complement strand
GATATCAATATTACAAGATCGTCATCTTATAATATTTGAATACAAGTATTCATCTCCAAAAGATTGTCACCTTTTAGATATGAATACAGGAGGTAGAGCCCATAAGGTCATATATCAACACATATGAAAAAAGAAGTTTACACATTAAAAATATTATATATCAATAAAGATTACAATGCAATTACAATTTAATCATACCAAGACCTTTCCTGAAGTTTTCAACTTTCATTCGACAAGTGACTTGGTGAGAATATCATCCATCTTTTATATAGTTTGCATCACTCTTGGTGAACCCCAAGTTATGTAGGAGTTAGCATAAAGATGTTTCAGTCAGTACACATGGGACTCATCTCATGATCATAGTCCTCTAATTGCAAAAAACATCTCCATTGTTGACTCCCTCTGAACTAATATGACCAAATTCCTTGGAGATAAGAATGAATCAGATCCTCTAGATGTTCCCTTTAAATTTTAAGGTCTTGCAACAACCTCTTGACCTCCTCATCCAAGTTTGTTTTTAGATGAACTATTAGACTCCCTCTGAATCTAATATCAACCTTCTGACTTATATACATGGAAATTCATCATATGAATCATGGTCCTCTGACTGCTATAGTTTCTTGGTCGCTAGAGAAACCATCTTGACATGGTCCTCTTCCTCTAAATCAATATGTTCAAGATCCTTGATAGTCAACTGAAGAAAATCCTCTAGTTTCTCCCTCTAACATAGGAGCATACATGATCCCAATCATAAAAGGTATCTTACTTCAAAAGACTCTCATCATTTGGTACATGATCAAAATTTTGATCACAACTTTATTCATAGGAGTAGTTTTCCATACACAAATGCACTGTCTGATCCTATGGTAACATGAGTGAATGTAATAAACTGTGGATTGGTCCCTAGGATTGACAACACCAAACATTAGTGATAAAGTGAATTCCATCTGAAGCTCCTAGTACATGCATCAACCTTTCGACCTTTTCCTGCAAGGTTTCCTTAGATGAAATGTTAGACTCCCTCTGAATCTGAATTCTTCCTCTTTGAAGAAACGTCTTCACTCATCAACTCAGTCCCATGACTGCAAGCATCAATTTCTTTCTCCCTTGAATGTAATCTCTTATTTTTCATGATCCGTCCTAAAAGCATTCCAGAGAGATTACAAATAGTTCATAAAACTAAACTATCTCAAAGAGTAATACCAAAGATAGAAGCATACAAGATTTTACTAGCCAATATTATAGCATAAATTTCAAACTCCAAAATTTATGTGCCATAATTAAACATGGAATACTTATCTTTTTTCGTCAAAAATTGTAGCCCTCTCAAAACTTCTTCTACTAAACTTAGTCTCCCTTGTCTGCTCTGTAGTGACTGTTGACAAGAATGCTTCTAAGTTTTCCACACTCGCAGTGTGTAATGTCCTTTTCAGGGATTGGGCAGATTTTGACAAACTATCTTGTCCATAATTGCACCTTGTCGAATACGTTCACAATCATAGTGTGCAACATTAGTCTATCAATCTGCTTTAGATTTAACATAATGAAGAATCATATTTAGTGTCCAAGAGTGTCTCAGCACTCCACTATAATTCTTGCCAAACTACGATAGCTACAATAATGGTCAAGTTCCACAAAGCTATCCAAATAATTTTCGGAGGTCACAACATAAGAAATAAGGTACCATGAAATAATTTTAATAATCAACCTCCTTTACCAAGCTCATTCCCATACTATTTCTTCTCTTAATATTCAATATGACTCTTATGATAAAGATTGTAAATACCCAATTATAAGATAATTGGCAAAAATAAAAATTAGGCTCCAATCTGGGAGCAACTATAGTCTCCGGCAGAATATTAATTGATATCACTCCAAGTAAGTTCACTTATAGCTTTCACTCCAAGTAAGACTGTTGACAAGAATTACTTAGGCTTTCTTGATGGTAATCGCTGCCATTCATTTGAAGTTAGTGTAAATGAAGTTGCCATTTATAAATTGCCAAGTTTTATTACTATTTTAACAATTTGCTTCTTAAATGGCTAGAATCTGCAAATGTCTTAATGTGGAAATGGTGAGAAGATGCCAATAAATGATCCCCCATGTAGTTTCTCTCAAATCGATATTCCTAGTATAGTTAACACCTTCGCTACCTGCAATCACCATTATCCTTGCACACACACAATGATATACGTCTTGCAGATAGTATCATATGCATCAGTCCTTGTCGATTTGACACAACCGATACAGTAAGAGGTTGTGACATTAATCACTTATTGCAATACTTGGAGGTGACATCAATACCATGGCATATCACTATCCATATAAGGTGACGTTCACTCATTCCATCATTGTTGATTTATCACGAGAATTGAATAGATCATTGAACATATCTTTTGCATAGCGATATCAAATACATAGCACAGAGGATCTGATCAACATCCATATGATCATTACTTTATTGCACATAGAGGTTTCATTCCAGATATCAAATTTATTTTAGATAACAATTTGTCATACACAGAGGCATCAAAGTCATCCATCAACATTGTTGTTAGCTTACCGATCGCATATCATAAATAACTGGTACACCAATGACCTAATAGGAGTTGTGAACATCCATCAACATCATTGTTACTATTCATCATCTACAAACAAATCATGTTGAAAAACATGGCTCTGATACCATGTTGTTTTCATAGGTTTGATGGTATTATTTCATAATTATAATGCAATGAATATATGTATTGATCGCTGTTCAAGATACTTCGCACTTATCAATTTTGGTGTTTGTATAGAATAGTTCGATCAGTATGTATATCTCTGTATAGTGATGGGTCATGTCTATGATAGACGTGACTACTTGAGTCACGCCTATCATAGGTGTGACTAAACGTCATACACTATGGATACAAAACAATAACACCGGTTCACATTAATATGGTATCGATTATCAGTAATCGGTTTGACATCGATTCAACATCAATACTAAAGCCAACGGTTTAATACCAATCCAAACATAAATGTTAATACGATACTAATATTATCGGATGATACCAATTCCAATTAGTTATCGAGTATTGACCATAAAGAGTATATAATAATAATATTTATATATATTAATATATATATATAATGATAATAATAATTATTATCATTATGTATATATATTGATATATATATATATATATATATATATATATATATATATNTATCATTATGTATATATATTGATATATATATATATATATATATATATATATATATACATGTCTCTTAATCTAATCGATATATGCTTTAGTATTAGTAATATAATTTATCTGATCGTGGCTACATGCATCAACATTTTTAGATTGCATACACTTAGGTCAATGAGTATTTTTTTTTGCATTCTAACAAGTGTAGAAAATAGAAGAAATCCTTTCAAGAAAGGTGGATTTAACAACCCTATTGTAAATCTCTTAACTGAGTGCACACTAAGCAGTGTTGCTAAAGCTCTTAATAGAGCAGACCTTAACCAGTCTCCACATAATACTCCTAACAGGGTAGATAATCATAAGTGATCAAAATTGTAAGCCTTAACCGACCCCTTCCAATTTGCAGATAGTGAAGATTTTTGTGGGTGCCATCCCCACCGTAGTTTTTACCTTCTAACAGGGGTTTTCTGCATTACCATATCTTGTTTTATGTGTCAATTACTTTCATGAATGTTTACATGTTTGATAAAGTTTATGAATTGATATATCTTACACAAAGATAGTAAAGAATAGATGGTTGGTTATACAATTGATTACACAATGGATAAAGGTTAAAATAGATAAAATTTCTAGAGGTACTGATTCACCCCTCCCCTCTCAGTACACACTTCCCATTATTTCCAACACAAGGTGCATAGCTTTTGAATTAAGGAAAAAACTTAAGTAATTATTGGATCTAATTCATTTTGTTAATTCTGAAAGCTTTACCTTATTTTCCGCCAATTCTTGGCTAATCTTTTCTGTCAATTTATATTGGAACTTCTGTTCTGCTCGTTCCTTAATTGTCTTTTCTGTATCCACATTTTGAGTTGTGATTGCTTTGGTGAGAATGGCGAGTTGATCCAGAATGGGGGCATTAAGATCAACATCAAGGTCAAGAAATATCTGTTGTAAGTTATCTGTTGTATTTTCCAGCACTAGAGAATCTTTGTGTTCTTTTCTAAGCTTTTACTTTCCTTTGACATATCTCTCCATATTCAATAAGATATTCATAGTCCAATGTGGTTGGATCACACTTTGGTATCTCAATGATTTCATCAAGTGTGACCTCCAACTTACTGTTCTTTGTTTTCTTCTCCTTCTTTTGTGATGCACCTGTATGCAAGACCATTGCAAGTTTCTCTGCTTGGTCTGATGTGCTAGAGGAAGGTTTCTGTGGTGTTGTACCTTTTTATTTTTTCTCAAGGTTTACCTTTTAGTTGTCTGATGACTTCTCCTTATATACCTTCAGTGTATCCATAGCTTCACCTTTGGTGTCCTTCGACATGGTATCAACTATCTTATCTTGTTCACCTTTCTCTATTTGCAATTCATCTATATCTTTCATATGTGCATCCTTTGTGATGTTATCTTCATCTTTTTGTGTGTGATCTATATTTGTAACATTTTGATCATCATATTTTTGTTTCCCATCGATGACTACCTATTCATTGGTTGTATCCTTCTTTTCATCATTACCCTTTTCTTTGGATATGCTTGCATCCTTCTCTATCCATTTCTTCTTTTCCGAGATGATGTTGATAGCTTATATCAATAGTAGTATCTATCCTTGTGTGTCTACCTATTCTGAATCTATTGTAGTGTCCTATTTTTCAGTTTGGTCCTTGACAACAGTGACATCTTCATCTCTTTGTATCTCATTTGAAGGATCTCCTCTGGTAATATCAATGATTGTATTATCCGACCATGTTTCGTCTGCAATGTCCATATTCTTGTTGGCTTGTGTGTTTAATGATTCTTCATTAACATCTTCATCTATGATAATAATATGTTTGGGTCTCTTTTTAGCCTAATCATCTTTACTTTGTTGATTTTCGGTAAGAGCAATTTGTGGCTCAGGACTTGTATCCTTTTTAGGTATACCAAGTATCTTTCTCCATTCAGCTTCACTCTTTCTGTCTAGTTCAAGTAGATGTCCTTGAAGTACTTGATAGGATCTTAAATTTTGTGAGAAATTTGTGGAATGTTTCTTCATCACTTCTTTAATCTCCTCCATTTTAGATTCAGGAGGCATAATAGAAACTAGGGCTCTTTCCCTAATCTCTTTTTTAGAGTGAAATGCAAATGTCCATCTTGCTGATAATCTATCTTGAAGTTCTTTTAGCATATTATCTGCCAATTGTATGGGACCATATTTGAATATACACATCATTTTGATAATTGCCTCTTCTATTTTATTTTGATCCTCGGGATCCAATGTTAGCCATTTCTTAATCTTGCAATCATCGACTGTTCCTGATTTGATAAGTGAAGCACATACCTCATCAATAGTTTTAGGAATCTTACTCTTTTCTTTTTGCATAGATTCATCCTGCTCTGTGTCCTCTATGTCTTCCTTAGTTAGGATTAATTTCCTTCTCCTCTTTGGTGCTTTGGTCTATTTGGTTTGAGTTTTTATTTTGTAGGTCCTTACTTGAACTTTCTTGATAGGTGAAGGACTTGCATGCTTTTCTGTCTAACTCCTGGTCCTAGTTGTAACAATAGTCCTTGGCTTCTTTACTGGTGGTGGAGGTGGTGAATTTTACTCTATGGATTCTAAGTCACTCTCCTTCTCAGTTTCACCGATGGGTGACTGACCCACAATTTCTTCTTTCTATTTAGTTTCCTCTTCATTCACCGATAGATTCTTTTTCAAGTTCTTAACCATCTTGTCTTTCTTCCTATCAATCTTCTTCACAACTAAGCCAGTTTTAATCCTTTCCTTGGCTTCCTCATAAGTTCCAAACTTAGGTTGTGATTTATCTAATGGTTCATTTATCAATGCCTCAATAGCATTTGATGCTTGATCTATGTTCACCTCATAATCAAGTGGAGCCAACCATGCTGTTCTCGGTACAGATGACTTGATGTAGGTGTAGTCAGTATCTAGCATAAAAAAAATGTCAGTCTTGAACTTTTCTATTAACTGTTCTAGATTCCTTACTCTCTTCTGCATTCTATCTTTGAATCTAGCAAAGTATTCATCCATGACTGATTCAAAATTGTCTCCTAGTGATTTGATGAACTCACTAATCTGTATGGTCACTGGTCTTGTAGTGTCCCATTTTACATTTCTTATGGATGGGAAGGATTCTTGGAAATAGAAGAATATGCACATGATTAGTGAACCAAACTTACATGAGTTGGACTTTGCAGTCCTTATTGTCTTCATGTTCTCATCCAATTGTCTTTGTAGAAGTTCTGAAAGATCCAACTGCAGTCCCTTCTTGATAATATTGTATGTTGTATCCACTGCTCTAGATGCAATGTTGTTTAAATTTCTATCCTAAAATAAATTGTATCCTAAGACACATGCTCTAAATTTCAGCTCATCATCGTTGATGGTGGATACCTCTAGTCCTCTTCCATCCTATGTTGCTCCTGTATTCTTCTCAATTTTAGCTTTAGGTGGGTGCTTTAGTGCCTTTACCTTATTGGTTATGGGATAACCAGTAACAATGTGTATAACATCCCAGGTTATCAGTTTTGGCTCATCCAGCCATATCTTTCGGTCATGTATCCTTCTTAGTAGTAACCAAATCCATTTGGTCTTGAATTCCTTCGGGAATAGTAGGGAATTTATGAGCCCTTTTACTTCAATGTGTCTGTGCTCTTCCTTGATAATGCCATCATCATTGCAAAGCTTCTTGAAAGCTTGCTTAATTTCTAGGTCTCCTATTTATGCTATCTTACAGTGTATATATGCTTGCACATCTTCAACGAGCAAAGCCCTAGCTGGTATTCTAGAGAATGCACCAGCATTGTCGAGTTTTGAGGCAACCTCAGGGCATATCTTATACTTATGTTCCTCACATGTACTATTCTTTATCAGATTAACCTTATTCTTCTTATCATTCTTCATCTTGGAGGTTCTTGATGTAGTTGCCATCGTTTATGAAATTAGGGCTTTCCCATAAATGAAAACTAAGTTTTTGGTGAATGCTAGTACTTACTTTAACCTCTGCAGCTATTAGGAATCTGTTTGGAGTGTAGGGAGTTGAGTTGTAGGCACTCTGCAATCAGGTCGCTTCTTGCTCAGGTTTGACTCTTCTTCTTTGCTCTAGTTGCTGTGTGAAAAATGAAACCCTTACATCATCTATTTATAGACTTTGCCCTAAGTCGAGTCATTAATGATCAACCAATTCTCAGTGTATGAAGATAGAGTTGTCAGGTGATACACAATTAAATTTCTCGATGAGAATGTGATGCTTCGGGGCAACTGTCAACTTGTTATGTTCACCGACAGATTTTAGTGTATAGTGATGTCAACATTGTCAACTCACATGTTACCAACAGATCTCAGTTCATACTTAGCAACTTAGCTTTCATGTGTTAAACGATGATTCTTGGTAAGTATAGATAGCTTAGCTTTGTTTGTACAATGATGCATTTCGGTATGTATTGATCGATGAAATTGTTTTCATAGAGTTATAACAAGTAATACCTTAGTGCACCTTTAATCATGTTGATTTGGAATTTTAACTATGTATAATGAAACTGATGCAAAATATATCTTGGTGTAATGCAGTTCCATACTTACTTGTTCTGCTTAGGTGGGGGTGGCGATGTCACTAGATCCATTAGATAAGGTGTCACCATTTACATTACTCGGTCCAACTTCATCAGTGTGTGTAGCTTTCCTCCACATTTTGTTTCTCATCTTCCTGATGTCTTCAATGGTGTTTCCATTGGAAAAGGTGTTGGTCTCTATCACTTGGTCTCTATATTATTTCTTCAGATGACCAACTTTATGACAATGTATACATGCCATTTCGGGGTTAGTCCAGCTCCTAGACTTTCCTGTCCATTGTCTCATACAGTTTGCATCTATGTGACCAAATCTTCCACATGCTGTGCAGTTTTCCCATGTATTGTAGTCCCAAACATATTGGTTACTAACTCTTTTTGGTTTATAGGAAGTTTCTTGATCTTTAGGCTTCCATGCTTTCTTTTTCTTCTTCCTGCATTTTAGAGATGTGTGCCCATGCATTTTTCAAGTAAGATAATATTTGTCCATGTAGGTTTCCTTCTTTGGTTGTTTCACCTGAGATTAACATTCATATGCTTTAAGTCCTTTCTTGTTACATTTATAAAAAATTCCTATGAATGAAGATGTGGATTTAGGAATACCTTTCATTTTTCTCTTGCATACATTTGATGTGTGGCCTATCCTTCCACAATGATTGCATGTCAGCTTTCTTTGTCTTGGATTTGCATAGAAATTCTTTGGATCAGCTTGGTATGGTGATTCTCCATTCTCCGTATAGCCTAGTCTGGTGTTGTTGTTGACTCTTTTTTGTCCATCCAGAAAATCATCCATCCTTTTGTTTCTTTCTTCAACTCTCTTGATTATGTCATTATGATGTTGCTGAATTCTCACTTCTTCTTTCAGCTTTTCATTTTCTTCTCTTAGCTCACCGATGGCTTCTATTCTTTAAATGAGTTCTGTATTCATTCTATTTTCCTCTTGACTCATAAGAATAATTTGATTTGTGATCTCATGATGATGTTCTGTAAGTCTTTGTATTTCTAACTCTTTCTCTTGTAGTTTTTTTCAGTAATCTTCCTCCTGTCATCAATAACTAGTGTTCTCTCTTGCTCAACTTGTCTAGCATTGTTCATGACATCAATCATTCTTACCATCTGTTATTAGAAACACTGAGAGGGGGGGGGGGGGGGGTGAATCAGTATTTGTCTATTTATTATATTTCAGCAATTTAAACATAAATCAAATATACATCCAATGAATCTTAACACAAGATATGATTACGGGGAAACCTTGATCAGAGGAAAACCCTGGTGGGAATTAGTACCCACAAATATTGTACTAGTATAATGAATCTGTTAAGTTCCTTTGCCCTGTTAGAAGCAGTCTTTACAATGCAAGTACAATGACCCTATTAGGAGTCTTTACAAAACCTTGTTAAAGGTATATGGCTCACTTCCAGAGCTCACTACTCAATAGGATGAAGGCTACAACCTTTTGATAGTTGATATACACTATATCAAAAGTGAATTGCTGTGATGACACTATTGTTTGATCAGATTTGTGTATGCATTGATGCTCTTACTCTCTTAAAGAGCTTTATCTCATACTGATTTCTCTATACCATTCTTCTATATCTCTCTTATTCATTTTCTTTGACACTTCTAATATAACTTATCATTACATATATATATGTTCATGCCTGAATAGACGCGACCCAAAATAAGACCATAGTTGGCCCAAAAACATAATACACAACACTTCCAAACAAATTGACTTAAGCATGTTTAATACAATAATAAAGACATGATTACAAACATACTATCATGGGCACTTGGCCTTTACACAAAAAAATATTATACGTTAATCCAAAACATAAGTTGGCTCCATGCTCTATCTTCTGAACTTGCAGTAGTACTATTCTTGATCTCTTTCTGCCAAAATGCCTTCATTGCATCAATTTTTTGGAGATGGGCGCATAGAGCATATGTGAGCTTCTCCATTTTTATTAGATCCATGCAGGGACCTTGATCATACGTGACAATAGTGGCATCAATCTATTTGATGTTCTCATCCAGAACTACTAAGGAGGGCGGTAGTGCATTTCTCAGTTGAGTTTGCCTGATTCTTATCTTATTGATCTCAAACTTTACCTTTTCAATCTTGTCCAACTGACCTTGATAGATATTGTTGTAGATGTTCATGTCTTGCATGGATGTTTCAACTGATTTTCTAACACTGTCAACCAAGATATCTGCCTCTTCTATCTTTTTGATATGTTCAGAGGTGAATTTCACTCTGTCCATGCAGTTTGCTATTACATTTCTACCTTTAGCTGCCAACTCTTTCAACATAGACTGACCAATCTTTAATGAGTTTAGATCTAAGGTAAAATTCTTTACCAGTTCATTTAATCTTTCCTTTTTATACTCATCTTCTGCAATTCTAGTAGCTGAGTTTACAAGCTTGTAAAATGTACTTTGAAGCTTGTTAGGATGCTGTCTACATCATCAACTGACTGAATTTTAGCTACTTTCTTGTCTGTAGGCACTAGATCATTCAAAATGTTCACTGAATCCAAAAAGATATGGTTTCTCATAACTTGTTTCTCTTTGGCTTTTTCCATAGCTAGGACGCTGATCTTGATCAAGTCTTCTTCCCCCCATGCATCCAGACTTGCTGAGTTAGGAGTTAAGCTTGACAACAATGAAGTAGATGGTTGAATGGATGGTGTGAATATAGTATTCTGACTAGTATCCATGTATTCAATTTTTACTGGGATCTCCATGACTGGTGTTCCATTATTTTGATTATCTTCCTCTTTATTCAAGTCTATTGGATCTGTAGAGGGAACTTCATCTTGTTGTAAAGATGTGTCATCAGTGCACACCTCCTTAGTGCTTACAAATTCTTTTTCAACTTTGTCCATATTATTGTCAGAGGTGGTCATGGATATTTTGATATCATCAATCACTATATTATCTCCTGAATCTTTTGTTGTATCAGAGGCTATTGAAACTGAAGGTGCTGAAACCCGTGGACCTATCTTAGGTGCATTCTGAATCACTGGTTCTATAACCTATTTGGGAGGAACTAGAGTTACCTTTGCTGTAGGAACTATTGATGGATACATGTGTCTATCTATAAACACTTGTGCAAAAGATTTTTCAGTCTTTTTCCCAACTAACTCATACTCTTTGTTCATAATATGAAAAGTCCTTGTCTTGGTTTTGAGATGAGGCTTTACCAAATCTAATAGAATTGCCTTCTCATCATGTACACAAACAAGGAGAAGATTATCCAATGTTTCTTCTCTAATCCTCATATCTTCCTCAATTGCATGTCTTTTCATTATCTCTAGAATGTTCCATAATTTGTCTGGTATCACTGTTTTAAGTTCTAGAACTAACTTTTTATACTTAATCATGTGAGAGATGATCATAGAATGTATTTCAAATTTATATATATCCTAATACTTGTCATAAACCTTTGTAATCGTATCTAGTCTTCCTTCATTAACAATCTTGTTCCTTAAGATATTAAGACTAGGTCTGAATCCTACCTTAGGAGGAGCTTGAGTATTTCTTACTATGCTCCAAGTTATTCTTGAGGATGGGTGACTAGTGGGCACTTCCTTCCTTCCTCTATACTTCTTGCTTGGTACAAAAGGTGGAGAGGATTCCAGATCAAAGGTGGTAGAGGGTGCAAAAGTGCTCTCTTTAGTCTTCTTCTTCTTCTTCTTCTTCTTCTGGATGTCATCAAACTTCTCTATTTTGATTTGTGCAGAAGTTTTCTCAAGTTCTTTTGCAATCTTGGCTTCCCTTGCTTTATCTAGGTCTTCTTGAGTGACCCCATGAACTTTTAGGATGCTAGATGTAATTCTAGATGCCTTCCTTTTATTATCAGCACTGTATAGGACAAAATCAACTTCATTTGTCTTCTCTCTGTAAGTGCCCCACCTAGGATCATTAGGATCTTTGGGTGCAGACAAAATAACTTGTGCATATCCTTCCAACACATGTTCCTCAACTCAATAACCAAGTGGGTGAATCCATTTGGTTCTAGGCTCAACTGCCTCCATGCAAGTGCAGTCAGTCTCTACCATGAAGCATATGGTCTCCTTATACTTCTCAACTATTTTCTCAGATAATATGAACCTCTTCTGCATTTTGATCCAGAATGTCTTGATGTCCATGTCCATAGAATCCTTCATACTACTCTTTGATGTGGCTTTTAGTGAAATCTGAGACATAGTGGGTTTTCTTCTATCCAGGTAAAGATTTGCAACCTTACCAACAATGTGGAAGTACAAGTAGATGGTCAATGAGCCAAACCTAAACATCTTGCTCTTGTCATGCTTAATAGCCTTGATGTTCTCAATTAGTTGTGCATAAAATAGTTCATAGAGATTGTATTGAGTGTTATCTCTCACCATCCTTATTGCTGCCAGAACTGTTGCTGCAGACACACTATTTAGTCTGCTTGCCTGCTAAAACTTGTAACCAAGTATCATAGTGAGGAGCTTGATGTCATTTTCCTTAATAGGATCAACTGTCATCCCACACCTATCAATCCTAGATAAGCATGCTTGCTCAACCTGTTTCTTAACATCCTTACTAGTTGGAAGAACTGGTCCAATTTTAGGAAGTCCAGTCATGTCATGGATTAGGTCTGCAGTAATGCAGATGGGAACTTCACCAATCCAATAGAGGCCATCATGTATCTTGCTCAATAAGATTTTAACCCATTCTGGCTCATAGAATTTGTTCACATTGGAATACTCAAAGATAGGGTTATCAATGAGATGCGCGTATTCATCTTTAAATGAATAGTCTGGTTTCATCATTGAACCCATAAGAGTAGCTATGCTATTGTCTCCAACTATTTCCTTCTTGCAGTAGATGTACGCACGAATGTATTCCACATGCACAATCCCTAGCAGAGTCTTTAGAGAATGCTCCTTCAACATCATCTAATATAGACTTGAATGGATGTTTCTTAAAGACAAATCTCTTCCTTTTAGCAATGTCAAATACAACTGGGGTTGCCATACTTACTTACAACTTGATTAAGTAGTGTTTCATGGTAAATTGAAATGACATGACTACTAGGGTTCCATTCTAACTTCCATCCATTCACTTAAGCACCAAATCTATTATCCTTCAGTGCTTTGATGCTCAGTGCTCCTGTGCTCTCCAAATTATGTGATCTCAAATGCAAAAGTGAAGATGATAGAATATTTACTAATTTTTATAAAGGTTACTGCATTTAATGCTCGCTACCGTACACAATTTTCACAGAGAGTTCCAAACTTGTTCATAATACATTATAGACAATGCGTGCATGCATACTGCTACAAATTATGATCATAAACATAAATCCAAAGGTGCATACTCAGAGGTGAGTATACCAGCCACGCAGGGGTTTAGAGCTAGAATAGCTCCCCCTAAGACCAAGAAGGTCAACTATCCAGAGGTAGAGGGTGCATCCATTATGGATGCATCTACTACCTTGTTCTTATCACTATCCTTCTTTACTTTGACCCATATTTTATTTGAATATTCATTTGCTTGTACAAACTTGACTTCTCTTGATTATTCAAATAGTGACTTTTTAGGATTATCTTGTTTTTGAGTTCTAGATCTACAGAACCTTGAGATGTGTCCAGCCTTTCCACATGAGTGACAAATGATAGGAGGTCTAATGTTATTATTTATCATGCTGCACTACTTGGCTGTTTGTCCATTGTACTTGCATATCTGACATGTAATTTTCTACAAGTTTCTTGGAGGTTGATTTCTCTGATTTTGTTGATTCATATTTCTTTGGTTTTATTGTGACTGATTTCTTTGATTTGTTCTGCAATGTATAGCCCTGTGGCCAAACTTTTTACAGGAGTAAAAATAACCATTGAAAGGTCTTACCTCTTTACAATCTCTTGCCAAGTGACCATGTTTGTTATGGGCATAGCAAGTACGGTTGACTACCTTGTGCCCTGCTTTAGTCTCTTCATGATTCTCAGTTTTCTTTTCTTCTATAGATTCTATTTGAGCTTTCTTTCTTTCTTGTAATGAATTGATCTCAATTTGAGCTATATTGTATCCCATACCAGTGGTATCACCTTTTATCTTTTGTGCATAAAGCTATGATTGAATTAAATTAGAACTTGTGTGAAGTTTATCAATCTTGTCTTTTGCTCCTGATAATTCAGATTCAATCTTATTCTTGTTGTTTTCTAATTCCAAGATTTTCATATTGGCTTGCATGAGTTCTTCATCTAAATATTTATTTTCTTTGTTCTTCTCTTCAATAGATGTTAGGCTATCAGTTAACTGATCATTAAATTCTTCCATCTTATCCTTTAAAGATAAGTTTTCTTGATTCAGTTTCTTGACCATTTTTCCCAAATCATTTGTAGAACAATCTTTCAAATCTTTTCTTAGCTTTTTGATAAGAATTTGTGAGCCATCAACTTTTAGTTTAAGTTCCTCATTTTCTTTCTTAGATCTATCTAGATCTTAAAGGGCTGCTTGAAGATTCTTTTTCAGATGTTTAGCTTCTGCTGAATCCATGATCTCCTCAAGTGGTTAAACTTTTCTCTCAGAGGACCAGAGCTCTGATACCAATTGTTAGAAACATTGAGAGGGGGGGGGGGGGANAATTGTTAGAAACATTGAGAGGGGGGGGGGGTGAATCAGTGTTTGTCTATTTATTATATTTTAGAAATTTAAACATAAATCAAATATACATCCAATGAAGCTTAACACAAGAACACATAACACATGATATGATTATGGGGAAACCTTGGTCAGAGGAAAACCTCAGTGGGAATTAGTACCCACAAATATTGTACTAGTATAATGAACCTGTTAAAGTTCCTTTGCCCTGTTAGAAGTAGTCTTTACAATGAAAGTACAATGACCCTATTAGGAGTCTTTACAAAACCCTATTAAATGTATATGGCTCACTACTAGAGCTCACTGCTCAATAGGATGAAGGCTACAACCTTCTGATAGTTGATATACACTATATCAAAAGTGAACTATTGTGATGACACTGCTGTCTAATCAGTTCTGTGTATGCGCTGATGCTCTTGCTCTCTTAAAGAGATTTATCTCATACTAATTTCTCTACACTATTCTTCTATATCTCTCTTATTCATTTTCTTTGACACTTCTAATATAACTTATCATTACATATATATATGTTCATGCCTGAATAGATGCGACTCGAAACAAGACCATAGTCGGCCCAAAAACATAATACACAACACTTCCAAATAAATTGGCTTAAGCGTGTTTACTACAATAATAAATACATGATTACAAACATACTATCATAGATGCTTGGCCTTTACACAAAAAAATATTATACGCTGATCCAAAACATAAGTCGGCTCCATGCTCTATCTTCTGAACTGCAGTAGTACCGTTCTTGCTGTAACTTATCCGTACTGTCATTTTGTACCATGTGTGTCTGGACTTAGTATGTACATATAACATATATGTGAACGTGTATACCCTGATTTGATCACTCTCACGTGCGCTGGTGTGCTGATCACTGCATAACTCTGTCTGCCCTATTTTCTATACTTGGTCATTTTTGTCTTCCAAGTTTACTTGACAGAAACTTTATATGACTTTTTTGCCATAATGAAAACACAAAATAAGTCATGTATTCTCTAGGAGTCAACTTGCCAACATCTGTGTCTCTTGACCAATTTGCTGAGATTTCACTTGCCCAACCAGATGTTGATTGATTTCATTGAGACTTGTGATGCTTTCTTCTGATGTGTCTGATGCTTTGCTAGTTGTAGATCGAGAGGATTCAAATAAATCTGGTATCTGTTCTTCATGATAGTCTTTTTCAGTGTTCCAAGTTTCCATAAATTTTCTTTCATCTAGTATCTCTCTCATTTTTATTCTTGCTGCTTTGTACTGCTCATAGAAGATCTAAATTTCTAGCTTCTGATTCTCAATACTCTTGTCAAGCCTGTACTTCTTCATTGTATGATCTTTTCTCTTAAGTCTTTAAACTTTCTAAATAAAGAGATATAGCTTTGATACTAATTGTTGGAAATAATGGGAAGTGTGTACTGAGAGGGGAGGGGTGAATCACTACCCTCAAAACTTTTAGTTAATTAACCTTTAACCTTATGTAGTCAAATCTTTGCATTACTGATCATATATGTTGTTCTTTCTTTATGCATGTGATATCAATTCATAATCTTAATTGTATGTAGACATTCATGAAAACATTCATGAAAAGTAATAACACATAACACAAGACATGGTAACGCAGAAAACCCCTGTTAGAAGGTAAAAACTACAGTGGGGATGACACCCACAAAAACTTCACTATCTGCAGATTGGAAGGGGCCAGTTAAGGCTTACAATTTTGATCACTTCTAATGATCTACCCAGTTAGGAGTATTATGTGGAGACTGGTTAAGGTCTAATCTATTAAGAGCTTTAGCAACACTATTTAGTGTGCACTTAATTAAGATATTTATAATAGGATTGTTAAATCCACCTTTCTTGAAAGGATTTCTTCTATTTGCTACACTTGTTAGAATGTAGACAAAAATACTCATTGACCTAAGTGTATGAAATCTACAATTGCTGATTACAGATCCATTAAAGTTTACATGTACAAATGTATCACCTAATGTGATTGATTAATACCTCTGTTGCTCGGTAGCCTTGGTTCTTGGTTCTTGATAACCAAATTCATCTTTTGTTGTTCTGCTTCTTGAAACTCTCAGTCTCATCCATAGATGTGCTCGTTGGCTACATTCATCATCTCATCCATCATTAATGAATAATTACACATCTATTTATAACATAGATTTGACCTTTTTAGTTTCACGTAATACAAAACTAACTCCATTATCAAAGGTTTACAACTTGACATTGATCTCGTAGTTTGCACATTTTTAATCAGTTAGACTGATTAAAAAAATTACAATTATGTTTCTTGTCCCTCAAGAAATGCTTTTAAAACAATTCAAAACTCTAATTATAGAATACAATTGTTTTATTTGATGTGGAAGTCAGATCCACTTTTCTCGGGATATAATTGACTTTCGGTGTCTGATGCTCGGTTTGCTCTGAAATCTGTTTGAATGTCTTTCGGTGTTCCTTTGTTGAACGGTCTATCGGGTTCCTCTGTTTCTTCTCTTTTGATTTATAGTGTAACCTGCATGTGGGGTTCCTCTGTATTATCTTTGGGTTGCACTTTCATTTTACATTGTAAAGCTTGTGTTGTCAGGTTTCTCTTTACTTAGCACTTTCGGTCTGAACTGAAACCTATCTTTCGGTGTAGTGTAACTGAAAATTCAAAAAACTATTTTCTCTTTGCATACTAATGGAAAAACTTATTTCATCAGTAGAATGAGGTTGCATGTGTCTGGAGTAGGAGAATATGGAATTCACTTTCTTGATAATGAATATGTAGCACCAACTAGTGCACCTTTGACTATCAATGACCAAAGATAGAAACAAGAACACACACAAGTTATGATTGAGATTACTTCTACACTTACCGACTAGGAATATGATGAACTTGATGGATGTAATACTTCAAAAAAAATGTGGGATAAGCTTATTTTGACCTATGGTGGAGATCAATAAGTTTAGAAGGCTAAAGCAGAAAGTTTGAGAGGAAAATTTGACTCTATGAGGATGAAAGAAGGAGAGAACATATTACACTGCAGTACAAGACTTAAGGAGATTGTTAATTCTATTAGAGGAGCTGGTGGGATCATAACAGAGGATGATGTTACAAGAAAGATGTTGAGAAACCTGCTACCGAGTTATGCTATTCATGTATATGCTATACAAGAGCTAAGATCTATTCCCCAAATAAATGTTTCACTAGATTCTACTATTTGTAAGTTAACTGCATTTGAGCTAAATGATTTTGACAATAGTTTTCCTCCTACATCTAAGATTGAATCTGCATTTAAGTCTACTTTAAAGATTGGAAAAGCTAGGGAAGCTGCTGCCAGAGATGGATATTTGAGCAGTGATAGTGAGAAATTTTATAGTTGCATTGAAGGTCTTGAAGAGTTATTTACTGAATGTGATGAGAATGAAAGAGAATTTGAAGCTTTGTTGGCTAGAAGGATACAAAGAGGAAAAGGAAAATACTGAGGTAAGTTACCCTTGAAATGTTTTAATTGTGATAAAATTGGTCACTTTGTATCTAACTGTCCTAAGAAAGATAAGGAGGAAAAGAAAGATAACAAAGATAAGGACAAAAGATAAAATAGATTCAGAAGATTAAGAGACTAAAAAAACAAAGGTAAGAAATCTTGTCATATTTCTAATGAAGGAATAAGTGATTATGATTCTGATGAAGAAGAACCAAGAGCCCTAATATCACAAGTAAGTAAGAATGAAACATGGATTATAGATAGTGGTTGTTCACATCACATGATGGCTGACACACTTAAGTTTATTTCCTTGGAAAAGCATGATGGAGGATTTGTTAGATTTGGTAATGATGCTCCATATCCTATGAAAGGAAAAGGTTCTATAATTCTACTGAATAACACAAGATGTGATGATGTTTATTGGGTTGAAGAATTAAAGTATAATCTATTGAGTGCTCCACAGCTAAACTATACAGGTCACCGACTAGAAATTCAATATGGAAAGGTGAAAGTATTTGATGAGAAGGATTGTCTGATTGATACTAGAGAAAAATCTAAAGGTAATTTATTTTATCTTGATACTTCTATAAAGAGTTGTTTGTTTGATAAAGTTGAAGATGTTTGGTTACAAAACAAAAGGCTTTGTCATCTTAATTTTGAAAACTTAATCAAAGTGAGTAAGAAGAATAGAGTAAGAGGACTACCGCGATTAGAAAAACTTGAGAATGCTATGTGTAGGGAATGTCAAATGGGTAAGATGACTAAATCTATTTTTTCAAGCAAGACTTATGTTACATAAGGAATTTTGGATTTAGTGCATACTGATTTATGTGGACCCATGAGGACTCAAAGCTATTATGGAGACAAATATTTTATTTTATTTGTGGATGACTATTCTAGAATGATGTTTGTAATGTTTTTAAAAGAAAAATCTAATACATTTCAAATGTTTAAATGGTATAAGGCCCGAGTTGAAAAAGAAACTGGAAGACAATTGAAATGTATGAGATCTGACAGAGGAGGTGAGTTTACTTCTCATGAGTTTACATTTTTTTGTAATGAGAATGGAATTAAGAGATAGTTGTCAGCACCGAGGACACCACAACAGAATGAGATTACTGAGAGAAGAAATAGATCTATTGTATATTGTGCTAGGACATTGATGATTGAAAAAGGAATTTCATAGAACTTTTGGAGAGAAGCTGTGAGTATTTTCGTTTATACATTGAACCAAGTACAAATGAAGAAAGGTACCAACACGATACCTTATGAAATATGGTATGAACACAAACCTAATGTTAGTTACTTTAAAATTTTTGGGAGAAAATGCTATATTATGAAAGATTCTAGAGAAGGAAAGTTTGATTCAAAAGGACAAGTAGGAATATTATTAGGATATTCTAAAAGGAGTAAAGCTTACAAATGTTTAAACAAAGTTACTAATAAGATGGTGGAAAGTGTAGATGTAAGAATGGATAAATTTGCAGAAAGGAATGATGAAGATAGAAAGAAGGAACCTGAAGACTATGAGAAGTTAGTATATGTTCAACCTGATGTTCCTGATACCTTACCGAGAGCACCTACTAAGGAGGAAGATGAACAAGGAGTTCCACAACCAAATGTTGATATTGAAGAACCGAGAGCTACCAAGCATATTTTGGAAAAGTATGTGAGGAGGCACCATTCCCTGAGCAATATTATTGGATATAAGGATGCTAGAGTGATGACCAAAAGCAAGATAACAGACAATACATGTTTGATATCTACATTTGAGCCAAAGAAAGTTAAAGAAGCACTAGATAATGAAGATTGGATGAAAGCAATGAAAGAAGATTATGACCAAATTAAGAAGAACAAGACATGGAAATTAGTACCCAGACCTAAAGACAAAATTTTATAGGTACTAAATGGATTTTTAGAAACAAGCTGAATGAGTATGGATAAGTTATCAGAAATAAAGCTAGATTGGTTTGCAAAGGTTATGCACAAGAAGAAGGTATTGACTATGGAGAGACTTTTGCACCTGTTGCTAGATTGGGAGGAGTTAGAATACTTCTAGCTTATGCTACTTATAAAGGATTCAATGTATATCAGATGGATGTTAAGTCTACATTTCTTAATGGGATACTTGAAGAAGAAGTATACATTGAGCAACCTTAAGGATTCATTGAAAACACAAACAAGAACAAGGTATGTAAGTTACATAAAGATTTATATGGTTTGAAACAAGAACCCCAAACATGGTATGAGAGATTATGCTCTTATCTAATCAAAATAGGATTTTAGAGAACAAGTGATAACAATAATGTTTACTTGAAATGTGACAGTGATAATAAAGTTTTGATTGCTGAAATTTGTGTTGATCATATTATTTTTGGAGGCAATGACACTTTATGTAAAGGATTTGCTAATGAAATGATAAAAGAGTTTGAAATGCCAATGATTGGAGAGATTAAGTTATTTCTAGGTCGACAGATACAACAAGTTACTAGAGGGATCTACATTACACAAGCTAAGTATATCAAAGAGATCCTTAAAACTTTTGGTATGGAAGATTCCAATCATGTTGGAACACCTATGGTTACTGGATGTAAGTTATATAAAGAGGATGAAACACAAGAGGTGGATAATACTCTTTACCGATCCATGATTGGTAAATTGCAGTATGTTGTTCACAACAGACTTGATATAGCACACGTCGTTGGAATTGTTGCAATATTTTCTTCTAATCTGAAAGAAACACATATGTCTATAGTAAAAATATTTTTGAGATATCTAAAAGGCACAAAAGAATTTGGTTTATTGTACAATAAAGGAGTTACTTTTGATCTGCAAGTCTACACTGATGCAAATTGGCCTGGAAACGTTGATGACAGGAAAAGTACTAGTGGAGGCACATTCTTTCTAGGTGAAAGATTGGTCACATGGATGCGAAAGAAACAAATTTGCATTTCAAAGTCTACTACCAAGGCTGAATATGTTGTTTCTACTATGAATTATGCAAATATAGTATGGATTAAACAATTACTTGAAGGTATGCAAGAAGAGATCATAAATCCGATTAATATTTTTTGTGATAATACAAGTGCTATTAATATATCAAAGAACCCAGTTATGCATTCAAAGACCAAGCACATTTATATCAAGTATCACTACTTGAGAGAACAAGTTTAAAAGAAGAATATGAGATTGAAATATGTGAATTCAAAGGAACAATTGAATAATATCTTTACAAAGCCATAGCCTAAATATTCTTTTGAGTATATCAGAGGTAAATTAGGGGTTCTTACCCTATCTAATATTCACTAAAGAGCATGAGGAATGCTACATCAATTCTACATTTCATTAGAATATCTATTTTTGAATTGATGTTTGTATGACACACTTTAGGTGATTCATGAAGTTGTGATTTTTTTTTGTATGCAATGATTTATGAGTACATGTCAGGTATAATCCTCTATTGGAACATGTTTTCAAGAGTATGACATTTTGGCATTGTTGTCAAAGAGGGAGAGAATGAATTGATGACATTTATCCTTAAGAAATCTATTGAATGAATTGCTACTATTTACTCATGAAGGAGAATGAAAATGTATGCTACAAAAACTAAAGATTTATCCAAGAGGGAGATTCAGATCAAAGATCAAAGTGGAAACATAAATATCAATTGAGGGGAGTACAATTATGTATTGAAGAATTTCCATCATCAATTGCTATAACAATGTTATAGTGGTTTCCATCAATGCCAAAGAGGGATATTGTTAATCAAATGATGAAGATCTGATGGATATGATGAAGACCGAGTGATACTGAGTATCATGATTGTAGAAATGGTTAGATTAGTTATTTTTTCATTGATGTCAAGCAACTGATTAATTAATTTTCATTATGTTACCATATCTTAAGAGAAGTTAAATGGGTGACAAATGCATATCAGACAATGATGAAGTAATGATGATATAGTTGTTTGCTACTATATATTTGATGTTATCAAATTGGTACAATTGATTGATCAAGTCAGAAACTACAAAGTGTTAAAGTTATGACTAAGAGAGTTACTTTATCAAGCTAGGCAGAGTTAGTCGATAGAATGATATGTGAGTCGGTCACAGTTTCTAAACACCAAGTGAAAGACAATAACCAAGCACCAAAGATGAGTTAGACATCGAGTAGTGAATGAATTTAGTTACCAAGTTGTAAAGAAAGTTTTACCGAGTACATAATATTGATTATAAATGATAATAAGATCAAATTTAATGCAAAGCGATGATGTGATAGATGAGGATATGAATTAAATGAAGATTTTTAGGAGATCTATGAATGTGAAAACTCAATGAGAAGATCTAAGGCAAAGATCAAGAGGTTAAACCAAATTGTGAGAGTTCCAAGAAAAGAACAAGTTCCAAGGTAAAAGTGAAATGGTTTACCAAGTTGTAAATTATGAAGAAGATGATTAAACGACAGAGCGCAAATGATGGAAATCAAATTAAGGAGATTAATAGGAAAAAGTATGTTTATATAGAGAATGAGAAATTAATAGAGAATGTATGTTTCTAGCGAATTGAACAGAGAAGAAGAAGAAGCTGAAGAACAAAATTTATAGAGAAGAACAAAGAAATAGAGATTGAAGAATCTAAATTCTAAAAAAGAGATCAATGGAGTATGTGATGCTAGCATTCAATTGAGCATAAAGGATCTGACACAAGAAAATGTTTTTTCTATATTTATAGATCAAGGTTTACTGTTGCTTATTAATATTTGTAACAGAGAAATATCTTAACCAAGTGGATTTAACCATCCTATTTTTAAAACCTAGACTTAGGTGAAATTCCAAAAGAGTTTTTAAAGACCTCTAACAAGGCCACTTTTAATAGAGTGGAGATCTTAACAGATGTGAGGTAAATCTCCTAACAGGGCCACATTTAGCAAATGCATTTGTATTCTTTAACATGATAAGTTCTTAACCGAGCATACTTTAGAAGGGTACATTTTTATTGCGGGTTACAATCCCCAAAGATGTTTTTCCCAAATTGGGTTTCTTCGTTAAATCTGGTGTCAACTGAGTTAAATCTTGTGTCAACTGGGTTAAATCTGGAGTTAAATGAGGTAATCCAATGTTGCTAAGTTTGAATGATTGTTTTACATATATGAGATGTATTTTTGTTTAAGTTATTAAGTTATTTGTTTAATTGGTTGATTACTATATTGAGTGTTACCTAGTGAATCAATGAGTTTAGTTTTAAGTGTTTGAGTTTGATTTTGTCTGATTCACTCCCCCTCTCAGTGGACCAACAATTACATCATTATATTCTTGAAAAATATTGATGAATATTTCTTGTTTAGTTTTGGAACATACCTGTAATCGGGGATATGTAGATATTTGTAGAAGCTTTTAATAACATCAATAATCTCAACCACAAAGAGATTATTAAAGAAATTAGTATTTCCAATATCGAAAGAGGAATCAAATAACATTATACATAATCATCAAATAATAATAAAATTAATCAAAACCATGAAAACACAAACCAAAAGTCCTCCTTTGTCATTCTCCTTCTCTATGAAATGTGGGATCTTTGAAAATGAGTGCTCTATGTGCCAACATGAGAATTCAAAGCAATTGTGGTTACCAAAATAAGAGAATTAGCTCTCTATTTATAAGATTTTTAGGGGTTTCAATCTATTAGATAACTGTGAGGGGGGTGATTTAGTTAGTTCTAGTTATCCTACAGTCCCAAATACTCCCAGATGTATATAAAAACATTTTCAAATATATGAATCAACTCGATGAAATATAAACTGTGATCTCAAACTCATCTACAAACTCATCTACCGAGTAGCAGTAAAACTAATACTGTGATTACTGATCAATGCATATAAAGTAATGTGTAAAGAAAAATAATAATCCAACACATCCATACACATTAACACATAAATTTTTAACTTGGAAACCTTGCTAAGGGAAAAACCACCTGGGACCGGTAACCCAAAATAATTCACTCTTCTGAAGTGAGCTCGGTTAAGAGCCAACCCAATTAAAGGTTACAATGCACATTGTTAGATGTGAGCTAGTTAGAGGATTTATCACTAACAGTTCTCCCTTGACCAATCATTCACTATGGGGTCAACAAGAAAACAATCAACATTCATTGAATGTCATAAGAAAAAGACTGTTAAGTCCCACTTGGTTAAGATATTTTCTGTAACAATGGTTAAACTGATACAGTAATGATCTAACTCAAATAAAACTCTATTTGCATGTTTTCAGATATATGATAAGCACAATAATATCTCTGATCAATATTCACTTCAGTTCCTCTGATTCATCATACTCTGTTCTGCTTGGTAAATGCTCTTTCTCTGTCGCTTGATGATGTCTGTAGAAATGCTCAGTTCTGTCTTCAACCAGTTTGATCAGTCACACATGAAGTTAATCTCTTCATCAATATGCATGTATGCACATCTTTATTCATAATGAATCTCTTTTCTCTTATATAGACATCATAAATCATTTAATCTCCATCCTTAGATTTTGCCGCTTAATCTCCATTATTGATTTTGCCGCTTCAAATTTCCTTTGAAGTTGTGTCAAAAACACATTTCAATCTCCTTCATGTGATCATCTTGAATTTTCATAGCCATTTAATCAACACAAAAAACCTTATCAATTACCTCAAAATCATTAATAATTGCCAGCTCATCATTTTAGTCGACCTTCAGTTTATATTACTCGGTCATTACAGTGATGCGTCGGTGATACCTAGCACGGTTAACACTAAAATTGGTATACACTATGTTTTCTCAGTGTCCACAGTTCTAACTTGGTGTATACAGAATTCTTCAATTACTGAACGCATAAACTAAAATAATTCCAGATATTTATTCCATGATTGATGTTTGTAGCCATGATGATAATCAAAACAAGTTGACACCAATGACAATACATTAACTGATTAATGTTTATCATCACATTTTTAACTCGGTTGATCATCAAATTAATGAATTCAAACATACAATGAGTTGTAGTTCATCAATCTCTCCCTTTGGAATTGATGGAAAAACAATATGAAATATGCAATATGAAAATGCAATAGACTACCAAACTTCAGTTCTACAACTATATGCAAAATGTTGTAGCTCTCCCTAGCTTGTACATATAATATGTTTAATCACTTCACAACAATAAAACTCACCATGCAGACTCTCCCTATAGATTTGACTCTCTCTCTCTCTCTCTCTCTCTCTCTCTCTCTCTCTAGATAGATATGTCATTGTTCTTCTCTCCCATTATCTATAGAATCTATTCTCCCTTTAATGGATAGATATTTCATTTCTCTCCCTCTCTCTTTTCTCCTTTTCTCCCTTGTAGTGGATAGATATTTCATTGAATCTTCTCTCCCTTTGACAACAATGCCAAAAAAAAAATATACAGCTCTTCCATAGCCAAAAATATCTATGGTTTGCAGTTCAGATCAATTACCCTGAATGTACTAATATGCAATGTTGGTCCAATTCTCAGTTTGCATCAACATGATTGATATTCTGATAAAATGTAGGTTGATGCAACCTCCCAGTCAGCTTAGTGATTGATAGACAAGGGGTGGACCCCTAGTTTATTCCTCAAGTACTCAAATGTATCCTTTGGTAAGGGTTTGGTGAATATGTTAGCTAGTTGTTCTTTTGATTGTACATATTCTAGTGTCACTTGTTTTTCTTGTACCTGTTCCCTCAAGTAGTGATACTTTATAGATATATGCTTTGTTTTTGCATGCATCATAGGGTTCTTAGAAATGTTAATTGCACTAGTAGTATTTGTGTGCTAAAATGTTGACACACTTCTATGGATCATTCCATCCAAGGTTCCTCAAGAATGAGGCCTCAAATATCGATCCATAGCTCTCTAGTCATGGAGTGCAAAGGTGTGAAATGGAGGCCCTCAGATTGACGTAGTTAGTGCCTATGCAAGTACACCATGAAATGAGAGATTCAAATGCATGAAAATGAGATCTACTCTATATGATAACAATGCATGAAAAGAAATTAATCTAAATGATAACAATGCATGGCTAAATCT
>MU224840.1:1027854-1039356 GCA_018584345.1 Thuja plicata | reverse complement strand
GGGAATGTCCACTATAGTTAACCCTCTCTAACAAGGAAGACTCACAATATGGACCACATGGGGACTTAGTTTGGATTCAAGGTTTCCAAGTTTCTGATTCTCCCAAAAGGGAAAAGAGAATAATCCTTTAGCCTCTTCACCTCACCAAAATATAGAAAACATGATTCATTGACCCACTAATTTGAAATCACCTCATTCAAGGCTCACACAACAAAAAATGACACCAATCCCCCAAAGAAAGAAAGTATTGCCAAAAGTTGAAGCCCAAACCAAGTTGACCAATGAGGTAAAAGCAAAATCCTTCCCTACCTACAAGGGGATCTATCATCAAGAAGAGCTTCACATGTAAAACAAGAGAATGAAGCCCACTCTCTCAAGATTGCCACAAATAGTGTTCATAGGGCCTAATTACTATGTGAAACATATATGCAAGAAAGCAAATTTAGGTCCATTTTTAGAGAACCAATTGGAAATGTGATCTATGAAAGCAAGAAACACTCAAGCTAAACACATGAGATGTTCATTTTAATTCCCAAAATACAAATGTTATAAATCAAAAAAATACCTCAAATCCAATGCAACGCAAATCATTTTGTTGTTTATCCACGCAAGTCCAAGCAATCCTCACGAACTCTCCAACAAGCAAGACAAACAGACAAGCAAACAAGATATGCAATGTATATTCAACTTATGCAAACCCTAGGGTTAGATCTGAAATCAATTGTTAGGAGAAATAATAACCAGAAAATAATCCAAATGACAACTCACATCATGCATTGAACCATGTGAAAAATAAGTGCAAGCTAATCATTAAATACCCTTTTTTTAATTTTGATTTTTGACCTAGTCAACAAGATTGAACCTATATGACATGAATTCGGATCCAAAAACCTAAATATAGAAAAGAGACCCCAATTAAAAAATAAAGATATTTCTAAAAATGTCAGAATTTTAAAAAGATCTTTTCATTTGTGCCCTAGGGAGCCATTTTCCTAAAATAGACCAGTTTTCATAAATTGACCAAGTGAGCTATGATATTGCATTTAAATTTAAAACTCAAAGAATGGACCCCCTGTAGAATTTAAAGACCTTTTTTAAAATGTAAAAATTTCTAAAAAATTTGTTGATTTGCGCCAAAAATTAAGGTTTTATGAAAAATAAAGAAAAATTTATAAAAAATTCCAAATACATTGAAATTTTTTTAATTGTTTACTAGAGCTTCTCTGATATGTTTCCAATCTGCAAAATTTTTTTTAGACTGAAACTCCAAGCATTTCGGGAGATATGATCAAATCTTTGAAAATCTAGGGTTTTCATCTCCAAACAAATCTGCACAAGGGTTAGGCTTGAAAAAATTCAATAAAATAACCATATAAAGATTAGAAAATCTGAAATCTAAATAAAAAGAAGGAAAATCAGGAGCATCATGCCCCACGATGGGCGCCAAAAATGTGTGCTAAAATATTTACACACTTCTATGAATCATTCCATCCAGGGTTACTCAAGAATGAGGCCTCAAATATCAATCCATAACTCTCTAGTCATGGAGTGCAAAGGTGTGAAATGGAGGCCCTCAGATTGACCTAGCTAGTGCCTATGCAAGTACACCATGAAATGAGAGATTCAAATGCGTGAAAATGAGATCTACTCTATATGATAACAATGCATGAAAAAAAATTAATCTAAATGATAACAATGCATGGCTAAATCTATGAAAGGAAATACAAATGCAAGATTAATCTATGAAAATAAACATGAATCTAATCTACATGAGGAGCCATGGATGCAAGAAGAATGAGACAAGAAAAGAGAAGTTGCAATATCCAAGCTTGAGTGCTCAAATCCTCCTCTAAAATTGCTCTTCAAACCTGCATCATAACAATACTATGAAAAAGATGATATCCAAATGAGAAGGAGAGGTCTCCTTTTAAAGAAAAGTGAACGATTGAGATTAAGAGGCAAAAATCAAAGGCTATGATTAAGAGGCAAAAACCCACCAGTTAGGAGGATGTGAAGAAAATGGATTCTTATTTAATTCATTTCATTTTTCAATAAATAAAGTGCTTTAAGTGGGGATTTTTATTTATTTAATTAAAAGAGGGGTTTTCTTTCAATTAAATAAATTAGAAGAATTTTATTTAATTAAATGGGGGAAATTGAATTTAATTAAATGAGAGAAATTTAATTAAAAGGGAGATTAAATCTTTTAATTAAATAAGAGGAATTTTATTTAATTAAAAGGGAGAAATTTACTTTAATTAAATAAGATAAATTTTATTCAATTAAAAGGGAGATTAAATCTTTTAATTAAATAAGATAAATTTTATTTAATTAAAAAGAAAATTAAATCTTTTAATTAGATAAAAATGATCAAACCTTAGGAAATATTGAAATAATTGAATTAATTACAATTTGATCAAGGAAATTGATTTGAATTGAAAATATTCCAAAGCATTGATTCAGAAAATTGATAAATTGATAAAATGATAAATGGGGCCCAAAGTCTAGGCGACCATTTTAGGGTGCATACAATATCACAATAAATTATCACAGGGTCAATGATATCTTCATTCATACCTTTCAAAAGTTGTTTTATCCATGTAATGTTCGAACAGTTTGCAGCAGTAGCGACATGTCCTGCTCCCGCAGTTGACTGAGATATGCATCCTTGCTTCTTACTAATCCAAGTAACTAATCTTTCTCCCACAAAGAATGATCCACCAGTAGTGCTCTTTCTATCAGCAATGTTCCCAGCCCAATCAACATCTGTGTAAACTTTTAGTTCAAAATTGCCTTCTTTCTTGTACCACAATCAATAATCTTCAATGTTCTTCAAGTATCTAAAAATTCTTTTTACAACATTCATATGTGACTCTTTAGGATTAGAAGAGAATATTGCTACAATTCCAACTGTGTATACAATATCTGGTCTTGTGTGTACAACATACATCAATTTTCCAATAATTGATCTATACAATGTCTGATTTACCTTAGTTGTCTGATCATCTTTTGTGAATTTACATCCTGTGACCATAGGTGTACCAACTGGTTTTGAATCTTCCATTCTGAATGTCTTCAGTACTTCCTTGATGTACTTTGATTGAGTAATATATATGCCTTCATCCTGTTGTAAAATTTGCAAGCCAAGAAAAAATTTGATCTCTACAAACATTGACATTTTAAATTTTTTTTCTCATTTCATCAGCGAATGATTTGCATAAGTTATCATCACCTCCAAATATAATATCATCAAAAAAAATTTCTGCAATAAGAATCTTATCATATGTTCCTCCTTTCAAGTACAAGTTGTTGTTATCACTTGTTCTTGTGTGCTAAAATGTTGACACACTTCTATGAATCACTCCATCCAAGGTTGCTCAAGAATGAGGCCTCAAATATCGATCTATAGCTCTCTAGTCATGGAGTGCAAAGGTGTGAAATGGAGGCCCTTAGATTGTCCTAGTTAGTGTCTATGAAAGTACACCATGAAATGAGAGATTCAAATGCATGAAAATGAGATCTACTCTATATAATAACAATGCATGAAAGAAAATTAATCTAAATGATAACAATGCATGATCAATCTATGAAAGGAAATACAAACGCAATATTAATCTATGAAAGTAAACATGAATCTAATCTACATGAATAGCCATGGATGCAAGAAGAAGAAGACAAGAAGAGAGAAGTTGCAATATCCAAGCTCAAGTGCTCAAATCCTCCTCCAAAATTGCTCTCCAAACCTGCAGCATAACAATACTATAAAAACCTAATATGAACATGAGAAGGAGAGGGCTCCTTATAAAGAAAAGTGAACGGTTGAGATTAAGAGGCAAAAATCAAAGGCTATGATTAAGAGACAGAAACCCACCACTTAGGAGGATGTGAAGAAAAAAATATTTTTATTTAATTTATTTTCTTTTTCATCAAATAAAGTGCTTTAAGTGGGGATTTTTATTTATTTAATTAAAAGAGGGGTTTTCTTTCAATTAAATAAATTAGAATAATTTAATTTAATTAAATGGGAGGAATTTAATTTAATTAAATAAGATGAATTTAATTAAAAGGGAGATTAAATATTTTAATTAAATGAGATGAATTTTATTTAATTAAAAGGGAGAAATTTACTTTAATTAAATAAGATAAATTTTATTTAATTAAAAAGGAGATTAAATCTTTTAATTAAATAAGATAAATTTTATTTTATTAAAAAGAAAATTAAATCTTTTAATTAGATAAAAATGATCAAACCTTAGGAAATATTGAAATAATTGAATAATCGAATTAATTACAATTTGATCAAGGAAATTGATTTGAATTGAAAATGTTCCAAAGCATTGATTCAGAAATTGATAAATTGATAAAATGATAAATGGGGCCCAAAGTCTAGGTGATCATTTTAGGGTGCATACAGTTCTAACAAATCCAATACTAATAAGGTAGGAGTGTAGTCTCTCATAGCATGCTCTCGGTGCTTGTTTGAGTCCATACAAGGATTTGTGCGGCTTACATACCATATTTGTCTGATTAGGATCAACAAAACCTTCAGGTTGTTCAATGTATACCTCTTCTTCCAGTATCCCATTTAGACATGTAGATTTAACATCCATCTGATATACTTTAAATCCTTTGTAAGCAGCACAAACAAACAATATTCTAACTCCAAATCTAGCAACGGGTGCAAGATTTTCTCCATAGTCAATACCTTCTTATTATGCATACTGTTTGCATACTTGTCTTGCCTTATTTCATGTAACATCTCCATTCTCATTCAATTTTTTTATGAATATCCATTTGGTGCCAATTACATTCTTATCACCCAATCTCGGTACCAATGTCCATGTTTTGTTCTTTTGTATTTGCTCAATTTCTTCATTCATTGCCTTAATCCATTCATCAGTTGCAAGTGCATCTCTAACCATTTTAGGTTCAAATTACAATTCAAATATGTGTTATCATTCAACTTACTTCATGTCATCACACCAACTCTCTTGTCTCCAATAATCAGTTTCTATGGATGATGTCTTCTTACATATTTTACAAGTATAGGTTCAGTTGTTTATTCTTCACTATGTTCTCTTGTTGGTGTATGATTATGATCTCCAGTTAGAATATCTTCCTGGCTCTTGGTTGGTGCATCTTGATGCTCGATAACATTTCCTTGTTGCTCAGAAATGTTAGGCAGTTGCTCGGGAAAAGTGTTAGGATCTTCAATGTAAACAAATCTACTATAGTCTTCTGGTTCTCTTTTACTTTCAACATCATTCTTCTTAGCAAATTCATCAACTCTTACATTTTCACTTTGACTGATCTTGTTAAAAGACTTGTTCAAACATTTATAAGCTTTTCTCTTAGAAGAATATCCTAAAAATATTCCTTCATCACCTTTTGAATCAAATTTTCCATTTCTATCATCTTTCAAAATATAGTATCGACTTCCAAATATTCTAAAGTAAATCACATTAGGTGTGTAACCATACCATAACTCATAAGGTGTCTTGTTTGAATATTTCTTCAGTTGTACTTGGTTCAATGTGTATACAATAGTACTAACAACTTCCCTCCAGTATACTTGTGTCACACTCTTTTCAATCATCAATGTTCTAGCACAATCTACAATAGATCTATTTCTCCTTTCAACAATACCATACTGTTGTGGTGTCCTTAATGTAGAAACATGTCTCTTAATTCCATGCCATTACAAAAGTTAGTGAAATCATTAGAAATAAATTCTCCTCCTCTATTTGATCATAAAAATTCCAATTCTTTACCACTTTCATTTTCCACTTTAGCTTTGTACCATTTGAACATCTTAAATGCTTCAGATTTTTTTTAAGAACATGACAGTCATCATTCTAGAGTAGTCATCAAAAAATAAAATAAAGTATCTGTCACCATAATAACTCTATGTTCTGATAGGTCCACATAAGTCAGTATGAACTAGTTCCAAAATATCATTAGATGAATTTTTTTTTCTCTTAAAACTAGATTTTGACATTTTTCCCATTTGACAATTTCTGCACATGACATGGTCAGGTTTAGATTGTTGGTCCAATGCTGGAATAATGGAAAGGGTGTGTACTAAGAGGGGAGGAGTGAATCAGTACCCTTATAAACTTTTTCAATCAAATCTTGTAAACACTGTTATTCATTAACTGATTAAGTAGATTTGCATATACCAAACATATAGTATCAATGCTAAAATGTAAATACATTTGAAGTAAAAAATACACATACATAAAATCAAATAGTCATGACACTAGTATTTTGGTATCACAAAAAACCTCTGTTAGAAGGTTAAAAATGTGGTGGGGATGAGACCCACAAAACTTCACTACTGCAGAAATAAAGTTATCCTGTTAAAGCTTTACAAAATGATCACTTCTAATGATCTTACCCTGTTAGGAGTAACAATAAGATCGATTAGATCTACCTTGTCAGAGGATTTTGTTATGCCCTACATCCCCGTCCCTACATTTTGTGTGCAAAATGTTGGGTCCCCCTTTTTTTTTGTTGTTGTTGTTTGTTTTTTTTGCTTGCGGCCTTGCCTTCTTTCTTTCCCTTTTTGTTTTCTTTTCTCCGGGGTTTTCTTCCCCGACGTTGTGTCTTGTTTGTTTTCTTTCCATCTCTGGGACTTCGGTCCCGGAGGTTGCCTTTTGTTGGAAACTGGATTCCAGACTCTGGGATTATTCGCCATGATGTTCTTAAGAATATTATCATGAGGAATCTCCGGGCCCGGAGTCCGGCGGTTTTGCTTGTCCGGAGATCGTCGAAAGGAGGAGGATTACCTTTTTACCGCGGGTATAAATACAGATTATGTGTCACTTTCACATTTACCACGATTAAAACCTTCGAGCACTTAGAGCGAATTAGAGAGCGATTTCAAAAGTGATTAACAGAGCATTTGCAGATAGTTTATGATAATCAACGCTTAACATCTTCTGTCATTCTCAAGCAATTGCAAGTGCTTCGTGGTGGTGACTCTGACAATTCGGCAACTCAAGCTCGCATGGTAAATCCTCCCTTTCCTCTTCCTTCTACGTTCTTAGGTAGGTGTTTCTGCTTTTTCGTTTCTCTATTTTTTTCTTCCGCTCTCTGGTTTTCTTTGGTTATGTTTGGTTTTTGTTTTTCCCCATTTTGTCTTATTTATCTGTCGTGTCTGGTTTTTTGTCTTCTCGTTCCGCCGCCCGTTGGTGGGTCGGCTCTACCAGAGGGTTGTCCACCCTCTGCGTAGAGGTGGTCTCTCTGTAAAGTTTGTAAATAGCTGTATATATGTTTTTACCTTGTCTGGTTTTCCTGCGGGCGTCATCCTGCATTGTATATTCATGTCTATGTGCGTGCTTGGCCATATATAATCTGTATATATCCCTCAGCTCTGTGTATATCTTTCCAGGTAGCTAAGCAAGCTGGTCGAGTCACCTCTGTGTCTGGTTTTTTGCCTCTGAGCTCGCTTCGAGGTAGAAAACCACCTGTTTGAAACTCGGCTCTCGGTTGGTTTCAAACATGCAATTTTCTCTCTCCTCCATGAGGTCTGTTAGAACCTTATTTATATCCCATGCGCACAATCAATCCAAGCCAAGTGGCTTTCCCTTTTCGCACGTTCAGACAGTTGGCTCCGCCGTCATCGCCATAACTTCCATTTATTACTCTGCACGTGGCGCCCACGTGGGCGTGATGACTCAGCTTTTTACATATTCTTGCTAACGGTCGTTTCCCTGGGCTTCGAGTCTCTTACCACCATCCATCCTGTGTCTTCACCTAGTGTGATAAGATCCCCAGACCCAGATGTTTAATGAAGATTAAGTTTACGATGTGTTTGCTTTTCGGGTATCTTTGCATGAAATTAACTTTTCAAGAAAAGCAAACGTCGCGGTGGTAAGATCTCCGGACCCCAGAGTAACTATTTTATTTTGATAAAAATATTCTGACGGTCGCTCTGCCTTGCAGGTTCCCGGAGTTCATCTATCAATTATGTCTGAAGCATCCGCATCCTCTCCGCCCGGAAGTCCAGAACTTCCCTCAACGACCACCAGGGCAGCTATAAAATCCAAGATGGAGAGGGCCCTGGAGAAACTGCCCCTCACCATGAAGTTCATGCAGAATAACGTCATTACGAGCTCAAAGATTGAGTCCAAGGTTAAACTTATAATCGACACCAGCGTTAGAACGTGGGCAGAGATGCAGGCCTTGGTAAAAGTGATGCACATCTAGCGACAAGCTGGAGATCAATTAGCGATCAACGTCGGAGGCTCCGGGATCCTCCAGGCAGCTTGTTTCCCGTGCTCTGTGCAGTCTCCAGAGCTTATCCTGACGCTAGCGGCCAACTACAACTCCTCTGTTCGGGCTGTTATGCTCGCAGCCATAGAACCCACAGGATACCCCACTCCTCTGGTATCCCTCGACCCAGACACATTCCGGGTGGGATTAGGAATCCCATAATTTGACAGAGCCACAGTAGTTACAAGGACTGACGCCTTGGCTCAGTTTACACAACTGGAGGATGCTGCCCGGGTGTACATGAATACCCACTGGCTTAAGGCCCCAAAGAGGGACCCAAAGAGGATGAAGATAGAAATCCCCCGCTCGGAATTCAAGGAGAGCATCCAGATGGGGATAATAGCATTAGCCCAGGTATTTGGGCAACCCTCCGCCTAGGAGTTTGCCAAATGGATGTACTATTTCCTTCTCGGCATCTCCACCAAGGGAGAATTCTTTGATTGGGCCGCAATAATCTCTTATCATGTTGACTCCCAGTTTCTTCAGCTGGGCAGGAAGAAGAAGTTCTATATGTCTTCTTATGTCTTCTGGGCCCTAGCACAACAGAGGCCCCACTCCAACGGCCTACTTACAGATGGTATGCTCAGGATTGGCCCAGAATAAAAGGCACCGTGGGATCATTTCCCATAGGTTCAATGGGAGGCCAGCTTCCCCAGTTTCTACCGGGTAAATGATGCATTCGTTTACTACCATTTGCTTACACCCACCCGGGATGCCGGATACCGCCTGTCCACTGAAGCGATGAAGCTAGTCAGTAGTTATGGACACTACTATATTCAGTTCCAGCAGCATACATACATTAGGATCGCCAGCTTCTTTGGGAAACCCTACTTGTTGCCCAGGCATTGCGGGGACAAGATCGTGCTTTTGGAATACTGCCGGCAAATGATGGAGTTACACACCTTCTTTACCCTCAAGAAGGTCCCCAACGTCCCGTTCCCAATCACCTGTGGGAACTACACCTGCAGTCTGGCCGTCGCAAAAGAGGCAGATAATGAACTGAAAAGTTATAACTTGCAAGAATTCTATCTGGCACGAAAGAACTTTGATCCGCATGGGAAAATAGCAACGACACTGCCCCGGGCTTCAGAGCCCCATCATATACATATGGAGGACTTCTGGGCAGATTGCCAAGATGATGTGGAGGTGTGAAGCCGGCACTATGTCAGGATGACGGCCAGAATGATGCAACTATTGAAACTCTAGAGGTTCCTAGAGAATTTCTCAGACACCGCCCCCACCATCGACCCCCAGTACAAGGCCAAGGGGATCGATAAAATGGCTCTACCAGCAATGGATTGGGCCACCCAGGAGGGGCCCACGATCAAAGACTTCACTAGGGAGGTGGTCGAGTGAAGTCACGCCTATTTCAAGAGGGTGTTCCCTGGGAGTATTCGTCAAGATCCCTGACCAGCGCCAAAATTAGCACCACAGCCGGGACCCAAATTGACCTCGGGGGCCAGGACTTCTTCGCAAGGCGTAGATACGGGAAAAGGGATAGACACGATGCCTCCCACGCAAGAAGTCCCTATACAGGAGCAGATCAAGCAATCTGTGGCAGCCTCCCAGCAGATGAGGGAGTAGTTAATAACGAGGCTGGCCACTCCCCCGCTCATGGCCAGACCTATTCGTCCCTCTTCCTCCCCGTCGCTGGCAGCCTTAATGGTGAAGGCAATGGAGGTGGATCCCATGGAAGCGGCAAAAATAGTTGATGCGGGGCCACCTTTGATTACCCACAGAAGGAAGAGGCTTAATAAGAAGCCTAAGGTAGAGTTGGGGTTAGGTACGTCCCAACCCCAACAAGAAGAACCCGCAGAGGACCCAGCCAGTCCCCCTCCGGAAGAGGAGTTTGATGTATTTGCAATCGATGAGTTTGGAAATCTGCAAGGGGACAATACACAAGCGGAGACAGAAGTCCTGGAGATAGAACAAGAGGCTGCAGACCAAGAAGACTTGGGACAAGAACCTGCACAGGAGCAGGAGGCAAAAGAAAAAGAGCCAGAATCAGAGATTATCTTCGGGGCTCAAGAGATGCAGGGTCTGGGAGTGGACCAACTAAAGCAAGATGAACTAATGGCATCTACTGGGGGAACCAGACCTTTGAGAATAACCATAACCCCAGCCGCCACATTCTAGGGGCCACTCCCGGGGGCAACCTTCAGGTAGGTTATCACAGCGGCCCAAACTTTGAATCTTAGCCCGATACCTCCCCTACTGCCAACAGAGGAAGAAGCCCTGGCAGAAGAACAAGAAGAAGAAGAGTAGCTTGAAGAAGAAATCCCTGAGGAAGCCTACCAGGGTCCAGACCCAATGATAAATGTACAGGACAAGGCCGAGGAGATGGAAATGGAAGAAAATGTTGCTGCGGAAAAGGATGAAGTAGGGGGAGGAACGGATGAGGTCCACGTTGCTGAAGAGCAACAACCACTGGAGACTGGGAAAGAATCAGGAGAATGAATTCTGGTAGGAAGGCCACCTCTCCCACCTCAGTGGATGGTAGAAAGCAGGAAAAGAAAGGCTTAGCCCGCTCTGGTGATTCCTCTCTCCTTGGCCGAGATGATGGCCCAAGTTCAGGCCCTGCCAAAAGCAAAGAAAGCCCGGACAGTTCATATTCTTTGAAATGGGCTCGACAGAGAAACGATTGCCATTGTGGCAACACCTCCCCAGATGATAATGAAGCAACCGCGGACCCCGCAGATTACAATATTGTAGAGGTATCCCTAGGCAAGAGGGGAAAGCAAGGTGAGGTAGACTTGCTAAAGGAGGCAGCAAGGGCAGTGGAGACCTGATATGAGAAAGAGGCCCAGAGGCTCAAAATTGAAAAAGAAAATAATGCAAATCTTATGGGATTGCTTACTGAGCTAGCCCGACCCATTAATGCCACTCCTCCAGAGACCTCCACATCAGAGGAATTATCGCAGAGTGACATAGACTCCCTGCGAGTAATGAAAAAGAAAGCCCAGGCAGTGGACGAGTGGGTCACCCTGCAGATAGGAAACACCTGGCGTTTCTTGGTGTCCACTCTCCCAAATTTATACACGGCCTGACAAGTCATTCATCAAGCAGAAGTGCTTATTGAGCAGTGGGAGAGTGACGCCGAAAATTACCAAGCGTGGAAGGTGGAGCTCGAAGAGCTCCTCACCTTGGGAGAAGATATAATTTCTAAATCTGGAATTCTGGGTGAGGAATCATTTGATTTTGTAAGAACTCAGCACTCCAGACTTG
>MU224840.1:1009879-1027803 GCA_018584345.1 Thuja plicata | reverse complement strand
TGTAAAATATTCTTCTAATTTATATAAGTCTTTTGTAATAAAGGCTTCCGGGGCTGATCCCCTTAGTACAGATACATATACCCCCGAAGATTCAGTTTTGGGGAGTTTTGATGAAATAATAAAATCCTGATATCAATCCCCGGAGGGGATAGATGGGGCCCAGATGGTGAAACTAACCAGCATGATACTTAAGGGTCATGACGCTGCAAGAATGGCAGATGAATTCAAAGAAAATGTTTCAGACCTAGGGGAACAAGTTGAAGTGGCCAGGCACAGAAGGGCCAACCTGAAGAATGTAGATGAAGATGGCATTTCCCACCTCCTCCAGGCCTTCAATGACAATAAGCAGCCCTGAGCTTTCTCCGGAGGCCAGGGAAACTCACATTGAGTATTCTTTATTCATTTTGGGGTGTAAGTTCTCGGATCCTAGAGTCCCGGATCCAAAATTTTGTATTCTTTCAAGTGACCCATGTCCCAATCTCCGAGGCTGACCGGTCACTTTTAGAAGCGGTGCATGAAGGCTGTCAGAGGGTAGTTGGCCACATCAAGGGTCGTCAGCTCGGCAGTTGCTTTTCTGATAGGGTGGTCTTCTTGAGGCACCGCTCAAAGATACATCTGGCACATTGGAGATATGGCGCCGCATTTCCCATTTATGGGGCATGTAGCCTCTGTCCTCGAGGGACCTACTTCCTCCTTTCTCCTCTCTGGCTCTCTTCCCAAGACCGATTCTTCCAATGTATATTCTAGCCTTCTTCTTCTGACATGACAGACCTATTCCGTCTCCAAGTCTTTTGTAGGGTGGCACAGGTAGTACCGGCCCCCGGATATTGTATTTTATTGGAACATGATGTAAATAGGGTTAGGGTTAGAAGAGAGTTGTATAAATAGACAGATCGGCCCATTTCCAAGGGTCAGCGAAATTGATGATTTTGTTGTCCATAGTAATAGCAAAGTAATTTCTCATTTTAGTTACAGAGCTCAATGCTCCATCGTTCAGTTCTCAATAGTTAGGTGCTCCCCTGGAGTCACCATTGTATCACGCACCAGTGCTGGCTGGAAGGAATATTAATAAAGAAGGAAGAATTCTTGGCAATGATGTTGTTGACATTCCTGCTTCTGAGTTAATGGTATTTCATGTTTTAATGTTCTTTATGTCTTTTACTCTGGTATGTTAAAGTAGATTAACGAACTCTTTACTCTCGCTACTGATAAAATTCTAGCTGATGGTTATGTGTTTCTTTGGTATTTAGTATAGTTTATCAGAGTATTATTGATGTTCCAGACATTTCAACATGACTGTAGTTAGATGAAACATTTCTAACCCTGTAGGATCTTTTCGTTTTATTTGCTAAGTATAGAGTGCTTGGGGAAACCTTACCTTGATCGAATCTCCAGAGAAAATGAGTTGAAGAAACCAGTTATCCCCCTCGAAAACAGTCACCTCTCCCAACCGAGCCCCACACCATCGTGACCCGACACCCAGGTGCTTGAAGGCCTGGAGGATTTATTTCCCCTGGACAACCTTTGCAGGCGGAGTTGGCTAATTTCCCCGGAACCCGGTGACAACTTATGACTGTTGGCGGACCCGGTTAGCAAAACCCCGTCAATAGATTTTACAACACAATCTCTATGTGCACTTGGTTAAGAGATTTACAATAAGATTGTTAAGTCTACTCTATTAAAAGATTTAAGAATCTATTACAATTGTTAGAGAGTAACATAAATTTGATCTGAAACATATACAATCTCAATATTGCTGATACAAATCCATTAAGCTAATAAAATATATATCACCTCAATGTGAATGATAATACCTTCTCTATTCTTCTCGATAGCCTTACCTTAGTTATGAAAACTGATTTCTGCAATGTAGTCTCTTTCTGAAAATCCCTTGTTTGATCTCTGATGTCTTAGTATGGCGGCTACTTGATCATTTCTTGATCAACATACATAACAAAATTTGATATCTATACATTTATATATCAAATGATATGACCTAATTAGGGTTTAAAAATTACATCCTTATCCTAAGATCAACGGTGTACAAAATTTACCTTGATCATCTACACATAGGAGACATAAACAATTAATGTTGTATATCTTTAATTAATGTCCTCCTCAATCGTGTAAACCATTATCTAGGTTGGCTAAAAAGTTGTTACATAGATTAATGTGTCATAACAAACTTTTATGTGGATTCTATTACACTCAGTTAATGTTGTCTCTCGGTGCTCGGTGTTGTCTGTGTATCTTGGTTATACTGGTGCTCAGTTATGCTGTGTAGCTTGATGTTTTCTTCTGTTCTTGTTGTAGTCTATCTACTCGATAATCACTATGCTTGGTTGACTCTGGGCATGATCAGTGCTCTCGATTGACTCTGCACTTCGATGATTAAACTGACTATTCTATTTGACTCTGTTACTGACTGTCCATAATGTCTGCTTGATAACTAATGACAACTTCAATGTGCAATTGGAGAAACATTCTCCCCTTTGACATTAGTATCAAGAATTTAGTACTATACATAATGATATACATAGCGACTCCCCCTTTGCACATGCTCCCCCTTTGTATATACTTGGTATATGTATATGAAATTATATAGATGATAGTATCTCCCTTTACTATACATATAAACATATTTTTCCCCCTTTTTTGAAATTAATGAAAAAAGGAGTATAACTTATAGTTTTTCAAAAATGTTGGGATGGGCATTCTTGACAGTTTCCAATAATTTCTCCCATTCCTCCTTTAAATGTGTGAGGGTGAGTATCTCTAGATTTAGTTGAGCATGCATATCATATATGCTTTTTGTGACTTATAATTCTAGGGTGGCAATGAGATTATTTACCGTTGTCACATGTTTTTGCATCATGACTAAATGCGGTAGTAATGTCACCCAGAGCTCGGTTACTTTCTCTTTGAGTTGTTCCTCTTCTTTCTGTAGGTCTAGTATTAACCGCTTGTTCTGAAGTAGCTTGGTGTAATGCATCTATTATGCATGTTGCTCGGTTGATAGACTCTATGCACTATTCTTTAGATCTTGATCTATTTGCTTTATCTTTCCACTAATCTTGGTAGTGAAGTGATCTAATGTGCATAATTACTGTATAATAGTAATGGATTTTGATATGATAGTTTCTAAACCATTTAATAATTCTAACAAAGTTACCTTAAGTACTGCCACTGCTTGGCTGATCTTTTCTATAACTTTATATTGGATCTTCTTCTCTACTCTTTCTTCTCATTTCTGCTCAGCATCAATATCAAGATGGTCAATTACCTCGGTGAGAAGTTCAAGTTGTTATAGTATGGGGGCTTGTTCATCAATTTTGATATCCAATACAACTTGCATTAAGATCTCTTTTTCTTTCTCTAGCACTTGAGCACTTTTTGCTTCTAGTCTAAGATTTTCTTATGTTTCCTTTCTGGTGCAAAGTTCACCATATTTCTTCAGTTTTTTTGGATCAAGTGTCTTTGGATCCTAGTTAGGAATCTCTATAATCTCATCCAATGTAACTGCATCTTCTTCTTCTTCTTCTTCTTCTTCTTCTTCTGTGACCACTTGATGACAGTGAAAGTGCTAAAGCTAACTGAGCCTTTTGCTCAGTTTTTGACTTTGATTGCTCAGTACTTGGTGTGATACCTTGGTGAGGTGCCTCGATAGCTGACCTTGTGTTTGTAGTAGATGTATCTAATGTATATTCAGGAGTTTCTTTGTTACCTTCACCTTTGTCCTCTGCAACATCAACCTTGGTGAGGTGCCTCGATAACTGACCTTGTGTTTGTAGTAGATGTATCTAATGTATAGTCAGGAGTTTCTTTGTTACCTTCACCTTTGTCCTCTGCAACATCAGTGGTATCCTTAGGTGTATCATCTTGTGTCATCCCACCACTAGGCTTGGTACCTTTACCATGATTTTCACCCTTATCTTTAGTTGAATCTATTTCTTGCTTAGATGGCTTCTATTGTGTTGTGGTATCAATCTCAATTGCTTTGACCAAAATAGGTAATTGGCTAGGTATATTTTCTTGGGTGACCTATGATGTATCTTTCTCGTCTATAGTCTCAGTTTCTCCAATTGACTCATCTTCCTTGGATTTATCATTCGGATCTCCTTTGGTTACATCAGTTATAGTAATATCCGGGTGACCTAAATTATTCAGTAGCTCAGGAATACCATCCAACACATTATCAACTATTGCATTATCAATTTTTATAGGTTCTATGCTCGGTCCAATAGATGCAACAAAATTTACTCGCTCGGTATCCTGAATGTCCTTGATGGTGTTCAATAGTTCATTCCAAATTTTGGTGCTCTCAATATCCACTTCCTTCATATTACCTTGTAGGATATTCAGTGTTCTTTGTTTCTTCAAAAATTTCTTGGAATATTGCCTCATTATATCATGAATTTCCTCAACTGTACACTCGGATTTTATAAGTGTGAGAGCTGCTTCTCTCATCTTTTTCTCAGTTTGGAGTGCATATGTCCATCTTGATGATATTATATCATATAGTTATGATGGAATTTAAGTAGCAAACTCAACTGGAACTTGTTTGAAGTTAATCATCATACCTATGATTTCTTCTTCTAGTTTGTCCTTGTGCTTGGTGGTTAGATCATAATATGCTTGTATCTTCAGATGTGCTAACTGTTTGGTAGTCTTGATTGTCTCTGCAATCTCATCAATTGTCTGTGATGGATTATTCTGTACAACCTTAAATTGTTCTTGATTATCATCAGAATCATCCTTGTCATCTTTGTTTCACACATATTTCCTCTTTTGTCTCAGTGCAGTAGTAGTATTAGTACCCTTTTGATTTCTTGTCTGGTATGTAAATTTTGGTGAGGGTCTGGTTATTTTTTCTACACCTTTCTTTAAAGGTGGTGAATCCTTAGTCACCGACTATGAGCTGGTCTTTGATGGTGATTCAATCTTTGTGTTCTTTCTCCTTTTGGCCTTAGGTGCCTTAATTGGTTCTATATTTGACTTGGTATCATCAGTATCATATTCTGGTTTGGTTTCTTTACCGACTGAGGTCTGCTCCTCGGTTTCCTCTTCAAAACAATTCAATTCTTCATCAGTTGTGGAAAGTTTCCTCTTCAAGGTTTTGAAAATATTTGTCTTTTTCCTTCCCAATTGTTGTACTTTCAATTATACTTCTATGTGGGACTTTGCCTTTTCATAGGTTCCAAATCTCATGACAGCTTTGTTAACAGGTTCATTTAACAATTTATGAATAGCCTCAGATGCAACATCAATATCTAACTCATATTCCATTGGAGGTAGCCATGCATTCCTTGGATTTTCTGCTTTGATAAATGTTGTATATGTATCTACTATGAAACAAATATCATATTTGTATTGTTTTACTAGTTGTGTAGGAATCCAGGATCTCTTTTCCATCCTAGTTTTGAACTTTGTAAAATATTCATTCATGACAGGTTCAAAGTTCTTTCCTAGACTTGTAATCATTTCATCATTTTGGACTGTAATTGATCTGTCTATCTTCCACTTAACTTTGCTGATTGAAAAAAAGAAATCTTGCATGTAGAATAATATGCAAATTAGTAAAGAATTGAACTTACATGTATTTGACTTTGTCGATCTGATGGTTCTCATGTTTTCTTTTAATTGCCTCTGCAATAATTCTGATAGATCAAGTTGTAGACCTTTCTTGACTATCTTGTAGGCAATATCAATAACTCCACATGGTACATTGTTAGTCTCCTAAACTAGAATATCTTATACCCAATGGCATAAGCACCGAATATTAGTTTAGGATTATTGATATTCAATCCTCTACCATCCCACTCGGCTAATGTAAGCTTTTCCAACTCAGTTCTTGGTAGGTGTCTTAGGGATTTGGTTTTTTCTGAGATAGGGTATACAGTAACTGCATGAATGACATCCTTAGTTATATTATTAGGTTCATTTAGCCATAGATTTCCTTCATGTACCCTTCTTAGTAATGCAGATCCATTCGTTGTGAAAGACCTTCAAAAAATATAGGGTATTGGTTAACCCTTTAACCTCTAAGTTTTTATGGTCATCCTTTAGTTTTATGTCTATGCATAATGATTGGTAAGTAGCCATAAGCTCAAAATCTCTGATTTCACCAATCTTGAAATGAATGTATGCACACATGTCTTGCATTAGCAAAATCCTAAGCGAGATAGACAAAAATGTGCCTTTATCATCTGGTTGTGTTGCAACCTATGGGTGAATCTTTTAATTTGGTTATGTGCAGGTGGAGTTCTTCACCAAAACAACCTTCTTATCCTTATTCATTTCTGCTTTCATTGTTCATGATGAAGATGCCATATTTTCTAATTTAGGGCTTCTGTAAAATGTGCTCGAATAACTTGGTAAGTGCTGAATGCTTAGTAACTAACCTCTGTATGCTCAAAATCTGCATAAAATCTCTGTTGAATGCTTTGAAAATGTTTTGCTGTGACTTAGCTCTATTTCCTCTATTCTGCTCCATGATCACGTTGTGAACAAATGAGTTCACATCGACCAAATTTTTAGAAAAAATCTTAGGATGGTGCAATAAATTCTCTTCACCAACCTCTCGATGAACACATATTTTTCTTGGTTAACACTAATTGATATTTCAGCTTGGTGAGTATATCATATACTCGATTACCATAGTAACTCGGTTGTCTTTTCACAATTTCACCGACTGACAATTCTGACTTGGTACATATTAACCGAATCAACTAGATCATAGTAATCAAACATGTAATACCATAGTGCATCTTAATTCATGATGATTTGGCATATGTGCAATAAAATATAGGAACTGATGTAAGATATAACATTGCAAAACATAGTTCTATACTTGTTTGTATTGCTTAGTTAGAGACACTGGAGCCATCTAACCCATTGGATGAGGTGTCACCAACTGTTGTGCTTGGTTCTGAGTTATCATTTGACACTCTTCTCCCATAAGTGTTTATTCGGTCTGCACAATCTCTGCTTAAGTGATCAACTTTGTGACAGTGAGAACATGCCATTCCATAGCTTGACCAATTCCTAGATTTGATTCGCCATAGTTTCATACAATTTGCTTCTATGTGTCCATATTAAACACATGACTCACAACTTAACCAAGTGTTGTAATCCCATGCATAAGCATTTCCTTGTCTTCTCATTTGATTTACCATTTCTTGTCCTTTAGGCTTCCAGATTTGTTTTGTGTTCTTTTTGCATGCTTGAGTTGTATGACCATTCATGTTGCAATTTTGACAACATTTCTCCATGTATGGTTTCTATGGGTTGTTCAACTTGGATCTACACTCATGTGCCTGATGTCCATGCTTATTATAGTTATAGCAAATACCATTAAATTAAGGAGGGTTTCTAGGAATACCTTTTGCTTTTCTTCTGAAAACATTTGATGTGTGGCTTGGTTTTCCACAATGATGACAAGAGGGATTCTTGGGATTCAAGATTGAGTATACATTCCTTTGTTCAACTTGGTTTGATGATTCTCCTTGCTTGGTGTACCCTAATCTGGTATTGTTGTTCAATCTTCTTTGATAGTTCAAAAATTCATCCATTCTCTTAGTGCTTTCTTTAGATCTCTTAATCACTTCATTATGTTGTTGTAACATCTTCACTTCATTTCTTAGTTTTTCATTTTCTTCTTTCAATATACCGATATCATCTATTCTCTTTGCAAGTTCAATATTCACTCGGTTAGCCTCATGATTCATAGCAACCAGTTGATTGGTAATTTCAAAGTAGTGTTCACCAAGTCTTGATATTTCATTTTCTTTCTCTTGTAGCTTTTCAGTCATCTGTCTTCTATCATCAACAACCATGTTTCTATCTTGTTCAACTTTCTTTGCATCATTCAAGACTTCAACCATTCTAACCATTTGTGTATCTTGACTGATCTTTAGTGCTTTCAATTGTTCAGTAAGTTGTTGATTCCTTTTAGATAGCTTTGATATGATTCCTTCAGATGCATCAGATATGCTACTAGATTTAGATCCATATGTATCAAATGGGTCATGAATCTCTTCTTCATGATAATCAATCTCATGATAGAGAAGTGCCATATCCTTTCTCTTAATCAACATCTCCCTGAGTTTCTCTTTAGCTTCCCTATATTGTTCGACATAGATCTACAACTGTAACTTCTAATTCTCAATAGTTTTGTCAAGTGTATACCTCTCCATTGTAAGATCTTTTCTCTTCAGCTATTAAACCTTCAAAATAAGAGAATTATCTCAGATACCAATTGTTGGGATAATGGAAAGGGTGTGTACTAAGAGGGGAGGGGTGAATCAGTACCCTTATAAATTTTTTCAATCAAATCTTGTAAACTTATTTCTTCATTAACTGATTGAGTAGATTTGTATATACCAAACAGGTAGTATCAATGCTGAAATGTAAATGCATGTAAAGTAAACAATACACATACATAAAATCAAATGCTCATGACACTAGTATTTTGGTATCACTGAAAACCCCTGTTAGAAGGTAACAACTGTGGTGGGGATGAGACCCACAAAAATTCACTACTGCAGAAATAAAGCTATCCTGTTAAAGCTTTACAAAATGATCACTTTTGATGATCTTACCCTGTTAAGAGTAACAATAAGATCGATTAGATCTACCTCGTGAGAGGATTTTGCAACACAATCTATGTGTGCACTCGGTTAATAGATTTATAATAAGACTGTTAAGTCTAATAATCCTAAAGGATCATATTTGTCATTAGTATACAAGGAAACAGTTTTTGGACTGTTGGTTTACATGATCACCGAGTGACAACATTCAGTCAGACACAATGATCACCGAAATCAGTGAATACCAAAATCAAACTATCATTGATAGATAGTTTACAAAGTAAACCAAGAGCACAGTTTATAGAGTAAATTGACAACACAGTTCACAAAGGAACCCGAGAGCAGTATGTCTACAGAGACATCACCGAGCATCAGTCTACCGAGAGACAATTTTATTCCTGAGAAAAGTGGATCTGAGATACATGTTAGATAAAGAACTTTAGTTTTATAATTAGCTTTATGCTTAGCTGTAAAACCATTTCTTGGGGAACAAGTAAATCATATATAATTATTTTAATTAGTTTAACTGATTGTAAACATGCAAACTAGGAGATCGAGGTCAAGTTGTAAACCTTTGATCATAGAATTTTTATTGTAAAGCGTGAAACCTAAATAGGTCAAAATCTTTGTATATATAGATGCATAATCAATTAGAACATGATGATTGTAGCCGCAATAGACATCTATTGATCAGATAGAGAGTTTCATGCGGAAGGACACAAAAGACATAATTCAGTTATGAAGAATAAGATTCAAGGATACCGAGCAGAACAAAGGTATTAATCAATCACTATTCATGATACATATATCTTGTGAACTAAAAGGATCTATATTCAGCAATTAAAGATTGCATACTATCAGGTCAATAAGTATTTTTGACTACTCTCTAACAATTTTAGCAAATAGAATAAATCCTTTAAGAAGGTGGACTTAACAGTCTTTTTGTAAATCTCTTAACTGAGTGCACACTTAACAATGTTGTTAAAATCTCTTAACAAAGTAGACCTAACTAGTCTAAAATATTACTCCTAATGCGGTAAGATCATCAGAAGTGATCACACTTGTATCCTTAATTGACACCTTCCATTCTGAAGATAGTGAAGCTTTGTGGGTTTCATCCGCACCGCAGTTTTTACCTTCTAACAGGGGTTTTATGCATTACCAATTCTTGTGTTATGTGTACATGAATTTCATAAATGTTTCTATGAATGATTACATGCCATTACATTTATGTTTTGATATTACATGCATAAGGTAGAAAGGAAATATGGTTGGTAATGCAAGTAAATATTACTAAAGGTTAAAGTGATAAAAGTTTCAAGGGTACTGATTCACCCCTCCCCTCTTAGTACACACCATTCCATTATTCCAACAAAGTCTACTCTGTTAAGATATTTAGGAGTCTATTAAAATTGTTAGAGAGTAACATAAATTTTATCTGAAACATATACAATCTCAATATTGCTAATACAAATACATTAAGCTCATAAAATATATATCACCTCAATGTGAATGATAATACCTTTTGCTTTGTTCTTCTCGGTAGCCTTGCCTTAGTTCTAAAAATTGATTTCTGCAATGTAGTCTCTTTCTGAAAATCCCTTGTCTGATCTCTAATGTCTTATTATGGAGGCTACTTGATCATTTCTTCATCAACATATATAACAAAATTTGACATCTATATATTTATATATCAAATGATATGACCTAATTAGGGTTTAAAAATTACACCCTTATCCTAAGATCAACGGTTTAAAATTTTTACCTTGATCATCTACACACAAGAGACATAAACAATTAATGTTGTATATCCGTAATTAATGTCCTCCTTGATCGTGTAAACCGTTATCTAGGTCGGCTAAAAAGTTGTTACATAGATTAATGTGTCATAACAAACTTTTATGTGGACTTTGTTCCACTCAATTAATGCTTTCTCTCGATGCTCGGTGTTGTTTGTATATCTCGGTTATATTGGTGCTCAGTTATACTGTATAGCTTGATGTTGTCTTCTATTCTCGGTGTAGTCTATTTACTTTGTAATCCTTGTGCTCGGTTGACTCTGGGCATGATCAGTGCTCTCGGTTGACTCTACACTTCGGTGATTAAACTGACTGTTCTGTTTGACTCTATTACCAACTTTCCATAATGTCTGTTTGATAACTGATGAAAAATCCAATGTACAATTAGAGTAACATAGATATGCTCGATAAGCCTCTTACTTTCCTTTTCTTACTGATCTTAACCATGTTGTCAAAATTCACATGACATAACCTCTTATGCCACAACCACACATCTTCATTTCTAGCCATCAAAAAAGAAGTTTCAGTAGTGTAAAGATAGAATAGATTACCTTTTGATTGTTCTCTAGTGCCGATCAACATTCCTGCTTCATCATAGATTTTTTCATTTTTGTTCTCAAATGAAACTCGGTGACCTGTGTTATTTAACTGTGAAAGAATCAACAGATTATAATTAAGTCCTTTCACCCAATATGCATTCTCACATTGTTCAACAATATAGTCCCTTTTCCTTTCACTACACAAGGTGTATCATTTCCCATTCTAATAGATTCACCATTATAATGCTTAGGAAATTCAAAATTTTATTTATTTCTAGTCATATGATGAGTACAACCACTATCAATAACCCAAATTTTATTCTTGCTAACTTTAGAAATAAGTGTTATTTCAACATACCTTTAATCTTCTTATGATTCTTCTTTCAAAGCTACAAATATCGTCTCAATATCTCCATCAATGTCAGTGTCAGTGTCAGTGTCTTTATCCTTATTTTCAACAAGATAACATGCCTTCTTGCCTTTGTCTTTATAATCTTGGTTACTCCTTCTATCATACTATCGGTTGCTTCTATATTCCCTATCATCCTCTCTGTCATACTTTTCTCATTAGATCTTTCATTTTTTCTTTCATCATTTATCCTGTTAGGGCATCTGGCAGAAAAGTGACCAATTTATTTACAATTAAAGCATACCAAAGGTAGTTTGCCTTTATATCTTCCTTTACCTTTGTGCAATCTTCTAGCCATTAATGCTTCAAGTTAATCAAGTTCTCTCTCATCACTTTCACTTTCTCTATCATTTATTATCATGTGTTTGTTACCAGATTTACTATATTTTAGAGATGACATAAATGCAAATTCAACAGTAGGAACAACACTATTGTCAAAATTGTTCAACTCAAATGAAATTAGTCTACCGACTAGACTATCAATTGTAATATTATTTCTAGGTGCTGCTCTCATTTCATGTATTGCAAAGACTCTAATAGTATAAATAGGCAATAAAGTTTTGAGAATCTTACTTATAATAGTGTATTCATCAATAACTCCACCTGCTCCACGAATAGCATTCACAACCTCCTTAATTTGGTTACTGTACTGTGATATGTTTTCTCCTTCTTTCATCCTCATGTCATCAAACTTTCCTATGAGACTTTTAGCTTTATCTCTTTTCACATTTACATATCCTCCATGAACTAGTGTAAGCATGTCCCACATCTGCTTGGTTGATGTATATGTATTGACATTTTCAAATTTAGCATCAGATAGTGAAGAAGCAATCTCTATCATCATAGTGTTGTGTTCATGTCTTTCTCTCAGTTGATCAACAATCAAATATCCAATAGGTAAGGTGAACTTAGTATCCAAGTATTGTGTTACATCATTTCCAATCCCTGACAGATATAGTCTCATTCTTCTCTTCCATGTTGAGAAGTTGTCCTTGTTCAGCTTAGGCACATCTTTCTTATACATCTTGTGATCTTTAGCTTAAGTCCTTTAAAATTTTTCTTCTAATCCCTCTTTGCTCTGATACCAATTGTTAGATAATTGAGAGGGGGGGGGGGGAATTAGTTAGTTCTAGTTATCCTACAGTCCCAAATACTCCCATATGTATATAATAATAACTTCAAACATATAAATCAACTCAATGAAATATAAACTGTGATCTCAAACTCATCTACTGAGTAGCAGTAAAACTAATACTGCGATTACCGATCAATGCATATAAAGTAATGTGTAAAACAAAATAACAATCCAACACATCCATACACATTAACACATAGATTTTTAATGTGGAAACCCTGCTAAGGGAAAAACCACCTGGGATTGGTAACCCAAAATAATTCACTCTTCTGAAGTGAGCTCGGTTAAGAGCCAACCCTATTAAAGGTTACAATGCACACTGTTAGGTGTGACCTTGTTAGAGGATTTATCACTAACAGTTCTCCCTTGACCAATTATTCACTATGGTGTCAACAAGAAAACAATCAACATTCATTGAATGTCATAAGTAAAAGACTATTATGTCCCACTTGGTTAAGAGATTTTTCTGTAACAATGGCTAAACTGATACAGTAATGATCTGACTCAAATACAACTCTATTTTTAGGTTTTCAAATCTATGCTAAGCACACTAATACCTTTGATCAATATTCACTTCAGTTCCTCTGGTTCATCATACTTTTTTCTGCTCGGTAAATGCTATTTTTCTGTCGCTTGGCGATATCTGCAGAAATGCTTAGTTATGTGTTTAACCAGTTTGATCAGTCATGTATGAAGTTAATCTTTTCATCAATATGCATGTATGCGCATCTTGATTCATAATGAATCTCTTGTCTCTTATATAGACATCATAAACCGTTTAATCTCCATCCTTAGATTTTGCTGCTTAATCTCCATTATTGATTTTACCGCTTCAACCTTCCTCGATAGTTATGTCAAAAACATGTTTCAATCTCCTTCGTCTGATCATCTTGAATTTTCATAGCCATTTGATCAATATAAAAAACATTAGCAATTACCTCAAAATCATAAATAATTGCCAGCTCATCATTTTAGTCGGCCTTTAGTTTATATTACTCGGTCAATACCGTGATGCGTCACAGATACCTAGCTCGGTTAACACTAAACTTGGTATACACTATGTTTGCTCGATGTCCACTGTTCTGATTTGGGGTATACATAATTCTTCAATTACCGACCACATAAAATTTGTTTATTCCAGATCTTCAATCTATAATAGATGTTTGTAACCATGATGATAATCAAAACAAGTTGACATCAATGCCAATAAATTAACTGATTAATGTCTATCATCACATTTGTAACTCGGTTGATCATCAACTCAATAAATTCAAACATACAATTAGTTATAGTTCATCATCAATAAATATTCCTTGATTGATGACTGTTGATTGGTGATGTGGAAGAGTTAACTCAAAGTGAGAAGGAGATCAACTCTGCTTGACTTCCTTCATTGGACGATTGACTTTATGAGGGGGAAGAGTTAACTCAAAGTGAGTAGGAGTTCAACTATGCTTGACTTCCTTGATTGAAGGATTAACTTGCTCAGATGGAATAGAAGACTGAGTTAGATTGATTAGTTAGGAGAGAGAACTATGGAGTCAAGAGTTGTGATTGAGAAGCTAACTCAAAGTGAATGTGAGTTAGGATTTAGGAGGATAAATATGATTTAAATAAATAATAAATTATTTACTTGCACACGTGGAGATATTTATGAATAAATAATTACTTATTTATTTGTGAGAGGAATGATTATTATAAGTAAATAAGTATAATTTATTTAATCACGAGAGGGAAGATTGATTTAATTATTACATAAATTTAATAATAATAAGGAAGGGGGAATATTAATTAAATATAAATATTTAATTAATTATAATGAGATAGGGAATAATTAATTAATGTTTAACTATTTAAGTATTTTGTAGATGATTTGGTGATGAAATATTGATTGGACGATTAATAATTAAGGTAATTAATTAAAATCACTTAATCATGGAATTAAAGAGAAATGAAGATTTTGTCTTAGAATATGGTAGAAACACTCAATTTATTAAATAATAAGTATTATTAAATAAATTAAAGAGGAATATTAGTAATGTCATATTTGTGTTAGAGCAATAGGTCATTTTTAAGTGTCTACATTTTTCCCCTCTTTGATACAATGTTTTTTAGGCGTTGTTTCAAAGAATAATAAAAAATATGCCTCGGTATTACCCCAGTGGAACAACGTGATGACGAGGTAAATGATGCCACTTCGAGAGATTGTGCAAGAATATTACGAATGATCTCTCAAAAGAAGATTTAGATGAAATGATGCTAGAAAAGGATAATTAGTAAGAAGTGAAGAATGTTGGTAGGTTATGATGATTGTTTGATCGACATTGGTCACATATATTGTTGATAAGAATCATATCTTCTTTTAGGAGGGAATCATCATGTATAATACTAGTGATAATGTCCAGTTTCAGGGAAGACATACCCTGTATAAGACTGACCAATAGAATGTTAGAATTGATTGATAGAAATTTAGGAGGAGAGGGAATGAGGATGGATCCTTGATTGAAACCCTTAGATTATAGTAAATAGAGAGCTTCTAGTTTTAACAAACACATTTGAATTCCAGTTGAATTGAGCAATTTCTTTTATCATTGAGCCACTTTTATTATAGAAAGATTGAATACCATCATACCCAAATATTAATGATCTAGGTGCAAATTTCATTTTTCATTCTAACAGGCACTTTGAAGAGACAAGGAATGTGGATTGATCCATCTAGTTCAGGCATTAAGAGTCAAGGTATGTATTGTGTATCATGACCGATTTATCTATTGCAAGCCCTACAATTAGAAATCACATGTGGTTGTGAAGGCTCTTACCACAGAAATCCAAAATGCTTTGTTAATATAACTCGATCAACATTCCAAAAATAACAGACAAAAAGATAAGTTATGAACCATCACGACATCTCTAATCGCTTAGGTGGAATCGTGGAGACACATAGGAATAAAATTTGTGAAAATCAAGACATAATAACAATCACTGGACTCAACAAGTAAGAAACCATATTGATTTTTTGTTTGTGTTTTCTATAGTTGTTTTGGACATTGGTCTATTGATGTTTTGTTGATGCTATCAGATGAAGTATAGGGTACCTTGTTAGCACTTTTTCTTGCAATACTTACCTAATGATGACAGTATACCTTGTATACTTGCATGCAACCTCTTTTTAGGCAAGAGAAAATCTAATTGCTAAGGACTGGATAATATCCTTCTTCATTTTTGAGCTCCACAGACTCAGGAAGGTATTACCTTTTAAAGATTATTGATATTTCAGCCTATGTATTTGGTGGATTATTTCATTCATTGGTTATGTACCTAAAACCTCACTGTAACAACTTATAGAATACTTTAGAGATTGCAATGATTAGTTTGAAACAGAGTATTATAAGCCAGGCGATGGTTTTGATAACATGAACCAATGAGACAAGGATTTGCATCCTTCTTCCTTTTGTCTTTAGGATGGATAACCTGATGATTCACTCTCTAAAGAATCAACAAAATGGACAATATCCTGCTGATATAAGTCCTTAATGAGTTCAGCTCATTTGTTTTAGTAACAGATGTGTTTTAATTGAAATAATTTTGAATAGTTTTGAAAACTTGGATGATGATAGATTATCAGACCAAGACCTAGATCAGTGCCTATCCTTTGGGTTACAGAGTCAAAAAAGCTTAAAGTCTAACAAAAACAAAATACTATAATCTGCCTTACAACCTACATGCAATTTGGATAAGTTGCCTTACAAATTATCTAGTTACCTCTAAAATACTGTATCAAATCTTTAAATAATGATATGCTTCCCAAAACCACTCACAAAACTTAGTTCTTTACATGAAAGAAACTTGTAAGTAATTAGATAGTTACCTTGTAACCAAAATGCTTCAGACTGCCTTACAACCTTAAGCATAAAAAAATATACACAGGAAATAAAGAGACAACAATAGAGAAGAGTAAAATTGCACCGTATTTTATTGATGTAATCCTTCTTTCATACATGAAAAAGCTTTGAAGCTTGAAAAACACAGACACAAATTTAGAAAGACTGATTTTACAATATATTTCATCCTTTTTTTAGACTACAACTCTCTTATATATATATATATAGGTCTTCAACCATATTGGAATCCTTTTCAAAAGGATGCTACAAGCTTCAGATGGTCTCAGAAAACCTAACCCTAAAACTACAGAAGAGACAAAAGAGAAAGAGAGAGAAGAAGCGGTGGAACGACCAAGTCAAAAGATAAAAATAGATATTCTTTGTCCTTCTCCTGATCTAGCGACTTCATTTTGATAGTATACATGGTAGCTGGTAGTATTCATGTCGAGTCTGGATGACCGTGCTTACATATTCACCTACACTTTCCTTTTGCAATAAGTGACTTCTTTATCTTAAATAGTGAGGTGCCAAGTATTCACCCTTACTCATCATCCAAAACTTCTTCTTCAACTGCTGGCTTCTTTCTCTTGGGCGTGGTCATCAATTCCAATGCTTTCACTTCATCATCTGATGGCCATTTGAAGTCTTGAGTACTCTATATTTGTACCTTTTGCCTATCGCATCTAGCATCAGTGATGTTCTTAACATCTACTAGAAACTTGTTGATGTCAATTTCTTCCTTGAAAGCTTCATCCAATATCTTATTGAATCCTTCTATATCCACATCTGTCCCCGAAATAAATGCCTCATCAGTAGGTATTTTTCTGTCAAATTCATTCCTCCAGGCATCTAAGGCCTTTACTTGATCATCATCTACCCTTAAGGAAGGAACAAATCTATTAAAGTCATCAGAGAAGAGGCTTAATTTAACCTCTATTTGATTCAATTTGCCTTTAAAGAATGAGAGAGCAATATTGACCCTTTTGATCTCATTTTCAACTTCTGTCATATCTCTAGCAAATCTGATCTTAGGGTTTGCAAAGATGCTAGCTTTTCAAACAATTGTACCCTAGTAGACCATTTAGTAAAATAGGGGTTCAAGATAGCCAGATGCCCCATGACCTCTGTATGCAAAGCTGGCAACTTATTATAGGCATTAAGTACAACATCAGTCTTATGCTTTAGGATTTCAATTCTATGTTGTAAAACACCTCTTAATGCTCTCAAAGAAATTTCATTTTGTTTCTCTCCCTCAACCTTTCCCTCAACCACCTCTTCTAAATTTGCCTTGTCTTCAATTTGTAGGGGCTATGGTTGTACAGGCACATACATCACCTCAGGCTTCTCTTCCAATTCTTTCATCAATCTTTTTATCACCAGACCTTGTTGGTGTATTTGTATGTGACACATCTCTCCATCTTTAGCCAATGCACTTGTCTCTTCTATCAATGTGCTACACTTATCAGACAACTGTTTAGTTTTTTCCTCATTTAAGTGAGCCCAGTGTGTCATGATTTGGGATATTTCCAAATCCCCTATATTCTGCATTGTCCACACCATCTGACTACCAACC
>MU224840.1:944288-972073 GCA_018584345.1 Thuja plicata | reverse complement strand
ATCAACCTCTATGGGCACAATAGGTATCTGGCATATCTGGTGCTACCTAACTGCATCAACCTCCTTCTTAGACTATGTGTCGGTATCGGGCACTCAATGCTATCTTCATGATAAAATTTTTGGCAATATATTAGGATATACCTCAATTATAGAAGACTATTAAGTCCTGCTCTGTTAAGAGACTTAATGCTTCAATGGTTAAACTGAAACACTATGAACTATTTCTAATGCAACTTGAATTGCAGATTTTCAGATCTATTTAAGTACATTACCTCTCTGATCAATGTATGAATTCAATTATTTGTGCTCCACACTTTCTACTCTGTGATACTGTGCTTCACTGTTCGTCGGTGTCCACAGAATTCTTTAGCTCTCCTTTAGCTTGATTGATCAGTACTGTATGAAGTTCTTCTTCATCAGTTTCTCTTCAGCATCCTCTTTCTATTCACTCCCCTTCCCGTGTGTGATTACGAAAATGAATTATGCTTGTCTCTTATATAGACATGATATTCCTTGATTCTTGATTCTTGGTGTGAAAAAAAATCCACCCAATTTGATTTACAACTTTAAATCCTAATTTATCTTGTAGTTATCTTCTTTCCAATTGTACAAATCTTTTTTAAATCAATTACTTAACTCTGGTCAAATAAAACAAATAAAATAACCAGTTAAGTCTATCCTTAAGCTTTGCCAGCTAGATATTTTGTCATTTTCTGAACTCTCTGTTCTGTCAGTCAACTCTGCAGTTAGTCGTCGGTGACAACTGCCAGTTCCATCGGTGTGACTCTAGTCAGCTTCGAGATCTCCATTCGTCAGGCGTCATTGGATTTTTCTTGTCGGGTAACTCTGTTTTCAGCTCGTCAAGTATCACTATGATTTTGCTTCATCGGGCAATACTGTCTTCTTCTCTTCGGGCATCACTGTGACTTTTTCTTTGCCTTTACCGATGGTGTGCACTCTATCGGTGTTGTCTGTCACTTAGTGAATACTTGACTTTGTTGCATTGCTAAAAGCATAACCTTTGTTTCATTGATTCTCTGAAGTCTTTGGCATTATGTATTGGACCATATAGATGATATCAATTTGACATCAATGACATTATAAACCATTAAATGATTTAATGTCTTGCATCATCTTAAACTTAACATTATCAAACATTCAATGAGTTACATGTCATCACAACTTTCATAATAGCCCAATGCCTTTACCAATTTTAGGGTACAAATATTTAGACTTGCTCTGCCATCTATCAAGACTCGTATGATTTTGTGGAGGTGGAAAAATAATTTATGGTACAAAGAATCATTGTGAGATAGTTTATGGGTTGGGATATCTTTCTTAGTGAAGGAAACATGATGTTGCTTGGATAGATTTCTCACCATGGCTTGAAAATCATCAACATTTATGTCTTTCGAAATAGAGGCTTGTTGTAGGGATGCATCTAATGCTTCTTTGTGATTTGGCGATATGAGAAGAAATTCATAGATTGAAATTTGTATTGAGGTCTTCTTCAAATGGTCTAATAGGTTTTATTGACTTGACGATGAGGTAGATGATTTATTTTGTACTACAACTTTTAATGAGGCTCCTTGCACCATGATTTTAGAATGACGGGTAGTAATGGCACAACTGGTGTCGAGACTTCAGATAGTAATAGTGTTTATGGTCATATCAGGATTATGTTTGGGATAGGTGAAGTTTTCCTTATTGTCATGTCTAGAAGTGGAGGCCTTACCCTTTCCATGACCCATCAGTGGCTTTGTGAAGATTTTGTGATCTTGATTGGTGGTGCCCATATTTGTGATAACTTCTATTTCCCCACAATCAATGAAATCTTGGACAATATGCTTCAATTGCATGCAATTTGTTGTCTTTTGTCCCTTAGTTATGTGATAGTCACAATAAGCATTGTCGTTCCACCGTGTCGTTCTTCTGGTGTCTTTGTAATGTCTGATTTCAGGTAAGGTGACTGAATTACATTGTAGTACTACTCTCAAGAATTTTCCCTAGAGGTTCTTCAAGAGGTGAAAAGTATCAAGGTAGAGCGATGGTATTTCTTGTAGAATTTTGTTGGAAAGTATGATTAACTACTTGGTTTGATGTGTCAATGTTGTTAACCCTCTATGTGGTTTGTAATGATTGGGTTTGCTAAGTAGGTATTGGTGGTGCTTGTATGAGCATGACTGGTTGGACCACCTTAGCATCAACAACACCATCGTTTGTCACATTTTTGTTTTTAGACCAGCATTTGGGGTGTTGATTTACCAGCCTCTTTATTTTTGACTCCCCTTAGGGTGATGGATCCTTTTGCCTTTATCCCTTGCTCAGCTAGTTCTTCAAAGGTTTCAATTCATTGGGAGTTTAATTCACACATCAAGTCAAGTTGGCATTTTTTGATGAACATATGGATCTTCTCTTTTAGAGGTACGTGGAAAGATGCTTTTGAGGGAACATTTATCCACCTTTGTAAAAACAAGGCAAAGTTCTCACCAGTGTTTTGTTTGGTTGTGTAGAGATCTATTAATGTTTGTTTTGTTTAAAATGTGTTTACTTCAAATGTTAGTTAATATTGTCTTTGAATTTTTTTTCTTCTATGAGAATGGTTGTTGATTTTACTAGAATGCATTCCAAATTAAATTTAGAATTCATTTTAGCAAATGAATTTGAATCTTGTTGATTTTATGATAAAGCCTGAATGTGAGTACATGCATTATCTTGAACATTTGAATAATGGAAATTAAATTATTAGTCATGTCAAGAGTGAATTTTTTTAATTTTCTTTGAATATGATTACAAATTTTGATTAATGCATCAAGACTATGCATTGTGTAAGGGGGAGGATGTCACAAACCATTTTTTCTTAAACCAGGATAGTCGATCTCTTTTCTTTGCAACATCTAAATTTAGTTAAAATTTTAAGTTCAAAACTAAATTGACAAGAGGAGATGAGTTGAGTGGGACATTAAATACTTCAATTAAATTTCATAATAAACAAGTGCTATGTGTAGCTGCAGACCCTTCCTTAGGTAGGGTCTACTGTATTTTTTTTCAGAAGTGGGGTATTGGTATTGTCTTTAGCATGCAGTTTGTAGACTTCTATGTTGCGACTATGTGAGGTTTGAGGAAATAATGGAGTTTGGAAGATCAAATGGTGGAGCACTCAAACCAAATGCACATGAAAATAAAATGTCATAGATAGAAATCAAACTATATGTGCTTCAAGCAACATTTGTGGGTTAGTAGTTGTTCTGTCATAGCTTGAATCTGTGTAACCTAGCCCATATTTGCTGCTCACTAGGTCCACATGGAGTAACAACAAATACACCAGTTTAGAGAATGTCAAGATGATTATAAATGTTTCCAATGTTTTTGACACCATGACCATTAAGCACCAAACTAGCTTGAAACTTTAGGTATAATGGTCAGTTTCTGATATATAAATTATTGAAATGCCAAAGCTGTCAAAACCCAAGCAATGAGTGGACAAAAACTTGCATCGGCCAACCTATTAGTTCTCTATGCCCTTAAGTGATACAAGGTAGAGGACATTGAAGTAGCTCCCTTGGTTGCAGCAAGCAGGGAAACTATTTTGAAGTACATAGTTGCAGTGTTTCCTGCTAAATCTGCCCATTCCATGTTACATAATCATCAGGAAAACAAGTTTTTTTAACTTTACAAGAACAAAGACAACACAAGTTTATAAAGTTCCTAGAAATATCATGGAGGAGGTGGGTTTAATCAACTTTTAACTCTAAGAACAAATAGGGGATTATAAGATATTAAACGTTCCAAGTATATGTAGTTCAAAGAAATATCTTGGAGGATGGTGAGTTGATCGACTTTAAGTCTAAGCACAAACAAGAGATTATATGATATTATAGTTTAAAAGTTTATATAGTTTCAAGAAATATCATGGAGGATAGTGATTTGAAGCAAATTTTAGCTATGTAAACATAAACAAATAGGGGATTTTAAGGTCCCAAAGACAAATGGGGAGTTCTAGAAGTGGTCTAAAGATTTGAGTTAGGGATCAAGGTACTACCGTGATAGACCCTGATAGGAAGGGAACACATTTGGATCAATATTGGTTGATTAGATAAGTCTTGGAGAACGCTATCCTAAGAAGATTAAGCCCTCGATATAAAATTATCTGGTACATTTATTTGTCCAACCCAGCTAGATAAATATGTTGCAAGACTTATAATGTTATTATCTTATATTTCAATAAGTATATGGATGAATATGTTAAATAAATTTCTTTATAATTGAATCTGCTAAGATCGCTTACAACAACACAAAAAGGGAAGAACAGGAAAATGCTAAAGAAGAGATGAAGTGAAGTTGTTCTAGTGGCAATTTGTGAAAATCAAAATCTACATTCGTTAAGCTCATTGGTTCAGTTAAAAGCAACAAAAAGGATACCAAACCAGTTAAGGACATCCACCAATTTCATGGATCAGATTCAGTGACCCCTACACATGCAATCACATTACATTGCATATATGCAAGATCTTATAGCTCCCACCAGCTACTTGATTTTCACTCCATGGGCATAGGCCAAAACAAATAAAAATTTGAAACCACCAATGGATTAGGAGGGTAATTGACAATAAACATATAACAATACATAACATATAAAGGATGATAAATAATAGACCTACAATGAAATGTATAACAAATATATAATCATTTACAACAACATATGTTGTCTACTAAGTCATTGTCAAAGTAAAGTAATTAAGGAGAGAACATCGCAGATGTCATTTCTGCAACAAAATACATTAACATGTTCTTGCTACATTCTAGTAATGTTGCTACTTTACCGAATCTTGGCATTTGAGATTTCATTAACTTAAAGTAGTTCAAGTTGGATATTTCATGAGTTTGCAATTACAAAAGGGTGAGTTAATCATCATTTAGTATTCTTTTACCAAGGTCTTTACATAGTGCAAAATCTATTTTAGTTCAATGCACAATTCAACGTAATTTTTGGGTCATAGCTGAGATGTGCAAAGCATGAGCAAGTTGGCTTACAACATACATCACAATCAATCAAGCATGCAAACAAGGACATGTGCAGGTCACAGTCCTATAATAACAGCTGAATTTCCAACTACAATTATCAGAGGTGTCATTGTCCCATAAATTGCAACTGCATAATCAAGAACAAAAAATGTTTGGGTAAAGAGTTTGAAAACATATCCAAAAGGTTGCAGATAATCTCAAATTTCATACTTAAAGGAAAAATTAAGGATAAGTAAATTTTCAACAGAGTTTTAGTACCAAACAAATGCATGCTTTACTAGAAGATAATAATATCCCATTTCATACATACAACTAAAAATGAATAACAATTAAATTGCAAAAAGAGTTTGTATAGCAGTCAAATTCATGCCTCGCGGTAAAATAATATAGCTTATAGGCCTCGGGCAGCATTTATATGCCTAACAACAACCGATAAGGTCAGATAGCTACTACATATTAAAGCCCCTAAGAGAAGTCATAGAGAGGATTTAAACTCACAAGTCTTTATCCAATTTTAATCATACAATAAGGGAAATATCTGGCACCAAATACCAAGTACAACATAGAACTACTTGATTTGTTGAACCCGAACAAATCATGGTAGACTAAAATTGATGTTTTGGACTCTAAAATTAAGATTGTGTGCATATGTTTTCACTTTCCACAAGCTTCAAATTTTTAAGTTGATTAAAAGAGGGGAAATAATGAGGCAAAGTAATGTTGAGCATTTGATGAACATATATAATAAATGCAAGATTATATTAAAGCTATCTATTTAAATAATTAAAATGAGATGGTGCTGACCCTTTGACTTGTTGGGATTTACTAAGATCAAGAAGCATATGTCAAACTTCTACAAACCATGAGCACACAAAGGCCAAATGAATTACATCAAAGAATTACAAAATATGTACATGGTAGGCTATAGGCAAGCTAGTAGAGGTGGGTAGGATGGACACAATGAATGACTAACCTTCCATAGATGACACACATGTTAACTAACTTGACAAGTGTCTAGTAAGTGGCATGTGTGTGTGTGAAGAGATGTTTCACAAAGTGAATACACGTTTCAACTACATGTAGTGAGACAAATATCTGAAATAGCTATGTAAGCTAAAGATTATGAATAAATAGGTCAATCTACAAAGTGTTAACAACTATAACTAATAAGGTAATAACAGTATTTACACAAACATGACTGAGGATGGGGTGGGAGATTTTGTTGACTGAATAGCTTTCCCATAAAGGTCCGTGCAATATTGTTAGATTTCTAGAACATATGGCCCTCCTTCTCAGCATTGTCCTATATTGCAGAAGGACTCTTCAGTTCCTAATATTGTATATTGTTCATTTTGCAGGACTAGTACTCACGGTACAGAAAAGTGCAGGGGGACGCCTGAGAACAGATTGGACCAAACTGCATTCAGGGTAGCTTATAATTCATAGCAACAAGGTGGGAGAGGTCACGGACAAGGTGGGGGTTCAATAGGTGCTTAGAATGTTTGAAGGACAAGACCAATCAGATGCTATAATTGCGATGAAGTAGGCCATATTTCTAAATAATGGCCTCTCCCTAGACAACCTTGGTGCACTCATTGTAGGACCGATGGCCATGCTATAGAAGAATGTCCACATCTTCTTTCATAATGGGAGGCATGGGCAATACAACAAGCAACAAACCTGGTCAATTCTTAACCTAGACTGAATAATGGAGATACACGACCCACTATTAATGCTGTAACTAGAGGAGGGACCCAGACTGGAGTGGATGCTACTGATGTGGTTCCTGGGAAAATGAAAAAAGTTGGAACAGGCTCAATTTTAATCTTTACAATAGAAGGCCTTTTTGTAGGATGCTATTTATATGTTCAGAAATATGCGAAAGAATGCCACCATGAGGTTACCAAGGGTTTTCTCTAAGAATTATTGGCCATTGGTAAATCTGGTGAAATTAAGCAATGTGTATGAAATGTGAAATAGAAATAGAGAGAACCTTAGGGAATGCCCATAAATGGAGTTTGCATATGGGTTTTGAGATTAGGAGACCAATTTTGAAACTCCAAGCTAGTGCGAATGCAACAAAAAAGAGAAATAGTGACTAAAAGAGGATCACCGTGTTCTCTCTGCTGCTGCAATGCCACTTATGTTATAATGCTGGAGTTCAAGATAGATATAAAGAAGAAAGCATCGATGTCCTCAATGAAAACCTTACATGCAAAGCACACATCTACCAATCTTCCAAACGCTACTGGGACCCTGGAATCAGACACGTGAATGTATAAACATGTCGCTGAGTGCACTGTCTACCCCTTGCCATAGGTTAAAACCATTGCCACCAGTCCCAAATTTTTTGCACCATTTTTGTAGATGAAATTAAAAATATCGCCGGGGAAAATGAGCTACACCAATGAGGAAATAGGAATTACCCAGGAAAAATACAGTTTAATAGGAAGAAATATACAAGCCATAGTATAAAATGAATGCTCAAGGATTTGCACGACAACCCAGGGAACAGACTATTGCAAAATAGAAGCCCAAAAACATTAGTCCCCACCTTAAGGGAAGGGATCTAACTATAATTGTTGGCCCCTGCCATTTATTTTAATATTCTGGTAACTTTCATTTGCATGAGATTTTAGTCCTTCACATTCCTTGCTAACCGGGGGAAGGGATCTTCATTCTCAAGGAGACATATTTAATATTGACGGGTGGTAGATGTGAGGAGGATGCAACTGGAAGTCATTCTAGTTTGGAGAAAAGTTGTTCTAGGAAACGAATAAGACCCGTTCAATTTGACAAGCATACTCTCGATAATTCTGAAACAACACCAATCCCACCTTTCACAACCGAGCTCCACAAATAGGATACCAGGTCAATTCACTATCATATTTTACTCTCCTAATGATCTCCAACACTGGTGGCATCATGGAGCGTATGGGAGCATGGTAAGCATATGATATTATTACTATTTTAGGAGTTTAATTACATTTTCTTATGAGAAGATTAAAGTTTGAATTCGCTGCTATTCCAAATTTGTGATGTAATATGGAAACCTCATGTTTGAATTGCTTATTCCATATAGTTGTGATATGCCTATATGAATGAAATGCTAAATGTCTAATGAGTCAAAAATTATGTTCCTTGCATGATCAGATTTTTGTCATTTCTGGGTCTTTTATTTCCCCTAGTGGATGCAATGCATTTCTATAGGAGTTACTTGTAAGAGACAGGTTTCCTTGGTTCTATTCGACCTATAGATTGACAGATGGGGTTCTAATTTTCTTTTTGAGTCTGTTAGTTCTAAAAGGATTCAAATGTGAAAGAATAAACAACAGAAGCAAATTAAAAGAGACAAATAATCAACACATAGATTTATCTTGGTTCACCACAAATGTGGTTACATCCATACTATAGAGTATTGTATTAATGTAAAAGATCAAATTACAAATGAGTAGAGACATCGAATATAAAGTCTTCCAACAATATTACAATCAAGAGTCTTTGAATATGAAGAGTCATAATAAGAGGGAAAAGACAAAGGGGACTGTTGGCCTTCACTTCTCAACAAACTCCCACCTGAAGGACAACCAATGCTGTAACTGATCACCCAATACCCTGCTGAAATGCTGATTTATCTTTTCTTGACAAGCCCAAGAGAAGTCCTTGCACTTTCAAACTTTTGTTTGGCGACAACCTTTGTGAATATATCTGCCGGATTGATCTTGGTATCAATTTTGACAACTTTCAGCTTTCCTTCTTTAACTGCATGATGAACAAAGTGAGCATGTGCGTCAATGTGTTTAGAGCGACGCTGTGATGAATGATTATGAGCCATGAAGATAGCATTGCGGCTATCACAAAATAGATTATACTCATTTTGATGAACTTTCAAGTCACCAAGTAATCACTGTAGCCAAATCATTTCCCTTGCCCCTTTGGAAAGAGCCAAGTATTCAGCCTCTTCTAAAGAAAGAGAAATGCAATGCTACAACCTTGAAGCCCAACTGATAGCAGCTCCAACAAACATGAAGGTATATCGAGTGGTAGACCTTCATTTATCCATGTCTCTAACAAGATCAGAATCAGTGTAACCTTGCAGCTGAATTTTATTTCCTCCAAAGCATAATGCATAATCTGAAGTTCCTTTTAGATACCTTAGTATCCATTTGACTGCTTCCCAATGAACATTCCCAGGATTTCTCATGAATCTTCTCACAACTCCCATCACATGGGCAATGTCGGGGTGGGTAGAAACCATTGCATACATAATGCTTCCAACTGCAGATTTATAAGGAATTTTATCCATGAAATACTTTTCTTCTTGTGTTTTTGGACATAATTTAGAACTTAAGCGGAAATGACCAACAAGAGGAAGAGGAGTAACTTTTGCATCATCCATACCAAACCTCTCAACAACTTTATCAATGTATTATTTTTGGGATAAGGTAATTTCCCTCTTCTTCCTATCTCTTGTGATTGTCATGCCAAGAATCTTCTTGGCTGCCCCTAAGTCCTTCATGTCAAACTTTCTTGCTAATTTCTCCTTTAACTCATTAACTATTCTTTTATTTGCGCTAGCTACTAACATGTCATCGATATAAATAAGGAGAATTACAAACTCGCCATTAGGAAGTGTCTTGTAGTAGATACATGGGTCTGATTCACATCTCATGAAATTATTTTCAGCCATGAAATGATTAAATTTATATACCACTGTCTTGGGGCTTGCTTGAGGCCATAAAAACTCTGATTTAGCTTGCAATAAAGATATTCTTGTCCCTTCTTGACAAATCCTTGAGGCTGCTCCATGTATAACCCTTCTTCTACATCACCATGTATGAATGTGGTCTTCACATCAAGTTGTTCCAACTCAAGATCCCACATTGCTACTAATCCCAAGACTGTTCAGATAGTTTTCATCTTGACAACCGGTGAGAAGATTTCATTAAAATGTATTCCCTGCTCTTGATCAAACCCCTTTACCACCAATCTAGCCTTGAAGCATTTTCTGCCTTCTTCTTCTTTTATCCGATATACCCACTTGTTCCTAAGTGGTCTTCGATTTGGCGGAAGGGAGACCAAGTCCCAAGTCTGATTCTTGAGTAAAGAATCCATCTCCTCATGCATCATTGTTTTCCATTTATCATTGTTGACATCTTTGAGAGCAGCTTTAAATGTTGATGGTTCAGAAAATTCAGAAATAAGAATTGAAGGCTCTAATTCTTCAGCGAACAATAACTCATAATCAGAAAGTTTAGAGGGAATTTTCCTCTGCCTGGTTGATCTCCTCAATCCTTGAGTTTGATTTGAATCAATACATTGTTTCAACTGTAAATCAATGTTGTTTTGAACATTATTTTGATTAATTGACTGAACTTTTTCATTTTGCAGTCTTTATCCATCAAGCCGAGTATTTTTCTCATTAATCATGTGACCAAGGTCTCCTTCGTGCTGCTTTGTAGATAGATGGGGGTGTTGGAGAGAGGACAGTGCCTCTTCTCTACGCGACAAAGAGGAATGACATCCCCAATTTGGTATAGGACTGTGCTGTATTGAATTGGGATGTGATACCAAATGTTGAATGGGACTGCATGGCATATTAGATATTCCCAAATTTGGGAGCAGATTGATTGTTCCATAGGAGACTGAATGCTGAGGGAACCTTTCCATAGTATATGCTGGGCCTGCCATTTCTCCTGGTGCCATGGGATGAGAGAGTCTTATGTTATGCTCTTTGCGCGAGCCTCACAACTCATGCGGGCTAGAGTCCATGTCTTCACATGGGGCATAGGGAATATGATGTCGTCCTGTCCCATTTTCTACTACCGCTGAGTCAAAAGGATTCCCAAACTCTACTCCACATGGGTCTATAGGATAGGAAGTGGACAAAGTCTTCCTTGGACCTGTCTTCTTTGCTATTGCTGTGAGGTTTTGAAGACTGCCAGCCTTCACACTGCACAGGCTTCTCTCCTCTACTGCTACCGCAAGGTGATGAAGACTTACGGTGGGCATCTCCCCCTCCCAATCGGCAGCGTTGTCAAGCAGAGAGTGGAGAATCCCCTGTTCTTCCTACATAGTTATTTCTTCATAAGAGTTATCTGCCTCTTATTCATTATTTGAACTTGGAGTAGTATTATAAGAGGAAGGAGGATTTAGAACAGAACTTGGTGTATGGAGAACATGTTGCAAGTGTGCACTAACAAAGGAATTGGTTTGAAATGCGGATGAGGGAACATATTCCCTATCATGTTTTTCTTCCTCCATAGCTGGAAACATTTATTCATTAAACACCACATCCCGACTTCAAATAATTTTTCTTTCAACTAGATTCCACATACGAAAACCAAATTGATCTTCATCGTAACCCATGAAGATGCACTCTTGAGATTTAGAATCAAATTTGCTCCTTTTTTCTTTAGGAACATGAACAAATGCTTGGCAATCAAACACTCGGAGATGAGAATAAGAGATTTTCTTACCCAACAACTCCTCTTTTGGGATACCGAAATCCAACCAAGATGAAGGAATCTGATTAATTAGATACATAGCTATATTGCAAGCCTCAGCCCAAAACTCCTTGCTTAAACCAGCATTAGAAAGTATGCATCATGCTTTCTCAAGGTTCGGTTGAGTCTTTCCACTGCTCCATTATCTTGGGGAGTGAAAGGAACAATTTTAATTCTTTGAATACCCTAGCCTGCACAAAAATTGTCAAACTCCAAAGAGCAAAATTCTCCTCCATTATCTGTTTTCAAGCATTTAATCTTATGGCCACTTTGATTTTCAACAAGTGCTTTGAAAATTTTAAATTTTGAAAACACTTCAGATTTGCGAAAAATCATATAAATACATACCTTCCTTGTACAATCGTCAAGAAACATGACAAAATAATTCACCCCTCCATGAGAGCTTACCTCCGTGGGACCGAAGACATTCGAGTGTATCAACTCCAATGGTGTTGTCTTCTAGTCATGGCCATTCTTCAAGAAGCTGACCCATTTTTGTTTCCCACAAAGGTAATGTTTGCAGAATTCCAAATATGCGGATTGAAGACTGGGTAATTGATCTCAGTTCAACATAACCTCAAGGCCTTTTTTACTCATGTGACCCAATCTTTGATGCCAAAGGGCAGCATCACTGCCACAAGAGTCATAGTAGCTCCCACCTCACCAATAGTTTCAACAACATAAAGGCTGCCCACTTTATCGCCTTTTGCGATAACCATAGAACCACTGGTGACTTTCCATTTGTCTGTGAGAGTGGTGAGAAAGCCTTGTGTATATAGCTGACTCATGGAAATCAGATTTTTCTTCAATTTTGGAATATGCCAAACATCTTTTAACAACCATTTAACTCCTCCATCTAAATGCAAAACAATATCACCTCTTCCAATAATTTCAAATGAATTATTGTCCCCCAAATAAACTTTTCCAAACTCACCTTCTTGGTAGTTCGTAAAAAAATCCGTGCAAGAAGTGGCATGAAAGGAAGCACTAGAATCTAGGACCCAAGATTTGAATGTTGTATCGCTTGTGGAAAGAATTAAGATGCCATCATCTCTATCATGAGCTATGTTCACTCCGTTATCCAAAACCTTTTGTTGTGCCTTCTTGTATTTTCTACAATCTTTCTTGACATGTCCAGACTTGCCACAAAACCAACAACCGCCTTCTCTTCCTCTAGATTGCGATCTTCTAGCTGATTGTGGCCGCCGATTGTAATTATTTCTGCCTCTATGCTGGCTTCTTCCTCTATTCTCAGTGTTGACCATGGTAAGAGCATCACCGAATGGAGTGTCTTTGTTACTTCTTCTCATATCTTCACTAAGTAAAGTGACAACCACTTCATCATAGACCAGCTTCTTCTTCATGGAATTTGAAGTGCTAACAGCTGTAACTACGGGATCCCAACTGTCGGGTAAGGAACACAATAAGATGATGGCTTTGGCTTCGTCATCTTGTGTCATGCCAACTGAGGTTGCTTGAAATAATAAAGTATTTAAATGATTTATATGATTTGACATCGCAACCCCTTCCTTCATTTTTAACTTGTAGAGTCTCTTCATAATGAAGATTTTATTTGCAGTTGATGCCGTCTCATATATGCGCTGAAGTTTGTCCCAAATTTCTTTTGTTGTCTTCTCATTCAAGACATTTTAAGATAGCGAAAGAAAGATTGATGCCATCGCTTTTTCATCTATTTTCTTCCAATCTTCATCTGACATCGCAGTTGGTTTCTTAGTTTTTCCTTCCAGTGCGATTGATAAATCTTGCTTGATCAACAAGGAACGCATCTACACTTTCCACAGGTTGATGTTCTTGCGTACAAATTTCTCCACTTTCGTATCCTCCATCTTTCTGGAAATTCAACCCCAATTTCCAATCTGCACAACCTGTTCTCTGATACCAATTGAAAGGATTTGAATGCGAAAAAATAAATAGCAGACGCAAATTAAAAGAGACAAATAATCAACACAGAGATTTATCCTGGTTCACCACAAATGTGGTTACATCCAGACTGCAAAGTATTGTATTAATGTAAAAGATCAAATTACAAATGAGCAGAGACAACAAATATAAAGTCTTCCAACAATATTACAATCAAGAGTCTTTGAATATGAAGAGTCATAATAAGAGGGAAAAGACAAAAGGGACTGTTGGCCTTCACTTCTCAACAAGTTCCCCCTTCCTATTTGATGCTTGATGAAACATAGCTTTGAAAGATGTGCGATGAGTTTTGGAGGGGCGTCATTGGTTTAGTATTTAGACCTTCCAATATTAATTTCCTTGGTACCGTGTTTTGTGCCAAATGGATCCTTGGTTAGATTGTTCTTGAGTTGCCTAAAACTATTTCTGGCTCATCATGTATCATATTATATGTATGCTATAGGGGTGGATTCCTCTAAGAGAATGCCTGTTGAATGTTGTACCTTAGAGCCTTTCTTTTGACTTGATCTGTCTCTATTTAGATTTGGTATTGCTACCACTATGCAAGCCTTTGACATTTTTTTCTGAGACCACTGCCTCAAGGCTCATTCTGCCTATGTCATACAATCTTTACAATTTGCATTGAATAAAAATTCTAACCTGAAATTATTTATAAGTGTTTATGAATCTACAAGGTTTGGAAGGTAATGAATCTTACCACTACAAAAAGTCATGATTTTTATAATGTTTGCGATGTTAGAACCTCCAAATCCATAATATAATTCTTTATAGTGACTTTTTACATATTATCTTTGGTATTCTCCATGCAGACTACCACATCACTGCTCAGGAAACCATATTTTTGTTTTACCCTCTATTTGTGATGCTTTGTCTTCTTCCATTTTTTTTTGTTATTGGCGATGCTCATGTCTTACATGAAAAAACTAATTATAGAGAGTCCTTCCATGTTTGCGAATATTGGTTGTGATTAATCATGTTTCTAATGGTGTTTGTTGCTCCACATCTTTGTTTGTTCCTGTGCCAGATTAGTTTTAAATAGGAAATATTATCATGCATGCCCATACTTGTCTGCCCATCCTTATCGCATCCTCAGCCACATTTTTTTTTTCCCTCTACTCGTGGTGGTGTTTTCTCTTCTTTATGTCAGGAGTGTTACTCTTGGAAAGCCCTGCGAAGCAGTCCATAGGGGTAACGTCCCAACAATACTGGTGTTCGATTTCCAATGCCTCATTTATTTGGAGAAATTTTTTTCACTATTATTTTTCCAACTGTTTTCCTCTGCATTAATTTATAAAATTCTCCACAATTATAAAGGTATGTTACGCTTATGTTTGTTCAATCTGAATTAGAGCGGATCTTGCAGTCCATGAAGTTTCAATTTTATTCATCATCTTCTAATTAAGTATTTGTGCATCTATGTAAGTTGTACTTAAAGTATATTCATTTGTGGGTGGATGATTTGCATTCATAAAAGTTGCATCTAAATTACTAGCACTTGCACCCAATGGTGGTGCAAGGGAATCACCAATAGGAGTTTAAGCGGGAACTAGAAATGAATTTGGGAACAAATACGAGCTACATCATTTTCCGCTGTAGTCATTTGTGATGAGACAATGTAGTGGAAATTTGTACGAGGCTGCAGATTATAAAGTCATACTTAACTCTGCATTTTAATTGTTTGATTATACAACAAATCTGTGTTTTCCAACTCTGTATTTTAAATATTCATAACATTAACCAGAGTCCAATTAGAGTTAAATTAAAACTCAGCATTCTACTAGCTTCATTCTACAAGCAACAATAAAAAAACTGGTTTGCTTTCTAAGTAGAATATACATATAGAATTAGTTAATTGTAGTTCAACAGTGCTCATTAATTGTATTCAACTATCGTTCAAGAGAATTGCTTAATTGTAAACATAAATGAGGTATATTATGTAATTCATTGGGGTTGGTTTGAATGCAAAATAATGATGTGTTGTAGTGTTTGCTGGACGGCCCAAAAAAAACTGCAGTTTTGAAATGCAGTCGAACCAATAAGGAAATGGTGTATTAGTAGCAGTGAGCATCATTTGTGTCGTCTATGTGAGCATGGAATGTGAAGCTGTAGAAGAGAGAAATTCCAATTGTTAGGAATCATATACGTGAGTTTATTGAGCAGAAATTAGGATGTAAGTTGATGCATATAAAAAGAGGGCTAACAAGTAACATAACATATCCAACCATAAGTTAACATCAGTAGTAGTCGAGCTGTTGCTTTCTTTTTAGTTGTCATTGTTCTATCAGCTACTGTGATTTTGTAGAAAGAGGAAAAGTCAAATTCGGTAGGAAGATAAGTATTGGCCAAAAAGAGTGAAGTTAAATATGTTAATTGAAGCATTATAGAACAGGGCGTGAAAGAAACATAACATACCCAAACTTATTTGGAGATCGATAGGAGGCGGGCTTTTTTTTTCTTTTTTTTCTTTTTCTGATGATAGTGTACGGATTCTTCTTCATTTTGCAATACCGCTCCAAAGAGAAGGCATGCTCTACATGAAGGCATTGGAGGGTTTTGACTCTAGAGAATGATGTAAAGGTGAGGCCTTGTCTCTCAGTTGTACCTATATCAACTGTAGCCCTATCTAGTGTTAGACCTTGTGATTTGTGTATAGTAATAGCCCATGCTGTGGTTAGTGGTATTTGTGTACGCCCACCTCGGGTTATTGGTTGTATGGGGACAATTTTTGGGTTTCGAACATCCCAAGGGGGGCCATTATAGTTCTCAAATTTAACTGTAACATAGGTTGGCAACTCTGGGGGCTTAGACCCACATGGATATACAATATCTTCGACCTCTCCAAGAGATTCATTGACAAGGCCAGATTCTATCCATAAATTTTTTGTTAGCATGACACATTGAAATCTGCATAATAGGACTTCTTGGGGCAGCTGGTCATCACAATAAACTTCAGCAGATTTATGTTGTGTGTTGAGTGCAACATAGAGTGCAATAGGCAAATTTAGTTGCTTCAACATTTTTTTGTTGTGGAATGCTACTAGTTCATTTGTAGCAAATAAATGAATTTCTTTGTTGAACTCTGTTTGTTCAATTGTTGTTAGTTGCTTGTTTGTGCGAATCATTAGAAATTACCATTCATGCTCTGCTGGTTCTTCATTTTGCATGTTTTGTAACGCTTTTTGAAACTATATTTGAATTGGGTCATCACCATTTTGTCTAAAAATTGTTTGCAGTGTTACAACAGTAGTGAATTTGTACCACAGATTTCTTGCAAGTGTGTGTGATGCATAGATGGGTTTGTCCATTACAGGTGGAAGTTGGGTGAGGTACCCAATTAGAATTACAGACACACCACCAAACAAAATGTGTTGCCAGTGGGGTATTGCTTCTCGTAACCTACTATCATTTTTTAATAGTAGTTTTGGGCCTATGAAAGTCATCTCATCAATGAGAATGTATTGTATATTTTTCATGGCCTCTTGGAATGTTGTCAATGTTTGTCCTTGTAGCGGTTTCATTTCTCTAATTGAAATCTTGAGGGCTGCATGTATAGTTGATGCACGTATATTGAAGGCTGTGATTCCTATTGGTGCGAGAACAAGGAGTGGGTTAACTCTTTGTGGGATGCAATTTTGAAGTGCATTTCTTATGCAACTAATTAGATATGATTTTCCAGTGCTTGTTGTTCCTTGTATGACCATGTACAAGGGTTGTGATGAGGAATTAGCTATTGAGTGGTCTGTAATGAGAGAAAGTGCTAGTTGTTGTTGACTCGATAACCTATAGGCTTGGTTGTAAATATTTGTGTGGGGGTGGAGATCCTGGTGACACATCCTATTGCTATGCACAAATTGAAATGCAGTTGCATGCAAGTGGGGAGGAACATTGTGTTCGTCCCATTTGTTGTTGACATCAAAATCACGCTTTCCCAACATGTCTAACTCTTGAAAGGTGATACTATTAGCAAGCCCCATTTGAGAAAGTAGTTCCCACTCATTCATTTGAATAGTGTCTTGTATGTCCACCCTACTATCACTCTCAGCTTCCTCTTCCAGGACATTGTCAATTTGATCAGTGTAATCAACATGGCACACATTATATTTTTCTGTATTCATCTGCTTCCAACTACAAATGATCTCATCTTTGGTAAGGCCTATATCTCTATTTATTTCTCGAAATTTTTTGTATAGAAGTAGCTCGCTCCAACATAATGCTTTGAAAGTGTCAGAGTCTTCTTTTGGAACGACATAAAACATTGGAATGACTTGGACTATCGCCTGTTCTTTTCTATTACACCATTTGCATCCTTTGCAATTGGCAGCATATGTGTATGATCGTGCTAATTCAATTAATGTAAGTAGTTCAAACTGAGCTGGACGGTGCAAGTAGGTTTGTATGTATGTAGGTTGCACCTCACTGCTATTGGCTGTTTGTTTTAGGTGGTAGAACACTTTCAGCTGACATTTAGTGATACAAATTGGTGATTGCAAATGACAAGAGGCAGCTTTTGTAACATATGACATGTTTCTTGGGTGCTGATATCTCTCTCTGTAATGATCTCGGCTACAAACTTTTGGTACGTTTTCAAGGCAGGATCTTGGAGGTTCCCTTGAGAACAAATTCTAGTAAGCATATCAATACAACTCTCTGGTTTTTTTAGCTTTGGCTGCATAATTGGCAATGTACCTTAGAACAAGAAGGTGAGAGGTGGCAGGTTGGCAATCTATATTAGCTCTCCATATGGAGAGCATATGTGGGCTATGAATGTTTAACCTATCATTATTTCTTAGTGCTTCATACATTTTGCACCCTTATTCATCACATAGTAATTTTGATTCTTCGCATTCTTTCCAAGGAGCTTTATATTCTGCATTCTACATGTTTCCCTTTCTTACGTAAGCAAGTCTGCTTAGTACATTTGGTGTGCCTTTGTACACAATTAACCAACTCTTCATAATCAACAGAAGCATTGGTGGCAAATATTTTATATGTGTTTAGTAGGCACAAATCATCTATTGGAGTTCTATGTACCATATTGTCAATTTCAATTTTGGAGTGGGGGTTCCAAGAAGTGACATATTTATCAAAGAATGATTTTTCTTTATTCACTTTAGTAGGGTTGCCCCAGTCTAGTGTATCCATGTTTGGTGCATTTTTTATCCAAATGAAGTTGTGGATGTGTGCAAAACCCCAAATTTTCCATTCATAGTGGTACCACTAATTAACTTCACCCACGAGCTTCTCAATGACCTCTTCCTGAAAGATTGTGAATTGTTGATGTAGGTATAATGATGTTGTGTGAGGGTTTCTTACGATGTTGTCTATATGTTATTTGTTGGAGAGCAATGAAGATATGTCAGTTGGAGAAAGGACAGTGTGGAGATCATGCCACTTTGTATCAGCTGCACTTAATGTGAAGAATAAGATCAGAGGACCTATTTGGGTGATTATATTTGTTATATTTGTGCGACACTTATTCTAGTACGGGCGGGTCCCTTGCAAGGTAGAGCCAAAATGCATCAATTCTTCAGCCAAGCGATTGTCTGGGAGGGTGGTTAGGTGGGATCGAAGATCTTCTATGGTGGTTGGTATATTGTCCTCAACTTTACGTTTGATGAAGACTGATGCTAGAGATTGGCTACGATGACACATCATAAGGTTAAGGAGGAAGTATCTAAAGCATGGGTGTTGCTCAAATCTGTTATCATGAAATCTCATTAGGTGCAAGGTATATTCATGAAGTTGCACATCCCTAGCTTGAGGTTGCATGGGAAGTGCATTTCCCTTTAGGAAGAGAGTGGGAAATGCCATGTCAAATAAGCCCTTAGTAGTGTACTCATTAATGGGTGTTGAACTAATATGTGGCCGGTCAATAATGGCATCAGTTTCAGTTTCTAGTTGGAGAGACTCTTTAATAATTTCCAACTCACATTGCCTATTTGGTAGACTTACCATAAATAATGTAGAATTTTCTATGTCACTTTCAACTTCACTCAGTATGCTTTGAAGATCAATAGTTGTTGATGGTGGGTTGACATTGTCACTTTGAAGGGTAGTAAGCATTCCTACGATATTGGTAGTAGAATCAGGAAGTAGTGATAACGCTGAAGCATTGATTTCAACATCCTTGTAGTAAGAATCATATTTGATCTTGTATGCTAGTGCATCATGAACATGACTTCTACTAACATAGAAATCATAAGCCTTCCCATGTGTATTAAGTCTGCGGATTATTAACACATCCAACTCTTGAATTGTACGCGATAAAGATTTCACAATTATTTTTACATCTTGGGGGAAGCTGATTGTGTGACCACCATATTTGCATTGTCCACCATGGGCATGAGTGACTTGTAATATAGGGCTAACACGTGCAATTAGCATCTCTTCTACCTATTTAAGAACTTTCAAAATAGTTGGTTGTTCAAGTGGGTCCATATTGTTAGCTGCAGAGAAGCAATGCACTCCTTTCTCACCAATGCACTGCTTACAAGTGAGACTATTGTCTATAGAACAAACATGCATCCCAGGGTAGCATTCCTTACATACATGACATGTGTTTAACATTGATAGTGCATCTAGCCTAGCTCTAAAGGTTCTAGCCGTCCCATAGAACATAGAGGAAATATTCATATCAAGGATGGGAAGCGAAAGTGGATGTTGATGCATTTGTTCAGAAAGATTTGGCTCAATGAGGGTATAGGGTTGGCCAACCTAGGAGCTTGAAGAAGCTTGCAAGTGGGGAGGGAATGATAGACCTTGTATTTGTTGGGATTGTTGAATGTGGTTGGTGTGGTGATGTGCACTTATTTCTTCTGTATGACGAGCATAATACTCATGGCTTCTCTTATGGGATTGTAGTTCAGCAGGGCTACGTTGGCTCAGTGGTGTTTCAGGTTCTTGTATGTTGGAAAGTGGATTGAGAGGGTTGTGCTCGGGGAGATGTGTTCCAAAAGGATTAGAGGGCATTTGATGTAGGGAACTTGTAGAAGCTTGGAAGTGGGCATGGAGTGGGTGAACTAATGTTTGGTGGGAATGGTTGACGCGTTGGATGGAACGACACACACTTATTTCTTTGCTATGGCAAGCATAATACAAGTGACTCCATTCATGAGGTTGCATATGAATTGGCTTGTGTTTGTTTAGTTGTTCTTCTAAATCTTGTACATCTGAGTCCATTGTCTGGATTTCCACAAAAGATGGCCATTAGCTTTCCACATAGAAACATTGTACAAGTCTAAGTGTACATAAGATAGCATCAAAACAGAAGGTAGATTTGTAGAGTTACTTAACTAGCACTAGTAAATTGCGGGGCACAAACTATTTAACAATAGAGCTGTCCTCTCTAGTTCTATAAAGGGTAGACGTTTGATAACCTTCTCATAACTTGATTCATCGTTGCCATTGAATTGCAGTAGATATAGTTCTTTTGCAGGCACGCCTAAGAGTTTAGTTGCAACTTCGTCAAAGGAGTCGCCCAAAGAGAATTTGTGTGATCTTCAAGTTTGACTTGAAGAACATATCTATAACTACAATCTGCAAAGGAAGCTACACACTTTGAACAAAACCATTTTCCTTCATTGTTTTGTTCAACTCTTTTTTTACATTGTTTCCCCCCAAGCTCAATGGGACAAGCTGGATAAAATTTTTTTCTTGTCTTGACAAAAATCATGGTTGCTTTAACAATGCATTGAAGGGCTTTTGTTATAGTTGATGGCTCCTTTGTGATATTGGAGATAGTCTTTTGTTGCAGAACTAGAGGTGCATCTAGAAGGACCGTTGCAGGTATGAGAAGATCATTTCCATTTTGTGCAAACCAAGATTGTAGTTGTTCTATTTCTTCAATCTTAGGGTTGATAAATAATTGAGAAGTGGCTAGTGTGCTTACCACCTTGCCATTATATTTGGACACACGAGCATTTCTGATCACAAGCACAGTCACCTTTTGAGAATGGTATAACTCTTGCAATTGTGTGTCTTCCTTTTGAGCTTCTTGTCCCCATAAAGTAACATTTATAGTGGAGGTAGACATATCTATCATTTTGAGACTCCTACGAAGGACCTCAGTTGAATCAATCTTTCTTTTAATGGTAGAGGAAGGATCAACACATATAACAATTCCAACAACATCAACAGAAGAATTCATATGCTGAGTTAGTATTTCAGTAATTGGTGTGAAAGAGAATTGATGTGTTGGAATTAAGAGGTCATCATCAGAAAGGGAAAGCCTTGAATCATCTGTTAAAGTGATTTATATATCAGTATTAAGCTTATTGAAAAAATTGTTTGCAGATTTGACGGTACCATGAGATAAGGTATACACATTCCCAACGTGAACATGTTGGAAATGGAGGTCTAAAATTGCATTGAAGCAAGTGATGCAGACTTCAATTCTCTCACTATCAACCAGATCAAAACTAAACATGTGGCCATCATCATTTTTGTTGTTGAAGTGGTGGATTTCTTTCTTCATAGTCACACGACCTTGTATCATCCATTGTGTTTGAAATGGATTCAGACTTTTGATAGGGGTGACAGCTGTAATGGGAGGATTTTTGCGCAAAGAGGCATGCAAGCCAAACATCAATTTTGTAGGGCTCGACTGTGCAGGTGCAACAAAGTCTATAACATTTGTACATGTGCTTGATGAACTCCCCACATGTTGCGGTACAAGGTGCTCTGGTTCTTTGAAAAAGAAGGTGGGGTCACCAATGATATCATGATTCATGCATAAAATATCCAATTTGGAGATTACAATCCACCTATAGAATTAAACATAACTATACAATTAGTATTGTACTATGATTGCACAAGAAAAGGAAAAATGGTTTATTGTAATAAAGACCTAGTAGTTATTGGCTCACCGTGAGTTACATATGGTAGGAATAGTAAATCCTGTGAGTTGCACTATAGAGCCTTTTTGGTTTTTTGTTGTTGTCACAAGGTCGTTATACTTGCTTGGCAAGGTAGCTTTTTGTAAGTGGAGTCCATCAGAGAGCTCTAACTTGTATCTAATTTTTGGCCCATTTCCTTGGCCAAATGGTGCAACAGAAAAAACTTGAAGAAGTAGATGCATATCTAAGCTGTCATTGTTGATAAGTTTGATTGCATCACCCATCAAAGAGTGAGACATAGCTGAAAGGTGACGCAACTAACCTTTAAATTTGAATAGGTAGCAAGCAACATGGGTATTAGAAGTAGAAAGGAGCTATTTAAATTAGCGCAAGAAATACACATCTAAAGATAGTAAATAGAAAGCACACATTTATTTATGTACATTTTAATGGGTGTGATAAGGACAAATTATTGCCTTTATTTTGTATAATTTTGAATACTCTGTTATATTTTTTGACAAAACATTTGAGAGCCTAGCCAGTCAAAACTTGTGATAAAGTCCAGATAGAACTGATAAACCATGGGTAGATGTTTGTGATATATTTTGCTAATATTATACATATAGTGCAGTATTTCATAAAACCATTAGAATCTATGTTCTAATAGCTGGATATTTAATTTGATTAAGCTTGTTGCATGAATATTTCCACATCATAACTAACTTGACAGGAGAGAAAGCGGCTGGAGAGTGGTCAACAACATTCAAGGAAGACTGTTGAGGACCAGCTATGGTGGAGTGATCATTACAACACCAGGAAACATGGCTGCTACAATGGAGCCATTATTCTAGGATGCAGGGATGTAGTGTGCCTATATTCCCTCTGCACTTTATTATGTTGAACTGGTCACCCGAGCTTTATTACCCACACCGCGGGCTATTGCATTTCCATCTTCTTCTCTGACATGTTTTTAGCAAAGATAGTTTCTTTTATGTTTTGTAATAAGTGTTCGATCCTCTATATATAGGGATTGGATTGATAGTTTGAGGTTAGCTAGGAAAATTAGAGACAAAAGTTTTTGAAGGAAACTATTATATCTTACAACAATCTATTTCAAGTTCCATGTCTTGTTTCTATGTAATGAGTTTTTGAAATACAATGAAGTAGTTCTTGGTTTACATTCTGTGTTAATAATTTAGCAGAAACCAACCAAGGGGGCTCACTTGGGAGGTGGAATAGGTTAGAATAGAATATATTCCATTTCCAACATTTCTAGCATTTCCAACATTTCCAGTATTTCAGACGGAAGTTACAATTTCTTCCTGCAGCATCGTACCTTGTGAGTGTTCCTGCAGCATCTGTAAGAATAGTTATAATGGATGTTCTAGGCTGAAGTATAGGCTTAAGTAGAAGTTTGCAATTTTTAGCATTCATTTCAGTAAGGAGATAAATGTATTCTTTTCCTATAGCACTAGTGTAGGTTTCTTTTATGCATTTTTACCTTCTTGCAGCATAGGCAGAATGACTCCTTAAGGAACCTAGTGCACATATCGTGCCGGCCATTTCAAGTATACGTCCTTGGGTCGACAAGTTAAATGCACCACATAACAGGAGAAGTATTCCTTAGATTGAATAAACCATTCCTAAGAAAGGCCTTGAGCATGATTATTCCACACCTATTTTGAGGCGGTTCATTTTTGGTGCCGCTGCCGGGGATGGTGTCAAGCTAGGAATATTTTTCAGTAATTTTTTCATTCCTAGTTAGTTTTTAGATTTGTATCTCTAAAAATTGCTTCACAAGTGTGAAGAATTCAATTGCATGCTTCAAAGAGAAAGGTGATGAGATGAATATGGAAGATTTCTGCTAGTAGAGCCTGCTAATTTGAACGAGGAAGTTGAATAAGTTGAGTTACCCTTTGAAGACGCAAGCCCCAAATTTCCTGCAGCATCTTCCTCCAGAGTAGAACCACTTGATATAGGTGGCTTTCGACCTTTTTTAGAAATCTTGGCCATCTTTCTAGATAATTCTGGTCCAAATCCACCTAATGTTAACAATCCAGTAGCTAATGCTCCTTTCCCGCAGCAACCCCATAATCAAATACCTCCAGTAATGGCACACCCTACTTTCCCATTTCCTCTCCCAAGCCTTATAAACAATGCTAATCGCAAAAATATACCCACAACTGCTCTTACGAGGTTTTATGGTTTTATAACTGAGGATCCTGACAGTTTCTTGTTTGAGTTTGACATACTCTGTCAAAGCTTCGACTATAATACCGATGCCCATAAGCTCAAGTTGTTTCCTGCAACACTGAAAGAGTCAGCATTACGATGGTTCATGGGCTTAGGAGCCAATGCAGCAGGTACCTGGGATGAGATGCAGACGTTGTTTTTGTAGAAATATAAAGATTATTGCAGAGGCAGTGACCCAAAAGGAGATGATATCTTTAGGATGTCTCAAAAGGAGGACAAAACATTGGAGGACTATGTTTCACATTTTTTGTACACAATGCAGAAGAATCCCCAGCATGTATTGGCAGAGGATTTACATAAATTAGTCTTCTTGAGAGGGGTAAATGACAACTGTTTGGAGGCATTAGAATTGATGGCTGGTGGAGACATATCCCAATCTTCTTGGGATGACCTCAAGAAAATCTGTCTCAACTACTCAAGGTCAACTGTGAAGAAAGGTAGAGGATACCGGCCCACAGTCGCAAGAGGGATTGGTTCAGGTGTTTCAAAGTTGGAGATATCTAATTTGCTCACAGATTTCAAGCAAGATATTATAAATGATGTAGCTACACATCTTGACACAATGACTGCCAAGAAGAAGCATGTAGAAGCCAAATCACAATTGGCTGAGTACTGTCCACACTGCTGCAAACAGAAGAAAGACTACAGATGTAAGATGGTAGAAAACCTGGAAAATCAACATTTGCCAACTGACTACATGAAGATAGAAGGAGACAATGATCAAGTGTTCTTCGTTGCTCAATGTCAACCATGGGCTTCACGACAAGGTATGCCACAAGATCCTCTACAGTTTTCAAATTTTAACAATAATCAGTGGCAAAACCAAAATTATCAAAACACTTCTCAGTACTCTCAACCTCAGTGGCCAAACCAAAAAAATAACCAATGACCTAACCAGCAAAATAAATAATGGAAAAACCTACAAAATAATCAGTAGCCAAATGAACAAAATAACCAATGGTAGAATCAGCAAAATAACCAGTGGCCTAATCAGCAGAATCAATGGCAACCACCACAAGGAAATTGGAAGCAAACTAATCAATGGAGGGGGCCTCCATAGTGGCCTAACCAAAATTCTGGCTATCCACAATTACCACCTCCAGTACAACAACCTACAATAATGCCACCTCCTGCAACAACTAATGCTAATCCAAAGGCAACCCAATTGCCTGCTCAACCACAGCCAAATCCAAACAACAAATAGCAGCAATAGCAAACATACACTAATGACACTCAGTAGTGCCCTACTTACTCATTAGAGATAGTTGATATCCATTTAAGGTCTGGTACCACCCTGCCTACACCTGAATATCCTATTATTATGGAAGTTGCAGACACTCCTGCAACACTACTTCCAGAAGCCACATTGCCAAATACTAGCTAGCTGACTGATATACCCAGCAGAACTACTGTCCACACTTCAAATCCACCCTTTCTACATAGGATAAACAAAGAAACACCTATACCCCAAGAGGAGGAACTATTTGATATTATTGAGCAACTGAAAAATATGAACATTCAAATTCCACTATTCCAAGCTATCAAAGATATACCTGTTTATGGAAAGGCTATTAAGGAAGCATGCCTTAAGAAGCCAGGATGGAAGAAGAAAGACCCTCAAAAATTACATGTTGTAGGGAAATTAGAAGATATCATGTTAGGAAAGGTGGTAATACCAAAGTATTCAGATCCTGGTAGTCCAGTAGTCGACCTGATAATAAATGGACAGACTGTGAAAAATGCTCTAGTTCATTTGGGAGCAACAATAAATGTGATGACTAGAGATACATTGTATAGGCTAAGCATAGAAGGCTTAAGAACAACAACCACATTGTTACAACTTGCTGATAGTTCAACTATTACTCCAGAGGACCTCATAGAAGATGTGATAGTAACCTTAGATTCATGGGAGTATCCTGCTGATTTTCTTATCCTATCACCTAAAGTAAACTTTGCTGGCTACCCTGTAATCTTGTGAAGACCCTGGTTAGCCACCATTGATTCCAAAATTAATTGTAGATCAGGAAGTATGATGATTTCAAATGGTCAAGCCATAAGGAAGTTATCCCTATATCCTCTTGCCCAACCCCAGCCAGGCTTGGGAGAACCTATTTGGCAAGACTTAGGAGATGAGGAGGAAGAGCTGAATTTAGTAGCCCAGCTCATGATGTTGCATAGGCAATATTTTCTAAAGATGCAAGAGGAAGATGATGTGATACAGAGTATTCTTACAAATGAATGTATTGTGGCTAAATATGTTTCAGAAAGTTCTATTTTACAGCTATGTACCTACGAGGACTGTGTCTCCAGCAAACCCTGAAATGATTGATCAATTACTGGCAAGTGTAATAGTTAGAAGTCTAGTGCCCGAAGTGTTAATGGCAAAGCTAACAACAATAGTGGAACTTTCCTCTAGTCATAACCTACATGTAAACAACAAGCTATCCTAATCATAGTTGACATTGTTAACCAAGGTCCTCAGTCAGCATGAAAAAGCCTTTGATGGTTATTTTATTTCGGGAGTCAATTGTTTGCTCTGAGAGGCCTAGCCTCCTGACAAGATCCAGTGTACAAATATTTAATCCGGCGCCTCCATCTATCAATACGCGTCTAACACGGGATTTATGAATGAGAACTTCAATATGGAGAGGTTGATTGTGTGGATGGGTCAATGATTTGTCATCTTCCTCAGAAAAGGAGAGATAATGTGGTGCTGATATGTGATTGACCATCGCTTGATATTTGTCTATATCTATATCCTTTGGAATGTTAGCAGTGTGTAGAGCCTGTTCTAGGATTTCTCTGTGCACAGTGGATATTTTAAGTAATTCAAAGATGGAAATCTTGGCAGCAATTTTTTGCAATTGATCCACCAAGTCATACTTTGCTCTAGGAATAGTGACCACATGTTTTGCTCCTGGTTTAGGTATAGTGATAATAGGAACCTTGGGTGTAGATGTCTGTTTTGGAGGTCCCTTGATCATAACCTGTGCTTGGCTTCAAGTTACAGCATTTGTGGAGAACGAGGCTCCTTTGATGGTGACCATGTTGATAGATTTATCTTTAATGTTAAGCATGTTGATCACATTGTCACTTTTAGAGTAGGTGTAGTTTACCTCATTACCTTTCCCTTTGGATGTTTCTCCTTGATTGTAATTGGGGAATGGTTTATTAAATGTCGTGTGATCTTCATTGGTAGTGTGTCCATCCACCTTGATTTTACCCC
>MU224840.1:916855-928352 GCA_018584345.1 Thuja plicata | reverse complement strand
CTCTTAAGGAGGAATAAACTAATTTACAAATTACAATAAATATTTGTCCTCACATATTCCACTAGAGGACAAAATAGAATGTAGTGGAAAGAAGACAAAAAAGAAGTATATTAGGATACCTTGGCTTGTATCCTAATATATTACAACAAAGATTAATAGTCTAACCTTGGTTTATAAATACACCAAGGAAAGATTACAAATTCTAACACATTTATATGTCCTTCTGTCTCCTTTTGTAATTTGTGACAGGATCTCTCTGCTTCCCCCCTATTCATAATCATTTCTTCCTGATATGCTATTGACCAATCTAGCTCTCTATTTTTCTCTGCTTCAATCTCCTTAATCCATTCCAAGTTTTGATTAACAACAAACCCTTTCTTTTTCAGTAAGCCTTCCTCCTCCACAGGTTCTCTTATTGTTCTTTCAACTTCAATCTTTAGCCTCCATTCACCATGAACTGACCCTAACACTACATACTCTGGGATTTGGTAACAGTCTTGAATTTTCATGAGGATCTTGGAATATGAGTAGAAATCATTCACATCCACTTCTTCTTCTGAGCTAATAAAGGTTCCTAGGCAGTTTCCTATATTTGTCAGGGTCTCTTCATCCTTATATTCCCAAGGCAGATTTGGTAACTTCAGCCAAATCGCCACTTCTTTAACCTTTGTTACCTCTAGGTTAAAGTTGGGCTTCCACTCACATATATACAAGCCTTTATTATCTATCATGTAAGGTCCCCCTTGAATAACCCAATCTTTTTCCATTTTTGCGGGGCATATAATTAGTAAGAATTCATTAGGCGCTAGGGTTTTAATTTCAAAGTGGTCACCCAATTTTTTCCTTATCCATCTCTGTATTTTTGCAATGGATGGCCAAGGCCCCATCCATTTCATAAAGAAAGCTCTATCTTGTAAATGATCTAGAGTTTGTTTCCAATGGTCATTATTAATCAAGAGGGAGGAGGCTCTTACCAATTTTAGATCATCTTCATCTGTATTTAACCTATTGGCATCGATCCGAGTCATCGGGGTTTTTGAATCCATCTTGATGTCCTTTGGGTGCCAGAACATTTTTTCAATCTGCTTGAAGTTGAAAGATGGGGCTTTATCTTGATCTCATCTGTCTTGAGGGCTCAGTGCTATTCTCCCATCTCCCACCATCCCTGTTGTAACCATTCATTTTAGGTCTTTGGTATCCATATCCTGACGTGTGACTACTCAGGAGTTTTGCCTCTGTATTGAAATGTTGCATTCTGTAGCGGCTAAAGGGACATTTTTCCTTTTTTTTTTATTACTCCATGGAGGTCCCGCCCTCCTCCTATTCCATTGTGATAGTCTTTGCTCTTTTGCAACAGGATCCCGTGCCTGGTAAGGCCGCCATGGCTACCCTCGGCCATTATAGCCATTGTAGCCATCGAGTGCCATTTTTAAGGAAATAAATATTCTTTCTAATTTTAAGTGCAAAATGATTTAACAAAGAATTGGAAGATAGGTTTGTGATTGTGTATTTTGATAGAATGGATATTTTTTAGTCCATGACACTTGTGCAATTATGATTTTTCCTTTTAATATCGATGATTTTTGTTGGGTGGATATTTTACAATCAACAATTTTTAGGGATCAACTATAAAAAAATGGTTCCAACTATATTATGTGAGACACGATCTCTCCTAATTAAGGGAAGGCTCCCCCTATCTATTGTTACTGAAAACAACCTATACTAAATTTAACACCTAAGATTATGTACACTAAGCTAATTTACATGGCGTTACTTTCACCATATTCTCTTCTTTCAAAGTAGGTGTTCTTCTTTTTTCGTATTCTCTCACTTCAGAATACATGATTTAATTCTTACAAAAATCTTTTGAATACAATTTAGCAAAGTTAAAAATAAGAATCTCATGAAAGCTCAAAGTATTTCCACGACTCCTTATGTTTATTCAGGAACAAGGTTGAAACATATGTGCAACTCTAAGTCTCCAACGTATATTTCACCTTACATGCAAAAAATTGAGAAAATAAAAGCAACACAAAGTTTGCATGTTACCTCCCTTTTTGAGCATTCTACACTAGCTTCAAATGTGATAAGCAGTTCAAAGTCTGCAAGACCAAATCCTAAACCAAACTATAACTCTAAAAACAATAAGCAACTCAAAGTCTACAAGATTGAGTTCAAATATCTCCTGAATAAAAACAAAACTCTCACAATTAATCTTCATAAAATATCGTCACATAGCACCTTGAATCAACACAAAGGATGAAATCAATTTCCCTCTTTAATTGAAAGAAATTTGATTTACATCCAAGCTAAAATTCTTAGAGTGGTCAACAAATTGGCAGAGTTTTATTGCATTGTCAACAGATAAAAATTACAATGAACACCCTCTCTTATTTATAGGTGAGGAGTTGAGAGAAAAAAGTGGGAGAAGTCCAACTAACTAAGACTTATTCTACAACCAACTAACTGCAGTTGACTTATTAAACATTGCAAGTCCTATTGTATTTTGAATATTCAAAATACTATGGTGCACCTTTATCTTTTGATGATACGAAGTGTCTACTATTCTTTCATGGATCCCTCTTGGTTATCATTGTCTTTGTTGCATGGATATCATCTCTTGATTGTTCTGCATCACAGTGGCCTTTATTGGAAAAATATATTTTCAACATTTTGTGACCATATCAGTCTTGAAAGTATTCAATTCTCTCAATCATTCTTGTCAATTATCCACCTCCTTGTATGACTCTGTCATGTTGTTGTTCTTGCTTTGTGTCATTCTCCATTCTTGGAGTCTGCTTGAAAAATAAGGCACGTGCCTTGATTTATTGATTGGTAGGTAGTATGTGCAAACAAGACTAACAAGGGCAAGTTGAATAAGATGCAAAAGTTGTGCCAAAGCTTAATTTCAGGTCTTGGAATGCACACTACTAGTGGGAAAAAAGATGGATATTGACTTGCAAATGGTGAAAATGAAAATGCATTTCATATGTGCAATACGAAAATACAAGTTTGCACTTGTAATCAGATCGTAGAGACTCGATTTCAAGTGATTTTAAGTGCACTTAAACCACATTTGGATTTTGGAATTTCAACTCCAAGTTTTAGAATAGCATGCTTATATTTTTGTGTTGTAATGAAGTTTTCAAAACCTAAAAACACTACAAGTAGGAAAAAAGATGGACATTGACTTGCAAATGGTGAAAATGAAAATGCATTTCATATGTGTAATAGGAAAATACAAGTTTGCACTTGTAATCGGGCCGTAGAAACCCGATTTAAAGTGATTTTAAGTTCACTTTAGACCACATTTGGGTTTAGGAATGTCAACTGCAAGTTTTAGAATAGCATGGTTATATTTTTGTGTTGTAATGAAAACTTGTAATGAAGTTTTCAAAACCTAAAAAACACTAATATATTGCACAATTCGGATCTTAGGAATACAAGTGCAAGTAAAGGTATGACATAATGGTTTGCAAGTGTAAAAACAATTTGCAATACAACTCTCAAAACCCAAAAATACATTAGATGACTAATATGATGCATAAAGGAAACTTGAATGTGTGGTTACAAGTAAGGAGAAAAGTTAGTGGTATTCACAACATGTAACAACACTTGCAATGCATTACTAAAACCTCGAATATATATTTTTGTACAACAAAGAAGCCTGTCTGTACATTTAAACAAAAGAAAAATGAAAAAAACGAGGCTTGGGATTCGATCCCGTGGCCCATAGGTGGATCCATCTATGGCCCTTAAGCCCGAATCCAGAGGAACAAGATGCAGCCTTTATGGAAGTTCACAAATTTCTATTTTCCGTTGTCGATGATTGCTTAAAAATCACAGATAGTTTCTTGAATTCGCAAAAATGGTGAGAGAGTGCAACAGATTTGCAAATGTGTTGCATGTATGGCAGGAACAAAGAGTTGAATCAATGGATATAACAAATCCTCACTGAATGTTTTTTTTACTCCCATGTCATCTTTGCAAGCATAATAAATAGGAAATGTTATTTCTCAATGATTATTGTTTATTTATCTATGTGCTCAACTTGTCCCCTATTTTTATAGGTATCCATCTAATTTATGTTGTTGGGTAGATCAATGCAGAATTCAAGCCCCTCGCATTGATATTCATACACCTACATTCATGTTTATAAGCTTGAAAGAATAATTTTTTGCTATTAAATATATTAAATTATGTATTTAAATTAAATTCAGAGAGTGCCCTGGGTGTCAAGTCTGTGAAAGAAGAAAGATGGAGTATCGACCTTTCAACTTCAGAATTTTGGTGCCAATAAGAGAGGGGGAAACATCATTTGAAGAGAAAATTACAGATGGAGTGATGATCGTAATAACCACAGTTTGGAATTTTGTTTCAAACATTTTTTGCATAAAATTTTGATCGAAAAGTATCTAGTTAGTTTCTCCCTTTAGCTGGATATACAAGTCAATGTGGAAATTTCAATGGTGGTGCTCATCATTCTATTGATAGCTGATTATATCAATGTCATGCATGGTTCTCTGCTAGTTCATAACTGAGACAAATTTTGATTTTCCACAGTGAAAATTATACTCTGCATATTCATTTGCATGATGAAGTTTTTTGGGCCAAATTCACATTTGTCAGTGGTATGATTCGGAAGGGGATTGTCATGAAAAGGGCTATGATCTGCTTATGTATTTGGGTGTAAAAATTGTTGATATTCCAAGTTTATAATGACATTTATTTAGGGTATATTTATAGGTTTAGTATGGAATTTCATAGGAAAATTTCAGGCTAATTAGAGCCATATTCAAATGTATGTTGGTTATGTAATTTTCTATTATTACTTAATATATTATTAAGATTATAGCCATTTGCTTAAAAAAAAAAAAAAAAAATTTAATATATAATTTTTTTAAAATATAAATAAAATAAATATTGTACCATCTTAAAAAGTAAGTGTTGGAATTGTTTTTGTTAGAGGTGTTGGTATTCATGTTTTTTCATTAATGTCAACATATGTTTTAGTTGAAGTCTCAGATGGATTGGTTATCACTGGTACAATGAAGATTGACAGAAGTGTACAAACACTATACGAGATTTTAGAGCATGCAAGCATGGAGATGTATATAGGGATGAGTAGAGATCTTATATCTAAGGTCACTTGGCTTGAGCTTACTATTGGAATAAGTTTTAGTTGTTTTGATGAAGACTGGGTACAAAATAGTGACAATGGTTTGTGACAAATTTGGTCTCTATGTTTTGGAGATAACTTGTATGTAAGCACAAATTGTGATTTGAAAACATAAGGTGTGATAGAAGACATGTTGAAGAATGTTACTTGTGATTCTTGGGTCACTGAGTTCTTGGTGACATCAACTGAAGCATGTGATCTTGCGAAGATCTATTTGTGGCCGACCACAGGGGTATAACGTGTTTAGAGGATGGTGAGGGTGGATTACAGATCTTGGAGTATAATTGATTATTTATATTTCATGTTTACTTGTGTAAGATACCGTGTGCATTTTAGCAAGGGTCTATTTAATTGTTTGTGCATTGGGGAAGTCTTAACATGCCGACCTAATTGATTATTGTAATCTTGTATAAAGGAGAGTTGTTTCTTGATGAGATGGCATGTAAGTGTAATGTGGAAGCTACGAGATTGTAATTGTGAAGTCGACTCGATGTAGTGAAGAGATTTTGATTGTAAATAACTTTATTGGAACTGTTTAAGAAAAACAAGTTGCTATCAGCCAATTCACTAGTTATTGTATACTTCTCTATATGAACTTTGGATAGCGAGTCTCAAAGGTGGATTTAACCTTCTCATTTGGGCAGTGAGCCTCTTATTTCTCTTGATTCCTAATAGGGTCTGTCCTTAAACAGGGACTGTGTACTGCATGTAATAATCAACTCCTAACATGGCTAAATCTCCTAGCAGGGATACAATACTTTCAGTGCATTATTTATGGGTGCTAATTCCCACCGGGGCTTTTTCCCTTAACAGGATTTCCTCGACAACAATTAATTGTGTTATGGTGTTTCTTTTGATGTGTTCAGATTCGCATTGAGCAATTGGTTTATAAATTTGAAGTTTAATTATGTGGCATACAACTGATTCACCCCCCCCNTCCCCCCCCCCCCCCCCCCTCTCAGTTCTATTGGTGGACTATTATTGCTAATAGTAAGCACTTGATTTGTGCTCATTTTAGGACCCTTTTGAGCACACTTTAGTGTGTCCCTTATGGGAGGACCTCATATTGCACCTAAATGCATAATTAATTCAAATATAGGTCCTCCTCCTTCAAACTCAAGGTTGGATCTCATTTCTATGCATGTTTTCCCATTTTTTCCTTCAATCATAATTTATTTCCCTCCTAGGTCCTTTTACATGTATTTTACATCTCGGGATTTGCCTTGATTTCTCAACAAACCAAGGCTTTCAGATCTGCCTATTAGCACACAACCCTAGGTCTTGTGTTGGCTTTGAAAAAGTGTGCTTGGACATGGCCGACTTGGGTCGGCCTTGTCCTAAGGCCTTTTCATTTAGTGGGCTCCAGGACCTATGAGGTGTTGTTTCTCCTAGGTGCTTAATCAGGTATAAAAGGAGGCCTCTTTCTCTCATTTTTCATATCTCATCTTCATGCAAGCATTATTGAGCAAGCTATTGTGCATTCAAGACATTCAAGTACAAGAAAGAATCCATTTAAGGCATCCAATATCAATCATTCAAGTGCAAGGAAGCCATCAAGCATTTAAATTCTTCATTCCATCATTTCCATTATGCATGCAAAGCACTTCCTTCTATAGATCTAGCTCTTTTCCCCATTGGAGGCCAAGAAAAGGAGTTTGACATCAAGGAGATCTAAATTCCTACATCAAGTCGCCTTCTTCTTCTTGTTCTTGTTCTTGTTGTTCTTCTTCTTCTTCAATCCAAAATTGTGGCAAATTTCAATATTTACTACATGAGGTTTTGTCTTACATGATTTCCATTTGGTTTTTGTGTTGAGTCAAAACTATTGCATCAACATACTTGATCACATTCTAAGGACAATTACATATATATATGGTATGATATACTCTATTGTTTAGATCTAATCTCTGCTACATGTCAACATTATTTCAATTACATTTATCTCATTTCAAGGTTAATTCCTATATAGGGGTTTTACCAAGGCAAGCCCCTCCCAACAACAATTTCCCCTTCTTTTCTGTATGCAAAAATAGGTGGTGGAGTTTCAGATCCATATTTTTAGAGTCTTAGAACCAGTGACATGTCTACTATAGAATTCACCAATTTTTGTGCCTCCAGGAAAAGGTCAACTTTCTTGGACAAGACTGAATTGAGTCAACATTGTCCTGGAAATATGTATTTTTTATAGCCGAAAGCTACAGGTCTCAGTATTCCAAATCCAAAACCATTTATATTATTGAAAGTTTTACGATAGTCAAATCCAGATTTTAAATTTAGTTGTTCTCTCCTAGTTTCAAGGTAAGTTCTCCCTTTCTCTTTCCTCTTGCATTTACTTTTGTAGATCAGATTTATATTGCTTCAATCACTCATTATATTTACATATCGGATTTACATATAATTTTCATCCCTATCATAAGGAATCACAAAAACCCCACATTGTGTGGATCTTGAATTTGCACCCTTGCTCTTTTGGTTGTTCTAATCAGATTCACTTTGTTGAGGGTTTTGTATTCCAATGTATGTAGAACTTGGTGGTCTACCACTGATCACCATTTTCTATGTTACATTTTGGTGAACCCGACTTATGACATTTCCATTTTGATTTTGGTGTTAGATCCCCTTTTGCATTTAGATCTACTTTGTAAGCATTGTGTTGATCACCATTTTGTTACATTTTATGCTTCTAGATATTTAGCTTCTACCTTTCATTTGTTGCTTAGATTTACTTTACGTCAATTGCATTGTTTCATTAAATATATTTGCATTGTGAAAAAGACAAAAAAAATGCATCTTGTTTCATAGATCTAGTTCATTCTTAGATTACAATGCATTGTATTTTGTCCAAACAATACAAAAATATTTCATCTCTAGTTATTGCATTTCATTTTCAATAGAATTGTTATCTTCATTTGCTTGTTCATTTTCAATTTTTCTTCAAGATTTCCAAGATGTCCCATTTCATGCATATGATGACAATTTAGTTCTTCCTTACTATAATATTCACCCTCCCAAATTTGATCCCAACATTTTGATTCCCACCATTCCCTTTAAAGATCTCCCTCTTACCAAAGAGGCCTTCAATAACAATGATGATCTTTCTTCTACTATGTATCTTCCTTATAGGGATCATATGGTGCAAAAAGATGATAACATGATTATTTCTCCTAATTATAACCCACTTCCTATGAGTTTCATTGACATTCCTTCAATAGATGATGCCTTGATGAGCTATGTTTGTTCTTTTGCTAAACATACCTTAGAAGTAGAGGATAACATCATTGATGCTTTTTCTATTCCAAAGGAATCTTTTGAGCTTAATGAACACAATCAATTCAATACCATTCAAGATACCCTAAAAAAAATCAAGGATTGTTGTACAAAGTGCTATGAAACCGGATTATAATGCAGTACCATACATCTACAACAATACTCAAAAGGATAATATCCTTTATGACTTTCTTTATAGAAACCCAACTTTAGAACATAAGGAGCCTAATCAACTTTAATCTCTTCAATATCCATTTCCTTCTTCACTTCTTTTTCCAATACAAATAGGTGGACCATCAACTCTTCAAGATGATGACTGGGGAACCTTAATTGTAATTTTGATATCAAATTGTTTGATTCTAAAATTCAAGGGTCTTATTATTGATATGGAATGTTGGTGTGAGATATATAATGAATGTGTGGATATTGTTTGGTCCTCTTTAAATTTCAATCCCATTCCACCTAGAGGAGCCTCTTATCTTACTGATACATCAAACCTTCCTAATTAGCATCGTTGTTCAAAAGAAACTTTAGGTTTCCAAACTTCTCATTTTCCCAATCAATCTACACATTTCTCCTCACAATGAGACTATTTTGCTTGAGCTTCTTAACGCCAACTTAATAACTCTTCCTTTAAAAAAACAAGCACAAAATAAGCAAACTCAAACAAGATAATTCTTCCATTTGTATGTTTCATCAAATTCATGGCCATAAATAAGGCTAATGAATTTTATTATTTCAAGTGTACAATTCAATAATTCAATGGTTGTAGTATGATTTAAATGACATGTACTAATGAATTACACATTTTTCACAATCATTCTAAATAGCATCTATAATCCTATTATGTTGCTCCTCACTATGTGACACTGCCAATCCTATCCTTTGTAGGCTCATTGTCATTTATGGTGATGCAATTTTAGGTACAATCATAATTTGTGAGAAACATAATAGTCATTTTCCTTGTCTTCTCACTTGGGAGGAAATGGTCCTATTTTTCTCTCCTATTTATCTCAAAGGTTCCATTTTATCCATTTGTTGACTCATTTCTTTTATACGATGACATTATTTCTTGTATGCATTTTTTTTTACATAAGGATATTCTCTTTTTTAGGAGGTTGACATCCTGAGTTGCAACCTTATGCTTGCTTGAAAACACGTCTATTATAAATGGAAACCACTTAGGGATCATAATGTGTCCTTCCTCTTTTTCTCTTCCTATCCAATACATCCAATATCCTTTAAATCTTCTCTCTTTTTAGAAGATTTACATCTCGAGTTGCAACCTTATGCTTGCTTGAAAGTGCATGTTTATTATAAAAGATCTATCACTTAGGGCTTATATTGGGTTATTATTTCTATCTCATCTTGTTCTTGTTTCAAAGGATCCCTTATCTCTTTGTTAATCATCTCTTTTGTGCTATGATATTCTCCCATGTACGGACTTATTGTTACAAGATCTTTCTCCTTCACGAGATTAGTATCCTCCTTACAATATCTTTCTTACTTGGAAGTGTATATCTTGTATACTTGGGTTTGATCACTGAGTAGACATAATGATGCATCCTTTCTCCCTTCTTTTCATCTCTATGGATTTTCTATTAATTCATAAATGTAAATTCTTTTTGACATGAGATAGTTTGTCTCAAAGGGCATGTCTATTATCAAATAATCATTTGTATTATCGTTTCATTTCTTTCCTTGATGATTTTCTTACTTTATATGTGATGTACTTTATAGAATAATGAGTTTTTCTTTGATTTACGACTTATTTTTCTTGGAATTGCATATCTATTAAAAAGGGTGTATTATATATTTTGTCTTGCATTCACACTTGGGGGGAAAGATTGCTTGTATATTCTTTTCTCTCTTGTTTAAGGACATAATTTCCTTAGTAATGGTATTTGTTTATCGTGTGCCATTATTTTATTACAAAGAATTGATCATTTTGATTCATGATTCTCTCTTATGCATGAGGTGTGCATCCTTGATCACAAGCTCTTCTTTATTTGCAAAACTATGTTCAGTATAAACAATGTCCCTTACTATGTATTTCAAAATCTGCCATCCTTCATCAATAATCCCTATTTCTGTTAGAATGAATTTAGAATAACTGAGAGGGGAGGGGTGAATTAGTTATCCTCAGGTCTAGATGTAGCAAATAAAACTTATCTTTATTTCAGATTTACTGGGCAGCAGTACCATAAGTCAACAACTTTAATCATGCAGTTTACTGTCAATTGAAATTAGCTTGTAGAAACATAACAGTAAAGCAAACCATAAGCATTCACACAAGTTGACACAAGTATTTAACGTGGAAACTCAATATGGGGAAAACCACCAGTAACATGCTACCAAGTTTTCACTCTTCTGAAGTGATGCCCTGTGAGAAGCCAACCCTATTAAAGGTTACAATAACACACTGCTAGGTGTGACCTGGTTAAAGGATTTAATCACCCTGTCAGGAGTGGCCTTGTTAGAGGACTTAGAACATTCCACCTAAATGTCACCTTGTTAGAGGATTTATACAAATGACTGTTAGGTCAACCTTGTTAAAGGATTTAACTGATACAATGATTAGAAAGTAATTAGCAGTTGTGATCTGATACATACAACTTACTTTGCAAATTCAGATCCAATTACAGCTCTAATGTTAACTTACTGGATAGCCTGCATTGTCATTTCAACCTTCTGATCTGCTTGGAAATTCGTCAAGCAATCACACATGCAACTCTCTGCTTCTGTATTTTGCCTTCTCTGCTAGATCATGCCAAACAGTAAATCAACTATGCAAACATTTTGCATACACATCCACACTTCACATTCAGCAGCACACCTCTTGCATACTTAATGAATAACCCCTTGAGGTTATCATATACCACTCTGTCTAGGTTAGATAAATCTTTTACCGCTTAAAAAAGATCGTAGATCTTAGGTTAGGTCAGATCCAACGGATCATTCCATCTTTGCATTAAATTTACTTCTCCAAAGTAGTCTCTAATTAAATCTTGAAACCATGCATTAATTATGGTTACCCATACATTAAATGAC
>MU224840.1:885523-906639 GCA_018584345.1 Thuja plicata | reverse complement strand
AGTTTTCACTCTTCTAAAGTGATGCCCTGTGAGGAGCCAACCCTGTTAAAGGTTACAATAACACACTGCTAGGTGTGACCTGGTTAAAGGATTTAATCACCCTGTCAGGAGTGGCCTTGTTAGAGGAGTTAGAACATGCCACCTGAATGTCACCTTGTTAGAGGATTTATACAAATGACTGTTAGGTCAACCTTGTTAAAGGATTTAACTGATACAATGATTAGAAAGTAATCAGCAGTTGTGATCTGATACATACAACTTATAACTTTGACAATTTAGATCCAATTACAGCTCTGATGTTAACTTACTAGATAGCCTGCACTATCATTTCAACCTTCTGATCTGCTTGGAAATTCGTTAAGCAATCACACATGCAACTCTCTGCTTCTGTATTTTGCCTTCTCTGCTAGATCATGCCAAACAGTAAATCAACTATGCAAACCTTTTGCATACACATCCACACTTCACATTCAGTAGCACACCTCTTGCATACTTAATGAATAACCCCTCGAGGTTATCATATACCTCTCTATCTAGGTCAGATAAATCTTTTTCCGCTTAAACAAGATCGTAGATCTTAGGTTAGGTAGAATCCAATAAATCATTTCATCTTTGCATTACATTTACTTCTCCAAAGTAGTCTCTAATTAAATATTGAAACCATGCATTAATTACGGTTACCCATACATTAAATGACGTGGATCAATCTTTAATTAACATTACATATCCCAATAAAATTAACTAAGTCGGCCAGAGATCTCAAATCTCATAATTAATCCAATTACTGTAAGTCGGCCAACATCACTGTTTCCACTCGGCAATTTCACGGGTGCTCGGCATTGAACAACTTTGCTCATCACGAACAAATTTGCTCGGCACAAGCCAAAACTTGCTCAGCATAGAACAACCAGAAAAACTATCTTTGAAAGATAAGCAACTAATTGTTTTGCCAGAGTGCTAACTGATCAAGTACCCTTTTATTTGCCTTAACTCAACCATTCACTTGGTCTTCTTGTTAAATCTTCTTCATCAACAATAGATATGGTACTCAAACAGATAACAAGAGTCTCACCAGTTAAGGTTTGACAACAATGACAAAAATAACAATTGCTTGCATTGTCACTTTCCAACAATTTCACCTGGTAACAGGGGGCAAAGTGGGTGCATTATTTTTCTCATCCCCCTCTTTGTCTTGAAGATGCTATCTTTTTCCAAGAACTCCTCTTGAAGGTAGATGTCTTGTAGCCAAGACCTCTTCCTCTCAAGACTCTCTTCCCATAAGTGGAATATCCTTTCAAGATTATCTATTTTCTTGGAGTGACCACTCTTAGCTATTTTCATGGCATACATTGTTGATTTAAGGATACCTCCTTGTTGTTGGAAGTAGGTATCCTTGATTCTCTTCCTTATGATGTCTCCTACGTTTCCATGATAAGGAGGGGGGCATACATACAACCTCCCTTGTACATTACATGTAGTTTTTGTTTCTTTGATCCATAGATTGATCGTAAAATATAGATTCACATGGAAACTTCCGTAAATACTAATCCCTAAACATGGATTCATACAAAATTTCTAAGGCTAATCCCTAGACAAGGATTCATACAAATTTCCACAAGACTAATCCCAAAACATGGATTCATACGAAATTTCCAGAAGACTAATCCCTAGACATGGATCCATATGGAAATGATGGTTTCCATAAGACTGATCCCCACAAAGCTGCCCCATGTGAAAAAAATGCCACCCCGTGCATAAAACAAAGCTACCCTATGCACAAAATATTTCAAGGTAAGATTTGACTAGCATAACAAATTTGCTAGGCTATAAATTCTCTCTCTCTCTCTCTCTCTCTCTCTCTCATGGTTATTCTAGTAGGTTAAACCATGGAGTTTGTATCATCTTTGGCGATGCTCTTGTTCTTCCTATGTGATTATTTGTGCTCTTGCAATATCTTTCCAAACATGATATTAGTGGATGATACATTTTTGATCGAGGTCTCTTTCACTAGTTGATTTGGATATTTTATTTTTGGAACTAACCCCTTTTGTGTCTTTTGTCTTTGTTCTTGCTTTTGTTTGTTTTCTTTGTTTTCATGCCCTTGTGCATGGATGCGGAGTTAAGATCCTTGGTTTGGGGGCTTACATCCTTAAACTTAGTGTTGTCTTATCTCTTTTCAATTCACCTATCATCTCTCTCTCATTATTCTTTCTATCTCTTCTTTTACAGTGAGCATGATCTTGTCTCATACTCCCACTAAAGTGGGGGATAAATATATACCATCATAAAAAGTGAGTACTTAATTTGTGCTCATTTTAGGACCATTTTGAGCTCACTTTAGTGTGTCCCTTATGGTAAGACCTCATATTTAACCTAATGCATAATTAATTTAAATATAGGTCCTCCTCCTACTTCAAAATCAAGGTTGTCTCTCATTTTTGTTATTCCTAAGGATTATGATTACTGAGAGGGGGGGTGAATCAGTAATCCATATCATCTGCAACTTTTTACTTTTCTAACTCCTTAAAACAAAATTCACAAGTTAACCTAGTAAGAAGCAATAGAAACTTCAATCAAATGAACTCAACCATCAAAGAATGCAACACATGACACAATGATTTTTCACGTGGAAACCCAAATGGATGAAAACCACGGTGGGGATGATGACCCACAAATAAATGTACTCTTCTGAAGTACACTCTGTTAGGAGCTTAACCCAGTTAGGAGTTTACAAAGACACTGTTAGGTGCCACATGGTTAGGGGATTTTCCTCTATCCATGTTAGGAGCTTTACCCCGTTAAGAGTAACTCTGTTAGGAGATTTCAGACTCAAGTTAATGAGCCACTTTTTAGGAGATTTTATAATAAGACCTGTTAGGGTTTGTCGGGTTAAGGGTTTACAATGAGAAACCTATTAGGGTCTTTGTGATCTGTGAAACAACAACTCCTTTGCTTGATCATATCCTTTGAAGAACACACAATCTCCTCCTTGTAGACTTGGCTACACACTGGCTTGATCACACCTCCACACTTATGACCAACAACTGCAAATCTACAATTTCATCAAATATATAATCATTTTCCAAACCCTAAGTTTTCCACCACCTTAGATCCATCTAACACCTTTAAATTCAACTTACAACTGTCATGCTCAATGAAATAGAGATACAACACATATCTCAATGCAACAAGAAATTTCAACCAAATAGGTCAGCCTTGTGTTAGATCCTTACAAATTATTTTATCAAGAATGGTCAAACATGTTTTGACCAACATTGCCTTCATCCTGATCATTACCACAAATCCATTAGGACATGTTGTTGCAAGGTGTGCACCCTTGGTCTCACTCAGGACATGCAGCAGTTGGTGACAAGGGATTAACAACCTCATGTGGATTCTATAAGTCTAGTGGTTGTATCAGGCATTAAAAGTTTGAGCTTTTGGTGCGATGCCAACCACCCAATTTAATAATTGGCATCACAGCTAAGGTCACAAGTTCCAACCCCATTCATGTCTTGAGGGTGGGATTGTTGCAAGGTGTGTTCCCTTGGTCTCGGTCAGGCCATGTAGCAGTTGGTGACAAGGGCTTAACAACCTCCTGTGGATTCTATAAGTCTAGTGGTTGTATCGAGTATTAAAAGTTCAAGCTTTTGGTGCAACGACAACCACCTAATCTAACACATGTCACCACATCAACTAGATCCGCAAACATACAATCGGTAGTCACACAAACTTCACCGATTCAAGATTTGCAATTGGTAGCTCAAGAACATTGACTTCACTTTACTAAACCAAACCTAGTATCTAAAAAACTACCTTACCGATCAAATAAAACTGTTGCGGGCATGACCATCGCCTTCAAATAGTGTCTCCAACAAAATTGATGTTATGATCACGCCAACTAGATCATCCAGGATATGATAAACAAAACAAATCACCTATTACCTGTCACTAACTGTTCTAGCAATTGCCTTGTCAATACTCTTTCAATCATAACTCACACAAATAATATCTTCAATAGTTGCAATCAAACATTTGACATATAGAGACATACCAAAGTCTCCCTTAAGAATAACAACCAAAGAAACACACTGTAAAACCTTGTTCATCTTATTCATACTCAACAACATACTAAGAACACTAAGTCAATTACTTGACACCATTGACAACACAATAATTGATCATATCAACTCCAAATCTGTACCATACCAATACTTGTCATCTCTACATCAGTTATGTCAGCAATCTCCCCCTTTGGCATTGATGGAAACACACGATTAAACTCATCACACAATGTTTCAACTTGTTGTAAGGCTGAATCCTTCTCTGTGTCTCCCCCTTTCTCTTTGATTATCTTCATTAGATGTCTAGTGGAACTCTTTGATCATCTATAGAGATGTAGCTTACAACTTTTCCCATCCTAGCACCTATTTGATGTGACACTTCTCCCCCTTTGACAACAATGCCAAAGACATAAATAAGCTTATACAATATGTAACCATTCGTCATTGGATACAAGACTATTCATCCCGTACCTTTTCCACCAACTTATCCCCCTAGGGAGTAGCCCCTTGTATACATCAATCCAACATTCAAAAGATATTACACTACAAAACATTGGACTGATGCAACAACATCATCTTAATTCTGTTGAGGTAGGGAAATGACCCCCAACCTGCCTATGAGATACTCAAAAGTATCCTTTGGTAATGGCTTAGTAAAAATATCAGCAACTTGTTCCTTAGTAGGAACATACTCCAATCTCACCTCTTTCTCTTGTACATGTTCTCTAAGAAAATGATATTTAATTACAATATGCTTGGTCTTAGAGTGCATCACTAGATTCTTGGAAATGTTAATAGCACTTGTATTGTCACAATAGATCACCATAGATTCAGTTACCTTCTCCTTGCACCTTCCAATATTTTCTTCAACCAGGCCACTTGAGTATAATTAATAGCAGTAGCAACACACTTTGCCTCTACAGTGGATTGAAATATACAATTCTGCTTCTTACTAGTCCATGACACAAGTCTTTCTCCAAGAAAGAAAGCTCCACTACTTGTGCTCTTCCTATCATCCACATTACCTACCCATTCAACATTAGTAAATACACTTAAAGAAAAATCACCTTTGTGAGTATACCAAAGACCATAATCTTCAATTCCTTTCAAGTATCTAAATATCCTTTTCACTGCCACCATATGTGATTCCTTTGGAGTGGCTTGAAAATCTTGCAACTATCCCAACCGCTCGTGCTATATAAGGTCTAATATGGAATACATACTGCAACTTAACAATCATAGATCTGTATAGAGTTGCATTCACCTCTCTAGAATCATCCTCGTTGGACAACTTACAACGATCACCATTGCTGTTCCAATCAATTTAGATTATTCTAAGCCAAAAGTCTCCCAAAACATAGACATATCAAATTCTCTCTTTGTCTCATCTGCAAAATAAATACTCATCTCATCATCTCCACAAAAAAATTATGTCATCCTCAAACAATTCATCAATCAAGAACCTGTCACCTTTCTCCACTTTGAGATAGACATTGCTATCTTCACTTGTTCTAATGAAACCAATCGTAATTATATATGAGTGGAGTCTCTCATGCCATGCCCTTGGTGCCTGTTTCAATCCATAAAGCACCTTCTACAATTGTCATACCATATCCTTGTCTTCTGACAATGGGAATCCATCTAGCTTCTCTATATACACCTCCTCTTCCAAAATACCATTCATGAATGCAGATTTAACATCCATTTGGAAAACCTTAAATCCCTTATAAGCAACGTAGGCTACTAGAATCCTTACTCCTTCAAGTCTAGCCATTGGTGCAAAATTTTCACCATAATCTAATCCTTCTTCTTTTGCATATCCTTTGACCACAAGTCTTTCCTTATTTCTCACTACTTCACCATCTTCATTGAGTTTATTCTTGAATACCCACTTGGTTCCTATCACATTCTTATCAATAGGTCTTGGAACCAATTTCCAAGTATTGTTCTTCACAATATGATCCAAATCTTCCTCTATGGCCTTAACCCAATCATCATTCTTTAATGCTTCATTTCCCGTTTTAGGTTCAAGCTAAGAAATTAAACATATATCCTCTCTAATTTTCCTTAGAGTCTGAACACCAACATTCTTATCTCCAATTATTTGATCAACACAATGATTTAATTTCACATACCTTGGTAACGTTAGTTCAAGTCTAGAGGCTTCATCTACCGCTTGAGCTAGCTCTTCCTCATTGTTCTGTTTATTCTGATTTTCAGCTTCTTGATCCAATGGTTGCACATAAACAAATCCATGATCATCTTCTTGTTCCTTCTTGCTAGATTCATTGTTCTGCTCTGAGAATTCATGTATCATCACATTAGCACTTTCCACTAACTTGTTGGTTCTCTTTTTGAGACATTTATAAGCCTTGTTCTTTGTAGAATACCCCAAATATAATATTTTGAAGTAATATTAATGTAATTCACACTCATCTATTGTTAATGTAATACTTTCCTGTATACTCATCTATTTTAATGTAACATATGATTCCAAATATTTTGAAGTAATTCACACTAGGTGTGCGACCATACCATAGCTCATAGGGTGTCTATTGATTCCTTTCTTCACGTGTACTCTATTCATTTTGTACACAACAATGTTGCCAACTTCTCTCCAAAACATCTGAGCCACACCTTTCTGAATCATCATTATTCTAGTAGAGTCAATAATAGATCCATTTCTTCTCTCTACAACTCCATTTTGCTGAGGGGTTCTAGGTGCAAACATTTCCTCTTAAATCCATGTTCATCACATTATTCAATGAACTCTAGAAGTGAACTCACCACCTCTGTCAGATCTTAAGCACTTCAAATTCTTACTGTTTTCCTTCTCAACTCGAGCTTTGAATATCTTGAACATGTAGAAAACATCTGATTTGTCTTTAAGAAAAATAACCCGCATCATGCTAGATTAATCATCAACAAAAAGCATGAAATAATTCTCCATAGTAGCTTCTTTTTCTCACAGGACCAAATAAACCAGTATGCACTAGATCCAAAATATTTCCAAATGAATATGACTTACTAGCAAAACTAGAACTAGTAAACTTTCCCAATTGACATTCATTGCACATTACATTGTTTGGTTTTAATAATTGTAGCATACCTCTAACAATCTTCAATTTACTCATTTTGACCAATCTATCAAAATTCACATGACAAAATCTCCTATGCCAAAACCAACAATCCTCAACCTTTGCAATCACACAATTTCTCATTGTTGTATTCAGATGGAATAAGTTACCTTCGGTCTGCATACTGGTAGCAATCAAATCACCTATTTTTCCAGTTACCCTACACACACCTTCCTTAAACTCTACAAGATAGCCTTGTTATCCAGTTGTGCTACACTCAATAAGTTATTTCTGAGGCCTTCTACCTAGTAAACATCATCACACTTTGTTTTGTTATTAAGAGTAATGGATCCTATTCCTTTTACTAGACAAGGAGAGTTATTACCGAATTTTACCGCTCCTCCATCACATACCTCCAACTTAGTGAACTTACTCCTATCACATGACCATGTGATGTGTACATTCACTGTCTATTACCCATTCCTCACCACAATCCATGCTAGAAATCATTAAATAGTTAATTTTTTTGGGTTATGACATCAAAAAAAAAAACCTCCCCCCCCTTNCCCCCCCCCCAAGAATCAGAAACGATCTCCTCCCAAAATAGAAAAACAGTTATCTCTTAACTGCCCCATTTTCTCATAACCGTTTCATTTGTATCGGAAAAACTAACATATGTGAATAAATTTTTAACTTTTATTACAAATTTTGAAATCCAAATTCTTCTTTCCGTCAATCATTAAATAGTTAAGTTTTTTGGGTTATGACATCCTTCTCCCCTTAGACAATGCATCGTCCCAATGCATCAATAGGAACATATCATCTGAGAAATAATATAAACATATGAGAAATAATTCGTTAAATGCAATCTATCTTTCTTTTGTTTTTACAACATTCAGGATAGTGTAAGAATGTGAAAACCATTGAGAATTATTTGTCCTAATATCAATATCATGACTTTGACTTGCTGAGGAAATTATGCTCTACTTTCAATTCTCCATGCATTCAAAATTTCAATTTATAAAATTTTCTTAAAGAACACACACGTTCATGAAATTATTTTTGTAAAGATAGTGTACACACACATTTTAAGAAAGCACCAAATAAAACTTGGTTACCAAGCATCACAGACAAATTCTAGTGAGTGTGTGGATTCCATTACTACCATCTAGTTTTTCAAGGTTAGGCTACCTCTCTCTGACAATATTCCCCTTTCTTATGATGTGTTGTTCCGTCTGTTATATTCATAGGAACAACACCAAAGCATTAGTTCATGTCATTATCATAATCAAATCAAACTCTAACATGCCCTTATCTCAATGCTTTTATAAATAAACCTGCATAATACCTTAAAATCACAACAAAGTACACACATACCTGTGCTTTCTTTACCATACCTTGGCATCCCATTGAATTGATCACATGATTGGATACTTCATATTAATTTACTGTCATACTCATATTTTTACACTCACAATACTTTTAGCTCATTCACAATGTCAATACCTCAAAAGGAGAAAATATTATAAATTATTAAGGGACAACATAATCATAGACATATTATAATTTCTTAACTCAACTTAGATTTAGATCATAGCTTGATCTTAATAACTAAAATAAATCATATGCATACCATCTAGAACATGTGGTACGCTCTAAGTGAGAAAATCAGTCATGCATGCTCACAAATCACCTATAAGGTTAGTGGATCCAGTTTCCATTTATGTGACCTAGGCCCTCATGCCCATCTTGTCACTATAGTATTTAATAGAGAAATTTTAACTCAATACATCATAACAACTATGTTTTCATCTCTAAGTTAGTGTGAGTCAAATAACTATTACATATTAACATAAATAAGCATTCATAATTTCTTCTATATAGCTATGCTTAATCCAGGCATAAGTATTTCAATACATCATGATAATTCATCATTACATAAAATCAATTGCATCAAGTATGTCATACAAAAAGAGTATACATCAAAATAAAGACCATTAAGGTCAATCATGAAACAAGATACATAAGTATCATCCGACAAACTGTCCCTCTATAGATCCATGTCTCATAAGACCTCGGACAAATGTCCCTCTAAAAATCCTTGTCTCATAAGACCTCAGACAAATGTCCCTCTAAAAATCCTTGTCTCATAAGACCTCGGACAATGTCCCTCTAAAAAATCCTTGTCTCAGAAGCCCTCAGACGACTGTCCATCAACTATCTCGAGATGGGAGTGTGCTCATACATTTTTCTGGACAACCATAAAGCCTTACACTTCCTTGGGATTCTACCTCCTCGCAAAATTCCCAACCCTACAGCCTATAAAAAATATATACAAAAGGCAGGGGGTATCTGGTGCAGCCGTAAACTAACTACAAAGCACATATGCCTAATGTAGAACATAATAACGGATGTGGCGGGGAGATGAAACATAGGCAGCATATTTAAGAAAACATATGTAAGCAACTTTGGCCAAAGTATTTTAATACCAGATTTTTACTGGCAGGTAGAGTGAAAAAGGAAACATCACTTCTACCCTTCCCTGTTTTTCCCACATTCAGCACCTCTCACCAGAAGGTAAGCTTTCCAATTCTCATACTTAGTAAGTAAAATGATGCAACTCATGCATATCATATAATTTATTTTCATGCAATAATGCATTAAACAAATACATGGAAAGAACACAACAAGTCAACTAGTAAGGATCATGCCTTTCATCATGAACAATCTCATTCATCATAGGCAAACACATAATTTGAGCCATCTGGCCAAGTAAAACATAATACATAGGAAGGAGTTTTTGACCATTCTTTCAAGAACACCAATAGTGTATTAACACAAAATAATTCTAGTCTATTTTCATCAAGAGATGCCGACCTACTTGTTGAACATCGAGTGCATCAAATAATACATCAAGTTCAAATACCTCAAATATAAATTCACGCAATTACTCTTGCATCATTACCCATGTGTTGTCCTTCATCTCAAGAATATCCATGCACTGCTCCTCATAGTATCAAAAACTCACATCAAGCATATTCATCAATGCTACTTATTTCTTGCATTGCATATCTAATATTCATAACCATGTTCATGGTAATGTACTTTAAACTTTTCACATGTGATAAAAACATATTTCAAGCAAGGTAGGAATGAGAATGGTATGTTCTTTGCAATCTACTCCCTTATACATTCTATCAATGTTCCACATTGAACATGATAGAGAACATCACTTCACATCACAAGACTAGCAATATAAAATACACATCCTAGCCACCTCAAGGTCATAATAAATCTCAAATCCAAAGTTCACAAATTTCAACTCAAAATCACAAAGATGAGAAAAATCAAAAGAAATAAATGTGAACAAAATCATATTCGATAAATACGCAAAATTTGGTGGCTATATAGTAACAAGAAAACTTAAAAAATTTCAAACTAGTCCTTCATCACTTCCAAGTTCATCAAGGCTGAAATAACATAACCAATTGAAAACCAAACCACATATACAGAGTGACTAACACTAGCCACAAGGAGGGAGTAGAAGCTACACGACACCTTGCGTCCAAGGTGTGCTTATGAACATGACCAACACTCGAAAAACATACATCCCAAAGATCACATCACTATATAGCATCACATGCCATTGGTTTATGCAACATAACATTGATATTTCTCTCTTTTTTCTTTTGTAAAATTTCATAGTATTTTTTTCTTTTATACATGACATGTTAGGTTCTTTTCCCAAGAATCTCATCAAGATCTAGTTCCATAATATTTTTCTCAAATGACCTATCTCGTCATTTCATTTTGTTTCCCATGCATCACACATGTAAAATGTATCATTGCACAATATTGTACATACATATATAATTTTCATTCATCCCAGCCTCAATCTTTGGCATGTATATTCATATCTTTGGAGTAAAAGTCAATCATCAATTAACTGCACCAATAATTCATGGAGATTTATTGCCTCTCTTGCTTCACACATGCAGAGAAATAGACATTTAACCTTAAGTGCATTACTCACACCATAGTTCTAATTTGAGCAAACACAATTACACCAATTAAAAGTACACCATTTTCAAGCACTTCAAAAATATTTTCATATTTATAGTTTTGGGAGAAAGCAAGGACAACCAAGAAAGCCTCACACACACAAGAGGTAATGTCATGAAAGTGATTGTTTTCACTTGTATAACTCAACACAAGAGTCATCCTTTCCTTTTTGTTAGGAGAAGTCATAACTAAGAGTCTTAATGATCAACACATAGGACTATCACTTATATACATAGTCTCAACATTAGTTGACTTACACAGATTGTGCGACTAAGGGTCACAACTAAGCATAGTGAACTTAAGGCCCTAGAGTGGAACCCAGAGCTCTGATACCATATGTAAAGACTGCATCCTCGACAGAAATGCCACATCAACATATGTAAAGATTGCATCCTCGACAGAAATGCCACATCAACAAAATCCACAAGACAAGGGAGGTCGGTCAACAAAGTCAAATGTCGAATGTACCAGTCGACAAAAACTAATGATTTTTGCTTAATTTCCAGAAAGAAACACAAGGTTCGACCAAAAACTGTCGAACAGATTATGTGACACAAGAGTCCATAATAAAGAAGAGTGTCGACCAACTATCGAAACACTTGAATACATCACATGTCATAATACATTAAAGACGTAACAAAATTTGACCAACTTGTCGAATTAACAAATGCAAAGGAGAGACTTCGATCAAACTATCAAAGTGCAACAAACATAAGATCATAACTCACAAAGAAGAAGAGCTTTACAAGAGTCATCGACGGACTGTCATATGAGTGCAATATAAATACAATAGACCAATGGTCGATACAATGATCCAATGTGCTACACATAATGACCTTCTTGACAGGAGCTCCAGAGACCTGCTGCACACAAAACATGAGGGTGAGAATATTGTAGGAGTGTGTTTCCACCCTACCACGAAGCAGTTACGCTTCCCCAGAATCTTTCCTGACATGAAAGATACCCAGCCCAGCTCGAGGTAGTCTAAACAAGCAAAACTGAGAGGAGTAATGGAATTGGTGCATATAAACTTATGAACTTTATATAATAAAATAAAAGCATTCCAATGCCTTAGCAAAGAAAACATCATTCTCTGAGTAGTCTAAAACATTTGCAAGTTCTTATTTCCATCTTATAATTGAACAATCAAGGATGGTTCCAAAATCATAACTGTGTAATCAGTGTTACAGTAGAGAATTACCGAAACTCATTAAGCATCATACTCTTTGTCTTTGAATTACATATATAAGTACATCAAGGAATCCAAAACATTTCCCATATAGAAGTATTCCTTTCATAACGTCTAAGCTAGGACAATCAAACAGAGTTCATGGAATCCAAATGCAAATCCACAAAAATACTCATAATCATGCAAAATTTATCATATTCCTAACAAAAGCTAACAATAGTTATCATGTTGCCCAAGAATAGTTATACAATAGAAAGCATCACCCTTCTAACACCAGTACAGAACACCTCAAGTTCTCAATTCCAACTCATATAGAAAAAAAATCAAAGATAACTCAAGACGTTCATCTATGCATTTAGTGTTTAAATATGGGTTTTCGACTCACAACACTCTGTAAGAGCCTATGAGCCTTAAAACAACAGGAGTAACAAAGATTCATAACATTTCCTAATTAGAAACTTTTATTTCTTGACTAGAACAAATAAGTCCTCAAAAGTTCATAAATGTGTGACAATCAGATGCAAGATCATTCAAATTTTGCAAGTAGACTAAACACAATCTTTGCATAAAGAAATGGTATTATGCCCATGTCAGGTCTCCATTTAAAAGACCACCGAACACTCATTGGCTTTGTCTCCCTATGGTTAAAAATAAGAACATGCTAACTTGATAGGTTTGAAGCAATGCACCTATATGTCATTTATATCTTTACTAAGAGTTCAACATATCTAACATCACAATTATAAAAGGTGATTGAAGCCATATTTCATCATCCGACACATGTGGTGCACTGTTATCATATCTAAAGACTACAATTTCGCAAAAGAAGCCATGTCACATGAAAGCATGAATATCGGAAAAAGACAATACTCTCAGTCAAGTTGACATCTAAACAATAGTTTTTGTACAATCTACAAGCATTTCATATGTTACAGAGTTATAAAAAGCAAACGAATATCCATGAATGTTTCCATGGTAACACTCAGATGCCCTAGTAGAACTATCTGTTAATAAATCTTAACGTTTCCCAGTGAAAGATAGCATCCTCAGTTTTTCTCATGATCTCTGACCATTACATAACACTTTATCTGAATCCATCAACGCAAGAAGAAGGAAATCACTACAGATATTTGATTATAGTGGAAAAGCGAAAACAATGGAAATGGCCTAAATTAAACTAAAAATGTGCTAACACAGTATTATCAACTAATCTACGACAACGTTGGAAAATTACCATGTCATAATAATGAATTAAAAAAATAGAGACATATAATGATTTCAAATCCAGTGACATGTACTGATTTAAACACAGAGGCATTAAAGATCTAAAACACAACGACATTTCTACTAACTACCAAAATGGGAAGTTCACAAATTACCCGGTCGTTGACCTACAAGCCTCACGTTGCGTGACAGTTTCAAGACATGACAATGGGTGAGCTAGATACAGCTCGGTTTTGACAGTGAGAAAAAAAAATAGATGTGAATGGAGAAAGAATGAGTTCACACTGTAAATCAGACATACGGATGCTGAGAATGTATCTTAGCTCTTGTACATGGCCCGCGCGTGCACAACCAGGCATAATCTGCCATCAATATTGAAGAAAACAATTCATAGAACCCACTAAGATTGCGTAGGGGGCGAATTTAACAAAAAAAATGACATCCTTATAGAATTTAGTCCTACGTTTTATGTGGTTCATGGAGCGAGGTGCTTGTGAAATGAAACACAGTGTTATTGCCCTGTTATCAAGGGTCGCCTTCAACCATCTAAAATAAATGGCGCTTGAAGGTAAAAGAGCATGCATATCCTTTTAAAAGAGACAGCTCACAATCGATGCAAGGAATACTAGAGGTTCGTAGTACTCACTAGGCGTACATTAACAATTTCATTATGCCGTAAAAAGAAAACATACATATTTTGATAAACATGCTTTAATTAGAATTAAAGTTTATTATCCAGTCTCGCCTCATGATAATAAGCAGTTAACATATAAACCAGAATGCACTTTGTTTGTAAGGCACAGACATTTACTCATTTAAATTTACATTGCATCCCACAGAAGTAATGCAGTTCAAGAAAAGAACCTGGAGTTTGCATTTTGGAGTGATTTGAAAACTTCTCTCCCATCCTTGTACTGACTCAATCCTACTGTCCTCCCTTCCACAGCTCTCCCCTGTGTTTCTTTCAATTCCAGATTTAAAAAAAAAAAAAAAAAACCTCCCCCCTTCCTTGCGCGTTTCCCCCCCAAGAATCAGAAACGATCTCCTCCCAAAATAGAAAAACAGTTATCTCTTAACTGCCCCATTTTCTCATAACCGTTTCATTTGTATCGGAAAAACTAACATATGTGAATAAATTTTAACTTTTATTACAAATTTTGAAATCCAAATTCTTCTTTCCGTCAATCATTAAATAGTTAAGTTTTTTGGGTTATGACATCCTTCTCCCCTTAGACAATGCATCGTCCCGATGCATCAATAGGAACATATCTTCAGTAGGATCCTCCTTAACAACAACAAAAACAATTTCTCCTTCTTCATTACCATTTGAATCTTCATCGGTAATACCTTCTTCAATAATACAGCGGGCCTTTCTACTTTTTCCTTGAATCTTTTAGGCTTATCATTCTTGTCATTTTTGAGACACCTGGAAGCAATGTGTCCAATCTTGTTACTTGCAAAGCATTTCAGAGGTACCTTGCCCTTGTACTTTCTTGTTCCTTTTGGTAATCTCTTAGCCAACAAAGCTTCAAACTCTTCCTATTTCCTTTCCTCTGACATGATAGATTCATGATCATTAAGATAATTTGATAAAGAGGAATCATGAGTAACCTCCTTACCTTTTCTTGTCGATGCAAGAGACATAGATGCCTTCAAAGCAAATTCAATCTTTAGAACACTGTTATCATAGTTACTAAGCTCAAAAGCAGTCAACTTTCCAATCAATGCACGAAGAGTAACAACTCTAGTACTTAAAGATATCAATTATTAAATAGCAAAAACCCTAATGACATAAAGAGGTAACAAGGTTCTTAACACTTTACATACCACACCGTCTTCTTTAATAGTTCCACCGGCACCTTTTATAGCAACTACTACTTCCTTGACTCTTTGACCATACTTTTCAATATTTTTACCTTCTACAATCCTCATGTCATCAAACTTTCCTTTCAAGCTATCAACCTTAGCTTTCTGCACATGCATGTCTCCACCATACACTGACTTCAATTTTTCCCACATATCATAGGCAGTTTCAAGATCCATAAGAATAGAAACCAAAGAAACACACTACAACACCTTGTTCATCTTATTCATACTCAACAACATACTAGGAACACTAAGTCAATTACTTGACATCAATGACAACACAATAATTGATCGTATCAACTCCAAATCTATACCATACCAATACTTACCATCTCTGCATCAGTTATGCCAAAAATTTCTATGCCTATTTTCCTATTTAGTCGTTCGTTCATAATTCATTTCCCTCCTAGTTCCTTTTAGATGCATTTTACATATCGCGATTTGCCTCGATTTCCCGATAAACCAAGGCTTTTAGATCTCCCTTTCAGCACACAACCCTAGGTCCTGGGATGGCTTTGAAAAGGTCTACCTGGACAAGGCCTACTTGGGTCGACCATGTCCTCGACTTGACTGACCTAGGTCGGCCTTGTCCTAAGGCCTTTTCATTTAGTGGTCTTTGAGTCCTATGCGGTTCACCTAGGTGCTTAATTGGGGTTGGCCTTGCAAAATATGAGCCCCAAAATGTGTATAAAAGGAGACCTCTTCCTCTCATTTTTCATATCTCATCTTCATACAAAAATTATTGAGCAAGCTATTGTGCATTCAAGATATTCAAGTACAAGCAAGCATCCATTGAAGGGATCCATTATCAAGCATTCAAGTGCAAGGAATCCATCAAGCATTTCAAGTCTTCATTCCATAATCAATCTCTCATCAATAGATAAAGTAGAATAAAGAAAAGTAAACTAAGTTAATCAATCTCTCATCAATAGATAAAGTAGAATAAAGAAAAGTAAACTAAGTTACCCCTTACTTCTTTATCGGTCACCAAATATTCTATAGTTGAAATATACATCTTTTAATAAATGTATATATAAATATGTTGAGATATATTTTTGAAGGCATCCATTTTTATTAAAACAAGTTCATTTAAATTCAGACCTCCTTGCAAATGAAATACAACAATAACTAATTACTATATTAAAAGTCCGTTGGACTCTAGATTTGAAATTATAGGGTTCAATAAAAACAAATAAGATACACTCACAAACTAAAACTAAATTATTATAAATGATCTTTCAAAATGTTTTATGTAGATTTTTAAATTCACGCGTGTGCACGAGTGCGCAATATACAAAACTAACTCTTTTACTTGATTCAAATTTAAGATATCTATTTTTCAAATGTTATTTAATTATATATATTAATAAATAAAATATTGTAGAGAATATAAATCTATATAATATATTTTATATAAAATTATATATATTATACAGTATTTAAGATGAGAATAAAAAATATAATTTAAAGAAAAAATGAATATTTTTAAAAATTAAAAGTTGCATTTACTATTTTTTTTTTTTGTTGGAGGATTCTGACCTGCGAGGCAACCCAGCGAGGCACGAAGCCTGCGAGCTACCAACCAGCGAAGGCCACCATAGACGTTTTAGGAACCCGATACGGGCCCACTCGTGCCTGAAACCTCTTCGGCTTAGAGCCAAGGATTGAGGAGCATCCACGCTGCCAAATTCGCCTGGGACACGATCCCAGCCTCATCCCTTATGGTGTCGGAGCCTTGCACTCGGCAAGACTTGATCCCTGGTGGGCTCATTGTGAGCCATTCAACTTCACCAGTAGACCAAGGGCCCATTGACTCATTTACTATTTTGAGTTTTTATGTACATGGATTTTTCACATCAAATTCGACCAAAGTTAAGACTTCGTTTTTAACATATTAAAGTACTTACATGTTGACGGCTATTGAGACATCAACAAACGTCGCAAAGATGGCTAATGCCAGGAAATCTTCATTCAACTGGTTTTAAAAGGAGATGCTCAACTGGTTTTGATTAACCAACGCTTTCAATACTTATTTTCCATCCCTAACGAAATCCCATTGTAAAGGCTATGCTGCTGCCCCTGCCCACATATGAATCATGTGGTTAACAGTAAATTAAGATCTGCCCACATATGAATCATGCGGTTAACAGTAAATTAAGATTCATGACACAAATTGGTGAACGACGGAAATAAGGTGCCTAACCATAAAACTTGTCCCGAATAATGGCCATTGAATAGAAACACTATTACCCATTTGTTTAACATCCGCACCAGAAAATGAAACTGAAATGTTTAAACTGTCATTACGCAAAATTCGTTGGTTTAGACTGTAGGATAAATCAGTTGCAAATAAAACAGATACGTCCACAGTTCATTATGGAAAATATCAAATTAAATCGGAAAATATTACATACGAAGGAAATCATTTACAATGTTTCCTGCAAAAATTAGATATATCTCTAGTACGAAACCAGTTGCACTGTGTTTACTCCTAACACTACTTGAATGAGTAACAGGAAGTAAACAGAATAACGCAGTAACATAATATGATACTCATTCACAACAATGTCCGAGAAAGAGATTTATTTCCATTTATACAGTCATAAGATATGCAATAGATATAGAAGTTCATACATGTAGTCCCCGAACTGTGTACAATGAGATATATAGAGCATAGCTGACAGCATGGTTTGAGAATGCCGACCATCGATAACTACCAACTGAGTTACAAAACAACTTATATTATTATTTAAAAACTGCACACCACAGAAGCTCTTTCTTCATTTATTGAACACTCTACAAAAAATCACAATGCAAATAATTCTTTTTTCTTGTCCAAAGAATTTAAAATTAATGCTGCTTTGCATGTCCTCAATTTTCCCCATCCATAATAATTAACAGTGAAAACTTACAAGCTCGGGACTCGACCAGCCCGTGTCAATTGAAATATCGCTCATGCCAGAGCTATTACCTTATCCAGCAATGCAACCAGTAGACAAAACTAGGGGCAGTTGTTTGTATTAAGATTTCCTATTCGTACTGGCAGCATTAATTGCACCCTTCAAGGCACTTTCATAGCTCTGGCAACCATGATCAGACAGCATTGAATTTGATAGTACTATTCGTTTAAATCTAATTGCAGGATCATCACCTCGAGTAACAGCGTATTGCATTGATGAATCATTTTCAAAGATGCTTTGGTTTCTTTCTTCACATTTGCCAGCAGATCTAGGACTACTGACCAATCCTTCATCTACAATTTCCTCTTCTCTAGACTCTTCTAGGTGGTTTGACCCTAACAATTGATTGTTAGAAGATCCATGTTGCACAATCCTTGCATTGTCTTTGCGTATTACATGATAGAGAATTCCGGGGACATACAGCCGCACATCACATAAACTTGAATTGCTTGTATCCTTTCTAGCTTCAGAGTTTTCCACAACAGTAGCTGCCACTCTAGTTCCCATTTGCTCACAATTAGTACTAGGAGCTGAAAACCTTTCTGCATAAAAACACCATTCATATCAGTTCAGCATGGTATCCATTATAAATATAATATGCATCAGATCACATTTGCTGCCAGATCTACAAAATCTTACATGCAACCCATACTTTCCACCACACAATTCCTTAAATGGAAGTCAAAATACTAGAACCACGTTTTTAAGCACATTGTTCATCAGAATGTATAACTACACAGGAGGAAGATCGCTTTGATTCTATGCACCACTTGCATGTAATGGCTTCTATTTCATTATGATGTTCTCAATTAAAAAGCCTTAAATATAGATCGTGTTTATTTAATGATAGTGTTAACTAATAGTACGTGTTTTGATCCTTGTGACGCATTCTCCTAACTGTTTTGAATAAAGAATTAAATATGAGAAGTCAGAATTACCAGCACAACGCATGACAGTTGAAGCCCCAAAAGATATCCACTTAGAAACTGTTCGATCGTTGGAACCATCTGCAGGTCGTTGATCTTCAGCTACATGTGTTTTGATGATTTCCTTGGCAGCTGAAAGGGAAGAAAAGCTGAAAGATTTGATCTGCTTATAAAAATGACCATGCTCATATCCTAGTGTTGCCTCAATATCTTTCACAACTCCACTGGTCACTTGAGCAAGTTCTACAATCTTCTTTATTTTGTCGTTAGTAGCAAGTGTTTGGGCCCTATGAAGTTATTTCAAAGCACTATAAGAATAAATCCGTACCAGGATTCCTCCATTAACAGCATACAACATAATATTAAAAAAATATTGAAGTCTGCCATTCAACAACATACATTTAGATTAAAGTATTTCAGTTACAAATTCACCATGCTATAAAGATATTGATTAGCACCTTCAAAGATTTGTGCTAGTGATGGAAACACACTTTGTTGTATCTTGTAATCATAGTTCCAAAATTCAGACTAAAAAGAACTCAGCAATCCAAAAAAATTACTAAGGACTCAACATAATAAAAAATACATAAATTTATAAATTAATCTTAAAAAACATGCAAAATACCTAATTTAGAAAAGTCATAGATTGTTTTCGACTAGTTTTAGACTGAAAAAGGAGTGCAATGCACATTGTAGTGTTAGATATGATATGATGCTTGCTCAGCTGTCATCAATCATTAAAAATTACAAATTTATAATGAAATCTTACAGTTTTTCCTTTGACTAAATGTCCTCATTGGCAGTTTCCTTGAATTGGATGGTAAAGATTCCTCTCGAGGAAAACTGTCATCATATCATAATGTAAAGATCCTACGGTTTACAAATTCTGATCTAGCAAATAACATGCAATGACCCTAACCGGCCATTTACTGATTTTTCCCAATTAATCTCATGCAGATTTAAAATAGAAAATAACATGCAAATAATCGTCGAACCCAGAACAATAACCAGCAGATATATATATTTAAATAACCAGCAAGTACATTCTCATGAAAACTTCAGAAATATGGTTTTGTATTATACAACAGCAATACAATAACCAAACAATACAATATCCAAACTGAAATACAGAATAATAGTGAGATCGGTTGATCAAGAACCTGATGAAACAATGGCGAACTCTGAAGTGAATCCGCACTGGGATGAATCGGGTTTCCATCCAATCCACCAAGAAATGCTGAAGGTTTCCGTCCTCAGATTTCTGATCGATAGCTGAAGCTTCTCGAATTCTCAAGGAGAAATAAAATCTATAATACTGAAGCATCCTCAATGAGTCTCCAAAACCTCCTCTTATGGCTACAGCTGTGACTCTTCAATTTCCCCACTGTGACTCTTCGTATGCCCATTTCGTCTCTTTATAAACTCACTTTGAGTCACTTTAAATAAATGACCGTTGAGTTATAAAGTAAAATAATAAATAAGTGAGGAAATCATCCGGCATTAAAACGGGAGCCCAAACGAGCTCGGATGCCGTCGTGCGATAGCTCGTCGGAAAGCTCTTGACGAGACGCTCCAAGTCCACTACTGAGAAGCCGAGAATTCTGACCCCTGCTGACTTACCATAAATAGTAAGTTCCCTGGAAACCCGCAGAAACTGCACCGATTGGCCTGGAACTGAAACCACCAAGGCCAATTATCCCCTGGAACACTGTCACGCCACGGTCAGCCCTTCGGATCAAGGTAAATAG
>MU224840.1:833470-857918 GCA_018584345.1 Thuja plicata | reverse complement strand
AACAGGATATTCATAAAACTGCTTTCCGTTGTCATTATGGTCATTATGAATTTCTAGTTATGCCTTTTGGACTGACAAATGCTCCAGCAACATTTCAGTCTTGTATGAACCATATTTTTAATAAACAACTGCTGAAATTCTTGCTCGTTTTCTTTCATGATATTTTGATTTACAACAAGACTTGGGAGGAACATCTTAAAGATATTGATGAAATATTGGGAATAATGGAGTCTCGATCTCCTTATGCAAAAGCTTCTAAATGTGAATTTGGTATGACATAAATTTTATACTTGGGACATATGATCAGTGCTAAAAGTGTACAGGTACATCAAGAAAAGATCAGGGCTATTTTTGATTGGCCGCCTCCACAAACTCTTTCTGATTTATGAGGTTTCTTTGGCTTGTGCAGTTATTACAGGAGATTTGTTAGAGGGTTTTCACAGCTGGGAGCACCACTGACAAATCTTACCAAACAAGGGGCATTCAAATGGATTGCAGAGTCACAACAGGTATTTGACAAACTTAAGGAGGTAATGAGTTCTTGCCCTGTCCTTGCATTACCGAATTTTGATCAGCCCTTTGTATTAGAGTGTGATGCGTCAGGTAAAGGAATTGGAGCCGTGTTAATGCAAAATAAACATCTGATAGTGTTTGAAAGCAGGAAACTCACTAGTGCTGAAAAACTGTATTCCATATATGACAAGGAAATGTTAGCTATTATGCATGCATTAGCTAAATTTAGACAATACTTAGTTGGAGCCAAATTTGTAGTTAAAACTGATCATAATAGTTTGAAGTATTTTCTTAATCAAAGAGATTTGAATGATAGGCAGCAAAAGTGGATAAGTAAAATTCAAGCTTATGATTTTGAAATTGAATATGTTAAGGGTAAGAACAATGTTGTAGTTGATGCTTTGTCTAGAAGGCCGGAAATAAATGCTTTAAGTGGAGTCACAGTTGATTGGAGATCCTTGTTGTTGGTCGAATACTCTAAGAACTCCACTACTTGTGATATATTGGACGGGAAAGTTCAGGACAATAGGTACAAAGTTGTGAATGAAATTATTTACTTTAAAGATAGAATCTTCTTAGTACTTGAATCTAAGTTAAAACTGAGAATTTTGCAAATAGTTCATGATTTGCCCTTAGCAGGACATCCAGGTTATTTCAAAACTTACAAGCACATCCGTGAACGATTCACATGGAAAGGACTCAAAAATGACGTTTTGCAATACGTCAAGGAATGTATCACATGTCAGCAGAATAAAACAGAACATTCTTATCCAGCCGGAGTATTGCAACCTTTACCTATTCCGGATCAAAAATGGGAAAGTATTTCGATGGATTTCATTACTAGTTTACCACGAGCTCAAGGTAAAGATTGTATTTTCGTGGTGGTTGATAGATTAACCAAATTTGCACATTTCTTTGCTATCACTACAGAATTCACAGCTGTTCAGGTTGCCAGATTGTTTTTCAAGGAAGTATTCCGTTTACATGGTCCACCAAAGAATATAATCAGTGATCGTGACAGCAGGTTTTTGAGTAACTTTTGGGCAGAATTATTCAGATTGACAGGTATAGTATTGCATCACAGCACTAGTTACCATCCACATACGGATGGTTAGACAAAAATAGTCAACAAATGGATTGAGGGCTACCTTCGTAATTATGTTGCGGGGTGTCAAAAAGCTTGTATTCGTTGGTTGCATTTGGGCGAGCATTGCTATAACACTACTTTCCATATGTCCATCGGTATGACGTCATTTAAGGCATTATATGGGTATGATGCTTTATCTTTTGTAGATCTTGCTTTTGATATCAGTAATGTGCCCAAGTCACGAGATTGGCTTCAGGAGTGTCAGGACATCTTGAAAACTCTCAAGGAAAATTTGCACGATTACAGCCTTATCGACAGTCATCTCTCAAACGGAGTGGGGCTGAGAAATTGAAGCCTCAGTTTTATGGGCCTTATTCGATTGTGGGCAAAGCTGGTGAGGTTGCATATGAATTGGCTTTACCAGCAAGTAGCAGGATCCACAATGCGTTCCACGTCTCTTGTCTCAAGAAGGCGTTAGGTCAACAAGTCACAGTTTCAGAGGCATTACCACCCTTGGATGAGGAAGGGAAACTTGCAATGATTCCTGAGAAGATCATAGACACGCAGCATCAACACTTGCGTCACCGCACCATTCGGGAATTTCTGATCAAATGGAAGGATTTGCCCTTGGATGATGCCATTTGGGAAAATGAGCAGATTCTGAGCCATCCAGATTCATAGTTGCTTGTGGGCAAGCAACACGTGGCAGGGGAGACTTGTCATGTCCCCAAATAGTCATTAATTGGCTATTTAAATAATAAAGGAATTTAATTATTTAATATTAATTACATGAACATATTAATATTAAATAATTACAAGACAACTTTAAGTTATTTGTTGTTTTATAAAACAGTTCCCTTACGGGATACGACCGATTTGGTTGCGTGAATAAAAGAGAAGGGATTGCATAGTCAGTGGCATGCTTGAAAAGGTTTTGGAAATATTTTTTGAGATGCTTGTGTAAAGACGTAAATTAATTCCTTTCACTAGATTGTATTCTGGCCTAGTGGATTTAGAAGGGAAAGAAGACGATTTGCAGGAGGCACTAACTAAACTGCGGAAAAGACAAAAGACAAAGCAGACAAACTTCTAGTTGACATAAGCGGTCCCCTGGCTTGGTATCGAACATCTGGCACCTGGCATTTGCGCGATACTAGGGTATACATCCCAATATGAAGAGGATTATCAGGAGCATTGGAAGTGCGGAACACCTAGCATATGTTCAAGTCATATTTCATGAACGACAAATTACTTCATGCGTGTGTCAAAGAACCGAAGACTCACGACATTCGCCTAGCAAAGGAGACACGCGTTATGGGAAGACCTGAAGATTGACAATGTTGAACCCGACTTGAGGGATATAGCTGGCATCCAACATATAAGGAAAAACACGGCGAAGACAAGGAGTTTAATTATTGTTACGATTACATACAGATGTTCTTTCTTGGAGTTTACGGCAACGGTTGGAGAGTGGCATGTGGATTTGGTCATGCAGCGCTATTGGAGAAATACAGGACCAATACAGACAGGTGCATATTTATTGTAAAATATCAATTTTCGATTGTGTGACATATTTGGATAGACAACTTCAAGTTTGGTTATTATTTACAGAATTCATAGAATAACATTTTTTGTATGAACATTCGAAAATCTCTTTGAAATCAGTAATTACTTTCCAGAGTTCACAATAGCAGTCGGATATATTGTTAAATACAAAGGAAATGTTTATGCATAGTAAACTCAAGAATTCGGGATTTTACACTCATTTAGGATGAGCTGGGGCTGTAAGGGTCAACTAGGAAGCAATAAAATAAATTTTTTTGTCATGTTGGGGGTATTTTTAAAAAATAATTGTTGTTATTTACTGGAGATGGTAGACTGTCTCCTTTTGTTTTCTAGGATGTCCCTTGTATTTTTTCAAAAAATGGGGATGACCTAGGGATGTCCCCTAGGCATCCCCCTATCGCCAGAATGTTCCGCTTCCAACAACGGGGATGCCCTGAAAAATGGTAAGGACACATCATCGAGTGTCACTGCTTTGAAGACATCTAAAAAACTTTAAGAATCCACTTTTGATACTTTGAATCCCTTTAATAGGTACATGCTCCTACTTTCACAAATGTTAATACACTATAAAATAGAGTTTGAACTTACATTTGATATCCTTTGCAGGGGTGTATTCTTTATCACTAGGTGCACACCTTGAACATATTTTTTTAACAATTTTTGAATTTTGAAGTATCCCTTTGGTGAGGGCTTGAATCCATTTGATAGGCTGACACTCCTATTTTAGACAATTGCTAATACACCATAAAATAGACTTTGAACTTACACTTCTGATATCCGTATAGGTGGTGCAGGAGCACCTACTCACTTGAATGTCTCATGAATGCATTTGCATTTTTTTTGCTTTTAATGTTTTGTCAAGGTTGTTTAAGGTCCTAAGGACCATTTGAAGTCAATTCAAATCATTTTGTAATGCTATTAAAGCCATTGAGCTCATAGAAACCTACAATGTCCTAAATTGGTCAAACATGGTCAAGGCATGTCAAAATGCCCAATATGGGTTGAAATGGTGTAATAAGGGTATCCTAGAATGTCTAGAGGGAAAATGAGTGATTTTGAGTGAATAGGGCAAGTTTTGGGTCAATTGGTCAAGTTTGTCGAAAAATTGCAATGTTGTCACAAAGCAAATTTGCAAAATTGCAAAAAAAATAATGTAAAATTGAAGAAGCCAATGATCATGGAAGTTCAAAGGGCAGTTAGAACAGTTGTAATAGGTTGGTTGTGATTTAAAAAGCATTGTATGGTCGAATCCAAGAGAGGTTGGAGTTTGGGAAAGATGGGAAGAAGAAATTCAATGAAACATGATTTGTTTCCTGTGAACTTTTCTGTCCTTTTTCTGTTGCGACGAATTATATGAATTTGTTTGAAGTCATTTAGACCTGCACTAATTTGGGAATGAAAGTACATTGAATTAGCTTTCATTTTCTTTTTGTGGCATTGAATTTCACTCAGATTTGTAGGAGTTATGAGCGTTTCTGTGACTGCTACTTTCCAGATTTTTCTGGTAACAGTCATGTTGCAGCGCTTTGTACGAAGTGATACGGCCTAAAAATGAACTAAGTTTGGTATGGATGGTTAGAGGATAGAATCAGCCTTCCAACGCAAGTGGTCTCATGAATTTTCATGAAGTTTCAAGCATTTTATGAAGGTTTTAGTAAAAACAGTCAAAATTCTGATTAAGGGTACACAGCAAACATATTAAATTCCATAACTCACAATTCCTCCGGTGTGTAGGGCTAAAAATTTGCGGATTAATTCATTTATATATATTATTTCATATTCAAAAGTGGCAGGTTGTAATGTTGATATTTGCATGTGTTTTGAGGAGACCCTAGGCCTGATTTTCCTGTGTAACAGGCCTAAAAGTGTGACTGTGACGTGTAATTTGCAAGTATGATCACCCAAGAGTTGTGAATTTGTTAGTTTGGTGATGTTTTGAAACCATTGGATCAATTGGTTGGGTTTTTGTGTGGGTTTTCAAGAGGGTTGCTTTGATAGACAGGGCTAATTAGGCCTACAAGAGCGTTACCAGTCAATTGTTGACCAATACTTTCCAAAGTAACCTAGGTTCAATCTGGGATATGTTATGTAAGCCCCACATGGGTATCTAAAAATGTTTATCTTTTGTGCCAGTTGTTAGTGCATAAGAAGTTATGGTCAGAAAACCAGAGGTTGCGGGCTACTAGAGCTTGGGTCTGATTTATGTGAAGGACATAACAATTGGACAGTGACCTTCGAAGTTGTTAAGGGTTGTAACATGTCAGGTTTGCCTATTCCAAATGCTCCCATGGCCAGTGGGATTCTATGAAGCATTATGTCATTAGTCGGTGTTTGTAGGCAATGAAGCCAAGAGTCCTTGTGAAGGGAACTTTGGAGTTGGTAGAGAATGGTAGGAGAGTGTTGATTTGGAAACCTTATGTAATGAATCCCTGGTCATCTAAAGACTTGAAATGTCAAGGAACTGCCTTTGAAAGTGAAACCCTATGATAGGTTGGCTTGTGGGTGGGTTAAGGGAAGGAGATTAGCCATTGTTGTGAAATATGTCTGATTGGCATTGAAATGTTTCCAAGTTGTTGAGTGATGAACCCGAGCCTCTGCATCAATAGGTGTACACTTTATCACTAGATTACTAGGTGTACACCTTGAACATAAGTTAAAACATTTTTTGAAATATCCCTTTGGTCAGGACCACACTTGCACCCCAAACATGCAATTGATAAAAGTTCTTTGTGATGTCAAACAAGAGATACTTGGACCGTAATTTCACATAAAAATGCCTTGCACCAATTTCTGCAACTTGAAAATGAAGAATGGACAAAAGAATGAGAAAAAGATAAATATAAATCAGCCTCATAGAAGTCTACAATATAAATTGGGTAAGTTAACCATTCTTCCTTTCGATATTTCAAATAAATGTGCATCTCATGCTAAGGTTCAAAAACTAGATACATATTACAGATATTAAATTTCCACAATCCATGGGAATGTAATCAAATTGCTTTTGGATTCGAATGTGTGTGATATCTTTGCATCAACATTACGAATCACACTTCATGATCCATCATCAAGATGTTAGAGAGCAAACCAGAGTTCCCATACTCGCAGCGAGTCCAAGCGAGTCGACCTAGCCAAGTCAGAATAACTCTGACTCGGGCCTGGCCAGGTCAAACACGTGACTCGCTGAGTCGCGAGTCACATGGCTAACTCGCCGAGTCCAAGCCAGGTGACTCAGCCGATGACAACTTAAGTTGGGGAAGGAAAAAAACAAAAAAAAACTAACCTTTTTCACTTATCTCTTCCTTCCATCCCTAAAGGTGCCTTATTTCATTGTTATGAGAAGAAGAGAAGAAAAGTGTGAGATAGGAAGAAAAATAAGAGGCCTTAGGTTTGCAACCGACAGGGAGGAAGAGCTAAAAATCTTCCACAAATCACACTGGGGCAGCATTATACTTGCATTTAGAGAATCAAGGAGTCCATAGCAGAAGTTGCAAAAACTTCTCAACTTATTTCAAAGAGGGAAGTGTTAAATTTTATAGACTTTGTTGGTTTTTTTTTGTATGTTTATGGATTTTTCATTTTATTGTTAATTTTTTTAAGTTTAACTTTCATTTTGAATGTTTTCCATTCAAATCTAAATTTCATACTTCAACGAGAGAAGTAAGAACAATAGAAAACCCTATATTTTTTATAGAAATAATTGTAAACATGTATTTACAAGTTTTTCTAAAAAAAAATGAAGGGTTTGCTGATTTTCTAAATTCTTTCTTTGAACTTTGAAAATTTTCAAGAATAAAACACAATGCACAAATGGTAATTTGCTAGGATGCCAGTTTGAGTTCGGGTTCGAAGAACCGGTTCGCCGGTATAACAAAAGTTTGGAAAAGGGGTTTGGGTTCGTTAGTACAAAAACATGTAAAAATTATATATATATATGAAGCCTAGAAGCATGAGTTAAGATTAGAATGTCACATAGTATTATAAAAACATTTAAACATCATAACCTTGTAATCATAGCATCATGAATCATGATCATACCATCATAGCATCATATTGACATATACTCAAGTTCAACATCAAAGATTCAAAACATTAAAATGTCAAGTGATAAATCATAACATCAAGTTCAAGTATCATTGTTTCGAGTTCAACTAATGGATTAAAAATTTATTAATATTCTTCTTCTTCATCATCGTCATCTTCTTCTTCTTCATCTTCTTCTTCTACATTGGCATCAGTTGACTCACAAACAGAGCTAAGGTCAATGGGATCACCTACACCAATAAGATTATTGGTGTCAAAATCTTGAAATTCATCAAGTGCAAGCTGAGAAGTGGAAGCGAGCATAAGCCTTTAGAATCCACTTTTTAGGGTTGTGGATGTTGTTATATGGAGTCTAATCAAATTCGGAGGTTAACTTTTCCCCACTTTTATTGGCAACGCCCCACGATGGGGTCAAGGGGCAACGCCTTTTATTATTGTACAAAGGCACCAAGAGTTATTTTTCTATTCGCCGACATATTCTAACTCTAACAATGGATGTCAAAAAATAATTAAATTTGCAAAAAAAAACCAACTTGGCCACTGACTTTGACCATCTGTGGGACCAAGTTCATTGGTGGTTCGATGTTTTTCAGCCTGGGTCCAAACTGGGCATGATCTGGTTTGAACCACCCCTTGTGGGTCAGACCTTGTCTGGGCCCACAGGCGAACTGGACCAGAACCACATACCAGTTCATATTGTGGTTGGTCTGGGGGCCCTTAGGGGCTAACTAGACATCCTAGGTAATTTGTTTGTAAAATTGTCTTATTGCAACAGCCTTCACGTTTTGGAAACAACATTTTTCCCAATGGCTCCTAATCCTCAACCTAACCCTATGCCTAAGAGACAAGGTCAAAAGGATGAGGCTTGGAAATATACTGAAGAACAAGACTGCAAACAAAATGTAAATTTTGTAAAGAAATTAATTATGGTGGCATAAATAGATTTAAATACCATATTGTCGGTATACATGGCCATGATACTGAGCCATTACAAAAGCACCTCTCGAGGCAGTTCGTTTCTGTTATGTCCAATTAAAAACATTTGAACAAATAAAGGAAACAAAGAAGAGGCAATTGGAGGAGTTAGCTCATAATGGTTCCCGTTCATCCGCATCCGTAGGTTGTGTTGGGGAGGGTTCTCCCATGCCTCCCTTTCGTCCTAGTGCTAGTGCTTCTACTTCTGCTCCTTGTAGTGGCACTATTAGCTTTGCTCCTAGAGTCTGGAAATCTAGGTTTGACAATTATTTTGTGCCACGCACTACTCCTGGTGCACAACCCTCACTTGAGAGCATGGATTGGAACAAGGAGGTCCATGATGCTACAAGAAAATCAATTTACAAGTTTTGGTACTTTTGCAACATTCCATTTATTGCAACTAAGTAATTTTTTTTATTTGATTGTTTTAAATTAAATTTTAAAATTTATAGTTTGAAATTTACTTTGTCTAATGATAATGAATAATTATAATTTTCTCATACATACTAATTTAATCTATTTGTGACAGGTCTCCTTACTGGCAAGGCATGATAGATGTCGTAATCATTTATGGCGCAGGATTTCAAGCCCCTATTGATGTTGAGTTAAGTGGCCCACTCTTGTTAGAAATGGTTGAGGATATAAAAGTTGAGCTAGAGGACCAGCGAGTGTCTTGGAGCAAAAAGGGTTGTGCCATCATGATAGATGGTTGGACCGATACGAGGAATAGGACACTTCTAAATGTTCTTGTTTACTGCGAAGGTGATATATGATTTATTGATTGATCATTATCATTATTTCGCTTTATTTTCAGGATCCACCCTTTTTTTGAAGTCCATTGATGCTTCCTCACATGTGAAAAATGTCACATACTTATGTGAGGCTATTGAGGAAGTCATAAGTGAGATGGGGGAAGAAAATGTGGTGTAGGTGGTGACAAACAATGCAGCAAGTTATGTTGCTGCAAGTAAACTTTTGATGGAGAGGCACCCAAAAAAATATTTGGTCTCCATGTGCAACCCATTGCCTTGACCTCATATTGGAGGATATTGGTAAGTTTGAATGGGTGAAAGAATGTGTTGATAGGGCCAAAACCATTTGCAAATTTATCTACAATCACGCATTGGTCCTTAGCATAATGAGGCACACAGGGCAAAAGGAGTTGGCTCGTCTTGGTATCACAAGATTCACCTCAAATTTTATCACGTTAAAATCCATGATGCAATCAAAGGCATCTTTGAGGCGCATGTTTGTTGGTGAGGAGTGGACTTCCTCATCCTATGCTATGACCACTGTAGGGATGGATGTGGCAGATTGCATTTTTGATGAGGCAGGTTTTTGAACCCTGTGTTCAGAGATCATGTAGGTAAATTTATTACAATATAATATTTAATATTTACATTTTATAATTTTATATGCATATTCTTGTTTTGTTTGCAACTTTGCAATTTTCTTATTTTCACGCACACTTGTGACTTAACTATTTTTGTTTAACAATATTTGCAGGTCACTAATCCCCTAGTAGTTCACCTACGAGTTGTTAATGGGGAGAATCCCTCTATGGACTACATATATGAGGGCATGGATAGGGCTAAGGAGGCCATTAGATTTATATATGGAGGAAATGAGCAGAAGTATAGTCCCATTTCGGAGATAATTGATAGGAGTTGGCATAACCAGCTTCACGGGCCAATCCATGCAGCCACTTATTACCTCAATCTGACATTCCATTTCTGCATTGATTTCAAGGCGGATGAGGTCTTACTGGGCTATATTCAATGGTACAACAGATGTTACTGATAACACAACTACACTGCACAAGATGGACGCATTTGATAATGCAACTAGGGCGATTTTTGGAAGCCAAATGTGCAAAGATGCTCGGACAGAATTGCAGCTAGATAGAAATATATGTTAACTTAAGTGCATAATTTGATTTTATAATCCATCCTTAAAGTTGGAAATGAGACTGATTTTTTTTTCTTTTCCTTAGTTTAGATAGATGTTGGCAAATGTTTGGGCCCAGAGCCCCAAAAACCTTCAAAAAATTGTCATCCGCACATTGAGCCAACCATGCAGAGCTTCAGGTTGTGAGCACAACTGGAGTATGTTCGAGCACATTCACTCGAAGAGGTGCAATAGACTGTCTGAGGAGAGGTTGAATGATCTACTCTTTGTTCATTACAACCTTCATCTTAAAACTAAACAGATTTTGGATAGTGACTTTAGCCCGATCACACTAGAGGAGGTTGATCCAGAATCTGAGTGGATCACTGAGTTTATTGATCCTGTCTTTACTGATGTGGACCTTGAGTGGGTTGACCAGGCTGATAGAGATATTGAGGTTGTGGCCATGGCAAAGGAGGATAGAGCACGATCAGACACAGTTGGTGTTGGTCAGAGTGGCACCTCACAGGCATGGACTATGGTTGTTCATTCGTCCCGGACCTACCTTAGATGCCTTTGTAGAAGGAATATATGCTACTCTGAGGTTGAGGCTGAGGCTGAGGCTGAGCCAGAGCCATAGACTTGTTTTTGTTTTCACATATGTTTGGAACATTTGATATCACAGATTCCATATTCCATGAGTTTTATATACATTTGACAAGTTTTATATCTTAGATCTTTTTTGTTACATTTATTTTCTTGATTGTATTATTTATCTGTCTTATTTCCTTTTATTTAGTGTTTATGTGTGCGTGTCTTATGTGTATCTTTTAATTTTTAGTTTAATTTTTACATTTATATATTTTACTTTAATATTTATATTTTTGTTTCACTTTTATAGACATAATTATCTTTATATTTTTTAGTTCAATGTATATATATTTTTGTTATTCGTTTTTTTTGTATTTATAGATTAACTATCTAATATATTTAAATATCTATTTTGTAGTTTAATATTTGTATTATTTTTAATATTAATCTTCCATTTATTTATTCTTGTTGCATTAATTTTATCACTTGTTTGTTATGTTTGTTTCTTGTGGGTTTGGGTCTGTTTTTTCTCTTTCATTCGTTATTTTTCTTTTTGGGGCTTTGGTTCTCTTTGTTTTTTATCATTTTTTGTCTTTTCAATCCTCTGGTACTCTCTCTCCTTCCACCTTTCCCACACTATTTAGCTTGTTCAGGTCTGCAATTTCATCCATTTTTCTCCTTATGTTCTCTATTGCTCTCTTTCATCCTGATGATGGATCACGGAGTGTGATCTGAAGCGTTGATGCAAAAAAATATTAAACAATTTAATCCAGAAGTCATTGCATCTTAATATTTATAATTCTATATATCTAAGTTTGCTATTTCCTTCAACTACAATCTACATTTGTACTTATGTGATCGATGTATGTTTATGTATGTGATCAAATTAACTTCTATTTTGATGATGTTATTGTGTCTTTAAGCTTTATTCAATAATGGGTGCATGAAACAAGTTTTAAATCCTTAAAAATCTCTAAATTTCAAGGGTTTATTCAATTTGTCGAGTCATTGGCGAGTCGCGTTTCGCTGAGTCACGAGTCGAGTCAGCCTTGCCGAGTCTGAGTCTTGGAACTTTGGAGAAAATAGATTAACAAATGTTCAAGTGGCAGACATGGAAGGTTAAAAAGAGAGAGGGAGTGAGGGCACGAAAAGCAAGACAAGATAGAGGAAAGAGAAAAAAAATTAATACAAAAAGAACCCGAAGGACAAAGTAACTAAATAATTTAAGTTGCCGATCCGAGTTCAGGGACGGATTCGGGTTCGCGAATCCGGTTCGTGGATTCATGAAAAAAAAAATTCCCATTAGGATTCATATGGGTTCGTGTGTGTGTGTGTGTATATATATATATATATATATATGCATTATTTATACAAAAAAAAGAGAAATATACATAATTCTAAAACTAAATCATTTCATAAAATGAATCTATGATGCTTGATCATTGATCAATGCCAAATCTCAAAGATTCAAAACATTAAAATTAAATCATAACATCAGTTCAAGTATCAGTGTTTGAAGTTCAACTAATGGATTAATAATTTATTGATATTCTTTTTCTTCATCATCATCATCTTCTATATGGAGCCTAATAAGACTCGAAGGTTAATTTTTCCCCACTTTTATTGGCGCAGTTTCCACCCCAAATTATTAAATGGGGGTTTGGGGGCAAAGCCCCCAAGACGAGGTCTAGGGGCAGCGCCCCTTGTGCTCAACCGACTTCAATTATTTTATAAAGGCACCGAGAGTTATTTTTCAATGGACCCAAGTTTGGCGATGTCAAAAATTTGGGTTGTGGATATCAAAAATATATAAATTTGGCCAAAAAAAGCGTCTTAAACTCCGTCCACTGGCAAAACTTCACTTGATCCGGCCCGGTCCGTGCTGGATCCGAGCAGGGTCCGGATTTGGACCTGTGGGTCCGTGGGGATCCACGGATCGCAGATCCAGACGGACCCACAGGGCCAGATTCGGACCCTGCCCAAATCTAGCACGGACCGGGGGGCAAATCTGGACCCGGACCCGGATCCGGGGTCAAGGGTTCAAATCCGACAACTTAGCAAATAATAGAAAAAAGGAAAAATCAAAAGAAACGAACAGGAAAAATTAAAAAGAACTCCGAAAATAAATAAGAGAAGAAAACAGGCAAAAAGAAATGACAAAAAAGACTAACACTACTAAGAAAAAAAATTAATAAAAACACTAAACTATACAAAACAAATAATATAAATAATAGAAATATATAGATGTATAATATAATAATATATTATATATATATAAATATATATTGTTGAGCTCTGTGCATGAAGAAGGGGCTAGAAAATTCGCTACCCTTGATTTAAAAGATATAGCACATAAGTGGTAGTACTAAGGATTGGTCACCCAAGGGCACAATCTCATTGGCACATATGATGAATTCAACCAAAGAATAATATATAGGTTTGCAAGGAAGGACCCCGAGATCCATTTCAAGGAATTGGCTCGTTTGAGGCAATACAACACTATAGAGGATTATTTGATTGAGTTCGAAAGATTATTAGTAATGGTTCCTAATGTCTCTGAAAGGAGGTTTAGTGTTCTTTTCATGGAAGGTTTATCTGAACTTCTCAAAGGTTGGATGAAAGCTTTCAACCACCATCTTTGTAGGAAGCCTTTAATGATTCTTGACATGAGATCTCTATACCCAAAAATAAATTCTGCTTAATTGGATCAACAAAAGAACGTCCTAAAAGGGAGTATCTATTCAACAGAATATACCACAAAAAAGGAGGAAAGAATCCAGAAATAAACTTGGAAGAAATAAATTGTGCTTTTCTTGCAAGAAGCCACAACAACTAAGTCATAGATGCCTTGGCCATGGTGAAGTACAACACATAGAGGTAATATTAGATTAAGAATCAAAGGAAGAAACTCAAGAGCCACCCTTGCCACACTTTTTAGTGCTCCCAAGTATGACCTTTACAGAGTTCATGGAATTCTATATGGTGAGAAGATTACAAATTCTAATTGATAGTGGGACAACCCATGATTGATAGATGCAAGTTTGTAGCCAGAAGAGGATTAGAAACATAATAATTTGAGGCATTCAATGTCGTAGTAGGAAATAGTTTCACCATTCCTCGCATAAAGAAGATCCAACAACTAAGCATCATGTAATGAACCTGTTCAACTCTTACTTGCAGACTAACAAATTCAATGTTTTAGCCAATTGAAGAAAACAAACGTTTTGCTTTGGATTTAAATTTCACAAATCATATTTCCTCATATGCATTTTATTTAAAATATTTTAAGCATACACACATCATTTTCCCAAACTTGATGTTTTTATTTATTTCATCAAAATTTAACATGCGAAATGTTAAGAACCTGGCATCAGTAGATAATGTTTTGGCCCTTGACGCAGCTGCTGGTAAAACGGTTTTGTCCCCACGTGCAGGCTGAATACACCACCACGGCATCAGCAGCTAGCCACCTCACGGGATATCTCCATGTGATGGTTGATGAAGTCGCAGCCAGTGCTAATCCTGTCGTAGCAGCCTCTGCTTGTTACTGATGGAGTTGCAGCCAAGGATAGAATGTGCGCCCAGTAAGGAGATTGGCGCCACTCCTAGTTGTCGTTATCACAATTGTCTGTCCAGCTAAAAAACAGACCTTTCCAGTCCTACGTCTGCTCCAAACAATTTAGCCGTTGGAAATGGTAGCTCGATTTCCCAGCCAGTGAAACTCGAGGCTTTATTTCTGCAAGACTTTCTCCTTTTCCGATAATCAATTGACCTCTTCAAGTAGGCCTCAGTTCAATCAAATTCAATCTAGAATTCAGAGCTTCCTCGTATACAACAGCACGAAGGAAGAGCAATCGATTGATGATTAGCTCAAGAAGAATCAGTCTTCGAGAAACCAATTTGACCCTTATATTTCAGCAAGGGCACAGATAATTGGGAACAATTTCCAAGACCAGATTTAATATAAAATATTTGATCCTCAGCTTCACAAATGAGCTCGTATTTATAATTCCTTGGATGCCAAAGTTTCCAAAAACCATCACCAGTTAACCATTCTTCAATATGTCAACTTCTAAATCATTATAATAATAAAGTATTATTATTATAATAATATAACCTTTTTTATTAATTAATAACATATCATTATTAATTAACATAATTAATTATCAAATATAATTATGATGATGATTCCTGCATCCCCTGCTTTAACGACTGATCAACATGGTCTTCAACTGCATTGCCAGAAATGGTAACTGGCTCCAAATTGACTTACTAAAAATAGTAAGTCCAGATTTGCGATTATTGGCAAATTTGACCACTGAGACCCTCAAAACATCTTGTCAACTCACGAGGGTCACGCTGATGAGTTGACCATACTCAGGCTCCCAGAACTTGCTAATTTGGGGACATCACAATCCTCCCTCCCTGAAATTGCTTGTCCTCAAGCAATCGCAATCTAGGGTGTTGCATAATATCCTCAGGTTCCCAAGTAGCATCCTCGTCGGGTAACCCTTGCCACTTAACCAGATACTCACGAATAGTCCTCCGGCGCAACTGTCTCTCGCGCACATCCATAATGGCCTCCAGTATCAACTCCAGTTTCCCCTCATCATCCATGGGTGGTAATACAGCAGAAGGAATCACAGTTCGGCCTAAGGCCTCCTTGAGGTGCAAAACGTGAAACACATTGCATACTCTGCTGTCCTTAGGTAAATCCAGCTCATAAGCCACCTCTTTAATACGTCGCACCACGCGAAACAGTCCATAATACTGTGGCTTGAGCTTCTCTACTCCACTCTTCCAGATGGAAGACTGCCTATAGGGCTGCAACATCAGATAAACCATGTCCCCAACCTCAAAAGAGCGGGCTGTCCTCTTTTGATCCGCATACTGTTTCTGTTGATTTTGTGCTTTCTGAATATTATCTTTAAATGCCCTCATAATATCCTAACTGTCTTGTAATAGCTCACTTGCACTGGGCACTTTGCTGTCACTGCACAGTAAATCCACAAAAGCCGGGGGATCATAGCCATACAAGGCTCGGAAAGGGGACCTCTGTATGGTAACATGAAACGTGGAGTTATAACAATACTCGCAAATATGTATCCACTTAACCCAAGCCCTCTGTTGTGATGAGACATAATTTCGAAGATAACCAACAACCCACTTGTTGACAATCTCTATCTGGCCATCAGTCTATGGATGACAGATGGTACTCAGTGTCAACTCTGTGCCACATAACCTGAAAACCTCCCGCCAGAAGTGGCTCGTAAAGCTACTATCTCGGTCACTCACAATGTTCCGAGGTAGGCCGTGCATCCTAAACACTTCTCGGAAAAATAAATCTACCAGCTGCACTGCAGAGTAAGTAGTGGTGATAGGGAAGAAACGTGCGTACTTAGTGAGCCTGTCCACTACCACGAAAATACAGTCCCGCAAATTGGGCTTTGGGTAGCCCCACAATGAAATCCATAGAAATACTCTCCCATTTCTTCTCTAGAATGGGAAGTGGTTGCGGCAACCCGGCGGGGTAAGTGTGCTCTTGTTTGTTCTGCTGACAAACAGAGCACTCGCGAACATATCGCTGAACATCTCCCTTTAGTCCCTTCTAGGTAAACCTCTCTCAAATCTGCTTGTAGGTTTTAAAGAATCTTGGGTGACCCGCCATAGGTGTGTCATGGAAAGCCCGGAATATAACCTCACGGGCCCCTAATCCGGCCACAAGGAAAATCCTACCCTTGTAAATGATCAACTCATCCATAAGGGAAAATTTGTCATCCTGAATACTTCCCTCAATAAAATTTGTTGCCCATGTATCCCTGGCATACTCAGCTAGAACCAAATGCCTCCAGTCCTCCAAAACCTTGGTGAGTGAACTAAGGTGGGGTCTCCATGAAAGGGCATTGACAACAACATTCTGGGTCCCTTTGATATAGGTAATATCAAAGTCATACGACTGCAATTTACTCACCCATTTCTGCTGCCTCATTGAGGTCTCGCTGCCCCAGGAAATGTTTCAGACTATTATGATCGGTTTTGATGCAAAATTTGCTCCCCACTAAATACTGTCTGAATTTGGCCAATGCATGCATAATGGCCAACATCTCCTTATCATACACATTGAATGCTCTCTCTGGGCCCTGCAGTTTCCAACTCTCAAAAACAATGGGATGGCAATCCTGGGATAATATTGCTCCTATACCCTCTCCTGAAGCATCACAATGTAAATCAAAAGGCCTTAAGAAATCAAGTAATACCAAGACTAGGCAAGTAGTCATAATGGTCTTGAACCTCTCAAAGCATTCCTGCGCCTGAGCGGTCCACTGAAAAGCACCCTTACATGTCAAGTCCGTAAGGGGGGCAACATGTCTAGAAAAACCTGCCACAAATTTGCGGTAGAAAGCACATAATCCGATGAGCCCCCTCAACTGTGTCAAGGTCTCCGGCGTGGGCCAATCTAAAATGGTGCAGACCTTATCAGGATCCATACGCACACCGTCTGCACTAATAATGTGACCCAAATAGAGCAACTCCGTCATTCCTAGGGCACACTTAGATTCCTTGGCATATAAGGAATCCTTCTCCAAAATACTCAATACTGTACCAAGGTGTGCAACGTGGTCGTCCCAAGTCCTACTGTAGACCAGGATGTCATAAAAAAAAACCAACACAAACCTCCTCAGCTCGTTGTGGAACACCCTGTTCATCGTGGACTGGAAGGTAGCTAGGGCATTTGTCAAACCGAAGGGCATGACAAGAAACTTGAAGTGTCCATAGTGACATCTGAAAGCTGTCTTCTCGATGTCCTGTTCCCTAACTCGGATCTGATGATAACCCGAAATCAAACCTATCTTTGAAAAAAATTGTGCCCCGTGCAACTCATCGATTAGCTCGTCAATCCGATGAATGGGGTACCGGTTCTTGATAGTCTTCCTATTCAACATCTGATAATCAATACACATACGCATGGTGCCATCTTTCTTCTTCACCAGAACAATTGAAGAAGCAAAGGGAGATTTGCTCGGCCGAATGTGTCCCATCTCAAGCAGTTCCTGTATTGTTTTTTCAATTTCATCTTTCAGCCGTTTCGGATGCCAATAAGGGGTGATCATAATAGGCTTAGTGCCCTCCTCCAACTCTATGATGTGCTCGGTTCCCCTATCTGGAGGTCTACCTGAGGGTAAATCTCTAAACACCTTATCGTGTTTAGTTCTCAGCTACTGAATATAAGGGTGATATGTGAATTTATCTGAGTAGTCTAATGATGGCATCAATCTACACTCAACTGCCCAATCTATCTCATCCTCATGTCGCACTAAATGCTGCATCCGCTTGAGCGAAATCTGCTTAAGCCCCTCCCTTACGATATTAGGAGAATTCCTTGGCAGAACAGACATCGTTTACTCTCTATCAGTTGAAGGAAGGAAATCAAAGGTCAAGACTTTCCCATTTCAAGTCCTGGGTTCATTCGTCTGACGATTCATATAAGATTTCCTTAAGGGTTCATCTCTGATGGCCTTAAGTATCTGTGGTTTCCCATCTGAGATAAATCTTATCTCCATCCTCTTTGTACTGATATAGATGTCCTTAATAGTATGTAGCTAGGCCATCCCTAAAACCAAGTCCGTACCACCCATATCCACCACATAAAAATCTGCCTTAAAGGCATAAGTACCCAGTTTAACTGGTAAATCAACGACCATCTTATTACACTTAAGAGTGTAACCGTCTGCTACCTGTATTCTCAATCCCTCGAAATCCTCTGTCTGGATACCTCTGCGAGTCACCAAATGAGTCAATAAAATTATGCATGGCTCCAGTATCAAAAAGAGCAGTCACCCTCTGTCCAGCTAACAGACCATGTAATCTAAAATCCTCTATTTTCATACTGGAAAGATATGCCACCTTGAGATTCGATGCATCAACCTCATCCTCTGTGTACCCATCAGCGCCCTGAATGCCCTGACCCTCATCAGTGATCTCCTCTGTATACTCAGGAACATCCTCATCATCGTAAAACCACTCCATCATCTTGTGCTTACCCTGGGGTTTCATAGGACAGTTATGTGTAACATCATATGGACCCCGGCAATAGAAACAAAGCTTTTTCCTCAAATCATTAAGTGTTCCCTGATCTAAGGGTGCTGCCATAGGACGTTTAGAATCCGATTTATCTTCCCTTCTTTGAGTTGTCCTGTCATAAGATGGTCCGGAAGGTCTCGCAGCAAACTGTCTCTTGGGTGCAAAAGACTCTAAGTCTCTAGCCTTCTTCATGGCCTCATGTAATGATGGGGGATCTAGGGATTTAACCCATCCACGTAATGGTTCCACTAATCCCTCTAGGAATAGCATCACCCTCCTCCGCTCTGAGATATCGTACACCACTACTGATATGCGCTGAAACTCACTAATGTAACCCTCTAAACTGGTTGTCTGCCGTAACTGAGCCAACTCTCTAAAATAGACCTCGGGGTCTTTTTTGTCAAAGCCCTCAATCAATCTATCCACAAACTCCTGATAGACCGTAATCTGGTCGTGATGTAATGATCTCAATCCGTGGTACCACCAGTCATGTGTAGTTCCATCTAAGTGCAAGACTGCAAATCTAATGGCTTCCACCTCGGTCATCGAACGCAATGCAAGGTAGGTATCGAGCTTGTGGACCCAAGCTCTAGCAGTGACCCTACCGCTGCCATCAAAATGTGCTAGCATCATCTTGCTAGCTACCTGTCTCAAATCATTATGTCCCATCCTTTGCCTATCCTGTGCAGGTCTTCCCCTCGCATGCTCTCATTTTTGGGTCAGATATCTGTCAAAGTTTAGATTTTGTTTCAAGGCTGGAGGGAGGGCACCCCATTCAGCGTAGTGTGTGACTATGTCGTCAGCAAAAGGGACACTCTCATCATCAACACTGGCTGCATCAGTTTCTGGCCTCATAAATCTGGGCCCTCGGGGCCTGAACTGATCTCCCCTGTCATCTGACCTGTCAGCTCTATCATGTCTCAGAGTCCTAGGATCGTAATCTCTGTGCCTGTCATCAACCCACGACCTATGTGATGCGACAAAAGCATCACGTGATCTCTCCCTACTCTGGCCTCTAGGAAGAACAATCCGTCTTAATGTGTCAGAAAGCTCATGTAATACATCAGCTACATGATGCTGGCCTGCGGTTAAGTTCCTATATGTTTCCCTAGCCTCTCTGTCTATATTTGCTTCATAAGCAAATGCGGGTCTGGCCTGACTTGCTGAGCCGCCTGCATTATTATCTCCACCCAGCACTCTGCCAAACTGGATATCTGGATCATCCACGTTTGGAGGAGGTGACTGGCCTCTCCTGTAATAATGTCTACCAGGGATGAATTTCCTGTCATCTGCCATGACTGACTTCTCAAATAATAAATAAAAATATGAACTCGATTTCCCTGCAGGCTGGCAGGAAACCGCTTTGATACCACTGTAATGAACCTATTCAACTCTTACTTGCAGACTCTAACAAATTCAATGTTTTTGCCAATTGAAGAAAACGAACATTTTGCTTTGGATTTAAATCTCACAAATCATAATTCCTCATATGCATTTTATTTAAAATATTTTAAGCATACACACATCATTTTCCCAAACTTGACGTTTTTATTTATTTCATCAAAATTTAACATGCGAAATGTTAAGAACCTGGCATCAGTAGATAATGTTTTAGCCCTTGACGCAGCTACTGGTAGAACGGTTTTGTCCCCACGTACAGGCTGAATACACCACCACGGCGTCGGCAGCTAGCTACCTCATGCAATATCTCCACATGATGGCTGATGAAGTCGCGGCCAGTGCTAATCCTGTCGTAGCAGCCTCTGCTTGTTACTGATGGAGTTGTGGCCAAAGATAGAATGCGCACCCAGTATGGAGATTGGCGCCACTCTTAGCTTTCGTTTTCACAATTGTCTGTCTAGCTAAAAAATAGACCTTTCCAGTCCTACGTCTGCGCCAAACAATTTAGCCACTGGAAATGGTAGCTCGATTTCCCAGCCTGTGAAACTCAAGGCTTTATTCCTGCAAGACTTTCTCCTTTTCCGATAATCAATTGACCTCTTCAAGTAGGCCTCAGTTCAATCAAATTTAATCTAGAATTCAGAGCTTCCTCGTATAAAACAGCAGGAAGGAAGAGCAATCGATTATACAATAGCAATCGATTGATGATTAGCTCAAGAAGAATCAATCTTCGAGAAACTATTTTGACCCTTATATTTCAGCAAGGGCACAGATAATTGGGAACAATTTCCAAGACCAGATTTAATATAAAATATTCGATCTTCAGCTTCACAAATGAGCTCGTATTTATAATTCCTTGGATGCCAAAGTTTCCAAAAACCATCACCAGTTAACCATTCTTCAATATGTCAACTTCTAAATCATTATAATAATAAAGCATTATTATTATAATAATATAACCTTTTTTATTAATTAATAACATATCGTTATTAATTAACATAATTAATTATCAAATATAATTCTGATGATGATTCTTGCATCCCCTACTGTAACGACCGATCAACATGGTCTTCAACTGCACTGCCAGAAATAGTAATTGGCCCCAAACTGACTTACTAAAAATAGTAAGTCCAGATTTGCGATGATTGGCAAATCTGACCACTGAGACCCTCAAAACATCCTGTCAACTCACGAGGGTTGCGCTACTGAGTTGACCATACTCAGGCTCCCAGAACCTGCTAATTTGGGGACATCACACATCACCATGAGTAATCACAAGGTGCAAGATGATTTCTATGTTGTGGATCTAGGAGAGGCCAACATGGTCTTAGGAGTACAATGGTTAGATTCCCATGCGGCGTTTGCACAAAACTATCAAAATATGGAGCTAAGGGAAAGAAATCGTACTTAGCAGAATTTAAAAAGGAGCTAATAGGGTAGTTTCACCAAAAAGGACAAAGAGATCTTTTTGTAAAGGACATATAGCATGGGTAGAACCCATTAATAGATGAAAACCACAACTTTAGAAGGCAAGAAATCCTATCATGTTAGCATTAGTCTATTCTAGATAAATATTGCGCAGTGTTTCAACAAAAGGGATGGAGAGATCTTCTTGTAGAAGATAGATAGCACGGTAGCCCATATTTGGTGACAGTGAAAACTCCTTCAGTAGTTAAGAAATCTTATCTTCTTGGCATTTTGGATAAACATAGCTTAGTGTTCAATAACATACCTCTAAGATTGCCACCTAATAGAGGATTTCAACAGAGTGGAACTAAAAGACACATTCTAAACCTATAATTACTACTCATTATCATGATCCCTAAGGCACAAGAAAGAAATACAAAAAGTTATCAAACATCGGATATTTGTCACATCAGATCGAGCTCTGGTCCGTTTGCTTCTAACCAAGAGAAGGATCACACAATGAGGATGTGTATTGATTACAAAACCCTCAATATGTATTATGAATGCTATCAAGAATAGTTACCTAATTCCCTAGATCAATGAGTTGATTGATAAGCTTCATGGAGCAGTACATTTTTCTAATATTGTTGTTAGAGCAGATTATTATCAGATAAAGGTAAGAGAGGTGGATGTTTAGATGACAACCTTCAAGGGTTATAGTGGACACTTTGAGTTTCTAGTCATGTCTTTTGATTCGAGAAATGCACCTGCTACTTTCCAATCATGTAAGTATTAGGTATTTAATTAAAAACTAAGGAAATTTAACTTGGTATTCTTTGATGACATTCTTATCTACAAGAAGACTTGTAAAGATCATTTTAAGCATCTAGATGAGGTACGTGGTATTCTAAACTGTCATTTCCCTTTTCCAAAAATAGTGCCATAAAGAAGACCTCTAGTCTACTCAAAGGCTAAACAACAATACAAAGGAAATAAATATTTTTTTAAGTTGGGCCCGGTAATTTTTAATTTTGGGGGCAACTTAAATAAAATTATTCAAATAAAAAGTGTTGTTAAGTACTAATATTAAATTTAAAAGCATTTTTTGTTAGTTAAAATAAAATTAGATAGAAAAATATTTTTAAATACAAATTGGAAGCAAATTTAATCAAGAGCCTAAATTGGAAAACTATTAACAGAGGGCACCTAGCATCATTTGACATCTTGATTACATTTGGCCTTTTCTTTGTAAATTTTTTCATTCAATGACAAAAGCCCTCTTGGATTTCACATTTGGGATCGAACATGGAAACCCTTGATTCCCATTTTGGGTGTTTCCATTGAGGAAATGAAAACATCTCTTTTCAACTTGCTACAATGCCAGTATACTGTTGGTTACTGATTTTGGAGATTTCATGCAAGATTCCAGCGTTAGGGTGATTTGGATTTGCAAGAAAATATCATTATTTTGTTGCCATATCATAGTTGAATATTTCCACATTAATATTCAGAATTCTAGTGAGTTAGTTTTGATCACTGAGTTTGGATCTGAGGTCTCATTGATTGCAATCCTAGCTGTTGTGCCATCGATTCTTGAAGGGTAGACATCAAATTTTCCATTTTAATCAGGTTCCCATCCCTAATAGTTGAGGGTTTATTGTTGTGCCATCATCATAATCCAGCCATACATCTTGACTGCCACCTTTAGGAGTGCCTAATTCATGGTTTTGAGGCTTGTGACAGACATATCAGCAGCTGAACACTATTCTATTAGCACCTCTACTGCTGCAACCAATCGTAGTCGATTTCTTTGTTTCTAGTTGTCATAGAGCAGCTGCACCACTCCTAACAATCGTCATACTACTCCATCCATAGTTGTACATCATCCATACCACTGCTTAGGCTTGCTAATATAGGAATGCAAACTTAAATGTTTCCCATTATTGATTCCACGGTAAGAAATGGACTCCCAAAATGACATCACAAACATCTAATGAGACCATAGTTACAAGACTCGGACTCAGCAAGCCGATTTTTGACTTGGACTCAGACTCGGTATCCGGACTCGGCAAAAACTTGGCAAGGACTCGACAAATTGAAAAACCCAAAAAATTCAAAGATTTTTAAGGATTTAAAACTTTTTCATGCATCATTTAATAAATTAACATCAGACACAATAATTGAGATAAATAGAAGCTATTTTTCACACATACACAAGTTTACATTACTCACATAAGTATAAATGTGAGTTTCTGAAGGAAATAAGTTAAACTAAATGTAAATATCAACCACATTGAGTAAAGCGTTGTTCAGGGCTCCACAAAATAGGCTTTTACAGCAAATTCCTTTTCTCGAGACAATGTTAATCAAGTACTAGAGACCCAGTTGCCGATTCGGGTGTGGATTCGAATGCGGATGCAAGAATCAAGTGCACGGATGCGTGAAATTATTTTTTAGGGGTTTTGGATGCATGTATATATATATGTGTGTGTGTGTGTGTGTGTGTGTTAAGGAAATGGATGAATAGGTAAGTGAATAATATACTCTTGTTGATGGTCTGAGGAAAGCAATGGCCTTTGTGATTGATTGATTCCTCATTCCAATCAACCATATATATTATACAAAGGGTTAGCAACTTGGAGGATCATGACCCTTCATGATATCCATTAATTACTAACTAATATAATTAGTTTACTTAACATCTCTTAACTAAACATCTATAGGAGGAGTTTCTAAAACAATAAACATAATTAACTATTAAGAGTGATCTGCATTAACATTACAGTCCAGATTATAATCTAACTGTAATGCTAATGCAGAGCATTACATAACTGATGTAATTATATTTAATTGTAATTCCATCAGACATTAAATCTGATTGAAACTATATTTCAACAC
>MU224840.1:765502-827837 GCA_018584345.1 Thuja plicata | reverse complement strand
TTACTAACTAATATAATTAGTTTACTTAACATCTCTTAACTAATCATCTATAGGAGTTTCTAAAACAATAAACATAATTAACTATTAAGAGTGATCTGCATTAACATTACAGTCCAGATTATAATCTCACTGTAATGCTAATGCAGAGCATTACATAACTGATGTAATTATATTTAATTGTAATTCCATCAGACATTAAATCTGATTGAAACTATATTTCAACAATATATATATATATATAAAGCATGTCATTGTACTCTCAATACTGCTGAATAAGAATAAAGATTTTACTACTATGCTGGCCATATCAGAATATTAATACTTCAGCATTGCATTCATTGATCAATATTCGGTTTGCTCCTGATTGACAAATCTGACTATTATTGATCCGAGAGACCAATTGTTATTGCTGTAGCTCTTTGTATTATCAGTTTGTAAACGTTAATAAAAACACAAAAAATCGCACATTCCGAAAATCTCTTTGTTTGGGTAAATTATTTATGGGAGTTGCCAAGCAATAGACTTCCTAAAATCCCAAGCGTACAACTTCGCCACTAGGTTACATTATCATTGTATTGCGTTCAATATATAATGATTGATGTTCTTCGTAACATTCAGCATATTAGCTGCTAAAGCACAAGTTTTTAGGGCCATTTTAGGGTTTAGGAGCAAAAAAATAGAATAAAAAAATCTAATTTGCACATATTAAAATAAACTTTAAGTGGCAAAAAGTGAAAAAAACAATTAGTTTCTAGGCATAGGTTTGCGGCCCCACGCATCCGGGTGCATGGGATGCGCTCTGGCTAGCACCACAGGGCACTCGCCTCCGGACCTGCATCCGCAGGCACCAACATCCGGATCTGGGGCATATGGACAAGCACTGGTATCTTAGACTAGAGACAACAAATTCGGTAGCAGTACTAGTTCGTCCTCCACAGAATAGGCTTTCATAGCAAATTCCTTTGCTCAAGACAAAGGGAATAGTCAGCAGAAAGGCTTGGGTCAATCCTAGGACAGCTCCAAGAAAAAGAATACTCATATGCTTGGGTTGTAAAGAAACTACTCAATCTAACCCTGAAATTTTATTACTGTAATATGTCTTTTTGTTATGTTTAGCTTTGTTTTGTTGTGTGTTGATGGATTCAAATATGCATATGCTTACATTTATAGAATATTTTTAACATTCACAAATAAATGATAAGGAAATGAGCACCAAACGTGCCAAAGATGTAGACCTGCATGTTTGTTCAGACATGTAAGCCCCCTACTATAGACTTTCTAGATTGGTCTTTCAATGCCCTAGCCTTGTGACAGATTATTTGGACTTGGACATGAAATAAATTAGTAAGTCTCATCAGATGACACTTGAATTTTTTCTCCATGTTTTACTTCTTTTGTGCATTATGAATGATAGGTTTGTATTTTCAAAGGCCTGCTTAGTCTGCTCCATTCATCTCCCTATCATCGGTCACATCATCTAGTCTAATTCTATCTGTTGGTAACTTGGTACACCATAAGCAACCCCATCAATCTATGAAATTTTTGTGGCAGTCTTAAAAGAATTATAAAATTAATGAGTTGAATCAATAGTACAAAAAAACTTTTAAATTTTTTTTTTTTCAATTTAAGCGACTGACTGCTGCAACCAAGTCCTAGGCTTGGGACTCGACGAGTTAGCGGAGTCTTGCTGACTTGACGAGTCAGCCTTGACTCGGTCAAGTCAGAGTTTAGGGGCCGAAAAACCTGGGAGAGTCGACTCGGCTCTAGACTCGCAGAGTCCTATAACTATGAATGAGACAACATCCACCATTACTTCATCCCAAAACTTACGAGAAAGCCACAATTGAACTTACATTGCTTGGTCACAATCATCTCTTTTCCTTGTTGTAACTACCCTAACACATATGGTCAAAGATGATCAAAGAGATCCAAGCCGAGTTCACCAAACAACTTGGAAGAGATTAATTTCATTTGTTAACACATCACACAAATCATCCACTATCTTAACTCATGCTTGTATCTTGAGTGGAAGTGTTGAGAAAGCCCTTCCCCTCCATGAGAGTCATCGCCCACTTTTTGTACACCCTTGGCAATTATAAGGTGAGGAAAAAGGGTTCACTAGCTCGCATGGACAAACTAGGAAACTTAGACCTATTTCCTTCTTACATTGAAAGGAAGATGATTCACCAGGCTCAAGAAATCTCAAGCGTCAAGTGGATGCAATGATCCTTCACTGTGGGGGACTATGAATGTGCAATTATGATTGAGAAGCACAAGATCTAGGGCTAAATAGGAAGAAAAGGTGGTTTTCTGCATAAACAGGGTGACTGAGAACTGACGGACAAATTTGAGAAGCAGATCTAGTAAACATGGACTGTAATTAACCTGCAGTCTAAATTTCAGGCTGAAGTGGGAGGACTCAGATGACTTGTTATACTTGTCTGGATTAGGGCGATTGGGTCGCCTTGTTCCTAGAACTTTTCTATTCGGTGACTTGTCAACTATAGCTCTCCTCATTTGTCTATATCTCTTTCTATGCATATGCCACCTGTACCTGCAAACAAAAAAGAGGCAAAATATCATGTAGAAAGGGGTTTGCCTAAGTAAAACCCAAGTTAAGGAATTAACCTAGAATTAGAAATAAATTGAAATGCAATTAAAAGTGTGTCGATGTATAGCAGAGGCTAGATCTGAAAAATAGAATGCTTATACCCTCATAAACCTTCTTGATGTCGAAATGCTCATGAAGATGCTTGATGTTGACTTGACGTTGACTTTAGGATAGGAAGATCATGGATGCCTTCACAAATGTTTAAATCTGCAAATTACTCCTTTTCTTCAATGCCTTGAATGCTTGATCTCTTGCCTTAGGACTTGAATTGCAAGATTGTAGTTGAGAGCTTGATTTGGAATTGAATTGCTTGAACTGAATTGCCAAAATGAGGGAGTTAGCTTGCTTTTATACCTCTCCTAATCATTTCAAGGTGCAAAACTCAAAGAAAACTGACACAGGTATAGAATCCCTACTAAATAAAAGTTAACATTACGCAGTTTCAATTTGGGGCCAAACACGGGGAATGGGGCGACTTGGTCACCTTGTTCTAGGAACATTGCGACCAAATCACCTTGTTCCTCCCAATGTGCTCCCAAATTGGGACCAGAGGTCCTATTTAGAGAGAGGGTGTCAAAATTACATGTGGAATCGGGCTAAACCAAGCATATCAGACAGAGAAGGCCAAGAACACTAAAATAGGGCCAAATTCAGCCAGAAATTGCATAGGATGCAATTTACAACGCTACAACAACGAGAGACAACCTCAAAGATGAACTCTATTTTTGTAACTTTCCATGTGCAATAAGTATTCTTTCCCTTCTTTTCCCAAGAAATTGCCAACTACAAAAGTAGCTTCCAACACCCTTCTTCAATTTTCTCACCCTTTCCGCATAAGTACAATATTTTTCTCCTTCACCTTTTTCCTTTAAATTGATGTCAAAGGTAGCATTTCTCTTACTTTTACCCCATAACCATAATCATTTTTCTTGCCAACTCACTATTTCTCTTCACCTCGTGACTTGTGCTTGAGAAAGAGGCCTCCATGCCTAGCTCAAGGTGACATTCTCGAGCATGTGCCTTATGTATGGGGCTTGGCCATTACGTCTCATCTTTCGAAAGTGATTGAACGACTCACCAATGTATTTTATCAACATATTATAAATCCATCATATCCTTACCAAGTTGAACTTTATCTATATATGGGTTTTGGCTATTAGGGCTGATCTTTCCAAGTGACCGTGTAATGTTCCCTAAATAAAATTAATGAAATAAGGAATAAGTGAACGGTTTAATTATTTAATATTGATAAGTGACAGCTTAATATTAAATAATTAAAACTCTTTCCTTTTGAAAGTTTGTTTCTTTCAATAAAGCATTATTCACGTTGTTAAGTGAAATGCGGCTTTGTTACTAATAACAACTTTATACGGGAATTCTACGGGTATTTTCATCCCATAAATTGGAAGTTTGGGAGATGAATAGGCAGGCTTGAAATATTTTGTGAAGGTGATAGCAAGTGAAGTCAGAAATCCATTCCTTTCGTCAGTCTTTGGTCTGGCCTAGTGGAGTTTGGTAGTGGGGAACAATCCGAACTACTAAGAATAAGAGCAGAGGCAATAATCAGCCTGTCAGAGCGTGTTCCCTGGTTTGAGACAAGTCTTCAACTCTCGGCAATAATGCAACGGCAAAGTGTCTTTGCAATTTAAACAAAGGCGACAGTAATATTAGAATTATCACGTGGTCTGACGGCAAGTGTTACGCAACAGAAATCTTAGTGGTGTTGGCAGGCGATTAAACGGGGCCATCTTTGTTAACGGCTTTCCTGAAACGACAGACAGAAATGAGCCGCATGTAACTAGTGACCAGGTAGCGGACGTAGGTGTTTTTGTCTGTTCCGGCAGATGAAACGGGTTAGTGGCCGACACAAAGGGAAGTGAAATATCCGGATTACAATCGCTGGAATAATATACGACACCAAGGCAAATAAAGTTGCAGTAAGACAGAGGCTGCGTTTGTACACTACAAGACAGATCCAGGTGCACTTATAATAACCAATGAGATATTATTCCATTATAGATTGCGTTCTTAATTCAGAAATTAGAATGAGAAATCACATGAATTCATTCATTGATTATTGGTTGCATGAAATTTGTTGAATTTGCATAAATATTTGGACAGTCAATGATATTATCACGTCGCAATTTGTTCTTGGAATTTTGCAATTTTTATTCGTGGTTTATCTATTATGAGAATAGTTTCCAGAATTTGGGAATTTTACAGTGGTATCAGAGCACTTGGTCTTGCCAGCCTGTAGGGTATTTGTGATCTCGAAACAAGGGTTATGTTTAATTGAATATGCCATCAGGCCATTATAATTTTCGTAATACAAGAGAACGTCAAACTAGAAATTCAACCAGTCCTTCTAGTTTAACTCCACAGTTTGAAATTGAGGAAAGTCATACTGAGATAGAAGAGGAGATAATTTTTGAACACATCAATCACATGGCAGAACCAGAAAATACTAGGGATTTAATAGCAGCATTAATTAGAAGTCAGCAAGATATGCAAAATAATATAAATACTATGACCAATCTGATGACTCAATTCATGACTCAGAATCTCAACCAAAATCAACATGAAGGTGGTAGAGATGACCGTTCAGTTAATAATAATCAGCCTGATAGATCAGCAACAACCAGACCTTACATGCCAAACTTTACTCCACAAAATTTACACCCTGAACATGAACCCACTGTTAGAGAAGTACAGGATGAAATTTTGAACGATTGGGACTCAGCAGGGGCAGAATTCAGATCTCACATGACATTTAGGGAATACATGGATGTCAGAATGAAACACAGGCTACATAGGGGCAGAAATTTCAATAATGAATTACAAAGGAAAATTGGGAAAATGTCCATTCCTTATTTTGATGGCACAGGAAAAACCACTGCAAGAGCTTGGGTTCAAAAATTAGACACATATTTTCAACTAAATCCTATGAAGGAAGATGAAGCCATCAAATATGCAGCATTGCATCTTGATGGAGTGGCACACGAATGGTGGCACCATGGACAGGCTACATTAGGACATAATTTGGTCGATACATATTTGGAATTCACAGAACGTCTCATTGATAGATTTGATTCAAAAGACCCTGAATTACATTTAAAAGAATTGACACAGCTAAAACAAACAGGGACAGTTGAACAATATGTAGTGGAATTTGAAAAATTGGCTGTGCTTGTCACTGAAATTTCCGAGCGAAACAAAATTGTCCTTTTTATTGATGGTCTCTCTGATTCTTTAAAAGGTTGGGTTAAGACTTTGTATCCTACCACTCTACAAATGGCTATTAAGAAGGCTAGAGACCTAGAACCATCCACAAAAGGGAAATTTTGGAACAAAAATCCTCTGCCAAAAATGGAAAAAGACAAAGAACTCTCCAACAAGGAAACATTTTCAAAACCCATAGTTGATAAGGAAGAAAGAGATGAACTCAGGAGGCGCAAATTATGCTTTAGTTGTAAAGAATCATGGCAGCCCGGTCATAGGTGTTTGGGTAAAGGAAAAATTCATTACATTGAAGTACTATCAGAAGATGAAGAAGAGGGGGAAAATACAGATCCAAATATTGTAAATCCTCAACAAGGTTCTGCTTTAGATCAGGAAAATAAACAGCCAAATGGTACAATAGCTTCCATGACAGGAATTCCTCATTACAACATTTTTAGGGTACGAGGAGTGCTACAGGGACAACGAGTTATTGTTATGATTGATAGTGGATCCACTCATAACTTTATTGATGCTACTCTGGTTAAGAAAAGGGGTTTACAAACAATTAAACATGATGGGTTTGATGTGAAAGTGGCAGGTGGTACTAATTTAGTCAGCACACATAAAGTTCCACAATTGAGTATTGTCCTTGGTAATTATACAGTAACAGATGATTTCTATGTTAGTGATTTAGCGGATACTAATGTTGTCCTGGGAATTCAATGGATGGAAACCTTGGATAAATATTCGCAGAGTTTTAAACGAAAGGAATTTTCTTTCAAGGTGGATGGACAAAAGGTGATTCTCAGAGGAATGTCGAATGGCGGTCCCAGAGTTGTCTCTGCTAAAAGGATGGAAGCCATTTTTCGTCATGGGGAGGTTGCTTGGTCTGCACAATGTTTGATCACTTCAAAGGTAACAGGGTTTGAAACTAAGCACTATTCAGATGATTTGTTGCAGATATTAGATTCTCACAGTTTAGTTTTCAGTGATATACCACCTGGGGTACCTCCGGACAGAGGGTTTGAGCACACAATTGAACTGGAAGAAGGGGCTAAGCCCGTAATCACTACTCCCTATAGGCACCCTAAGGTATTCAAAGATGAAATAGAAAAAGCGATTAAAGAGCTGTTGGATATGGGACATGTTCGTACCAGTTCAAGTCCGTTTGCTTCTTCAGTAGTGATGGTCAAAAAGAAAGATGGGACTCTCCATATGTGTATCGACTATAGGGCACTCAATAAAAAGACTATCAAAAATAGGTATCCGATTCCCCGTATTGATGAATTATTAGTCGAGTTACATGGTGCTGTCTATTTTTCTAAGATTGATTTAAGATCCGGATATCATCAAATCAAGATGAGGGAACAAGACATACATAAAACTGCTTTCAGATGTCACTATGGCCATTATGAATTCCTAGTTATGCCTTTTGGACTGACGAATGCCCCAGCCACATTCCAGTCTTGTATGAACCATATTTTTAATAAACAGTTGCGGAAATTCTTGCTTGTTTTCTGTGATGATATATTGATTTACAGTAAGTCTTGGGAAGAACATTTGACACATATTGATGAAATCTTGGGTATAATGGAGTCTCAATCTCTTTACGCCAAAGCTTCTAAATGTGAATTTGGTATGACGGAAATTTTATATTTGGGTCATATGATCAGTGCTCAAGGTGTGCAGGTGCATCAGGGAAAAATCAGGGCTATTTTGGATTGGCCGCCTCCACAGACTCTTTCTGATTTACGAGGGTTCTTTGGCTTATGCAGTTATTACAGAAGATTTGTTAGAGGGTTTTCACAGCTGGGAGCACCATTAACAGATCTCACTAAACAGGGGGCATTCAGATGGTCTACAGAATCACAACAAGTATTTGACAAACTCAAGGAGGTAATGAGTACTTGTCCCGTCCTTGCATTACCAGATTTTGATCAACCCTTTGTATTAGAATGTGATGCATCGGGTACAGGAATTGGAGCTGTGTTAATGCAAAATAAGCATCCGATAGTGTTTGAAAGTCGGAAACTCACTAGTACTGAAAAGCTGTATTCCATTTATGACAAAGAAATGTTAGCTATTATGCATGCATTAGCTAAATTCAGACAATACCTAGTTGGATCCAAATTTGTGGTTAGAACTGATCATAACAGTTTGAAGTATTTTCTTAATCAACGAGATTTGAATGACAGGCAACAAAAGTGGATAAGTAAAATTCAAGCTTATGATTTTGAAATTGAATATGTAAAGGGTAAGCACAATGTGGTAGCTGATGCTTTGTCTAGGAAACCAGAAATAAATGCTTTAAGTGGGGTGTCAGCTGATTGGAAATCGTTGTTATTAGTTGAATATGCTAAGAATTCATTTGCATGTGATTTATTGGATGGCAACATTCAGGATGATAGATACAAAGTAGCAAATGATATTATTTACTACAAAGATCGAATTTTTCTGGTACCTGATTCTAAGATAAAATTAAAAATTTTATAAACCCTCCATGACTTGCCCTTAGCGGGACATCCGGGTTATGTGAAAACTTACAGGCAAATTCGTGAAAGATTCACTTGGAAAGGACTCAAAAACGATGTCCTGCAGTATGTCAAGGAATGTATCACATGCCAGCAGAATAAGGTAGAGCACTCTTATCCAGCAGGGTTATTACAACCACTACCTATTCCAGAACAGAAATGGGAAAGCATTTCAATGGACTTCATTACAGGATTACCTCGGGCACAAGGTAAAGATTGTATTTTTGTTGTGGTGGATAGGCTTACCAAATTTGCACATTTCTTTGCTATCACTACATAATTCACAGCCATTCAGGTCGCTGCATTGTTTTTTAAGGAAATATTTCGGTTACATGGGTTACCAAGAAATATAATCAGCGATCGCGACAGCAGATTTTTGAGTAACTTTTGGGCAGAATTATTCAGATTGACAGGAACAACGTTACATCACAGTACAAGTTACCATCCACAGACAGACGGTCAAACCGAAATAGTCAACAAATGGGTTGAAGGTTACCTTCGTAATTATGTTGCTGGGCACCAAAAAGCTTGGGTGCGTTGGTTACATCTGGGCGAGTATTGCTATAATACTACCTTCCATACATCTATACGTATGGCGCCTTTCAAGGCATTATATGGATACGATGCTTTATCCTTTGTTGATCTTGCTTTTGATAAAAGTAATGTTCCCAAATCACGTGATTGGATTCAGGAAAGCCAGGATATCTTGAAAACTCTTAAGGAAAATTTACACCACGCTCAGAATCAGCAGAAAATGTATGCCGATAAACAGCGAGTGGAACGGAGTTTTGAGGTTGCTGATTTAGTTTACCTCCGGTTACAGCCCTACCGCCAATCTTCCCTCAAGCGTAGTGGCGCTGAGAAATTGAAGCCTCGGTTTTATGGTCCTTATCCGATTATTCACAGAATTGGTCAGGTTGCATATGAATTGGATTTACCCGCCGGCAGTCGGATACACAACGTGTTTCATGTTTCTTGTCTTAAGAAGGCTTTGGGACAACAGGTTTCAGTTTCCAAGGATTTACCACCCTTAACTGATGAAGGGAAATTAGAGATGATTCTGGCCGAGATTGTGGACACTCGAGAGAGGCAATTGCGTAACAGGACTATCCGGGAATATCTTATCAGATGGAAGAACTTGCCTTTAGAAGATGCCACCTGGGAAAGTGAGCAGATTCTCTCCCATCCAAATTTACAGTTGCTTGTGGGCAAGCAACAAAGGGCAGGGGAGACTGTAATGTTCCCTAAATAAAATTAATGAAATAAGGAATAAGTGAATGGTTTAATTATTTAATATTGATAAGTGACAGCTTAATATTAAATAATTAAAACTCTTTCCTTTTGAAAGTTTGTTTCTTTCAATAAAGCATTATTCACGTTGTTAAGTGAAATGCGGCTTTGTTACTAATAACAACTTTATACGGGAATTCTACGGGTATTTTCATCCCATAAATTGGAAGTTTGGGAGATGAATAGGCAGGCTTGAAATATTTTGTGAAGGTGATAGCAAGTGAAGTCAGAAATCCATTCCTTTCGTCAGTCTTTGGTCTGGCCTAGTGGAGTTTGGTAGTGGGGAACAATCCGAACTACTAAGAATAAGAGCAGAGGCAATAATCAGCCTGTCAGAGCGTGTTCCCTGGTTTGAGACAAGTCTTCAACTCTCGGCAATAATGCAACGGCAAAGTGTCTTTGCAATTTAAACAAAGGCGACAGTAATATTAGAATTATCACGTGGTCTGACGGCAAGTGTTACGCAACAGAAATCTTAGTGGTGTTGGCAGGCGATTAAACGGGGCCATCTTTGTTAACGGCTTTCCTGAAACGACAGACAGAAATGAGCCGCATGTAACTAGTGACCAGGTAGCGGACGTAGGTGTTTTTGTCTGTTCCGGCAGATGAAACGGGTTAGTGGCCGACACAAAGGGAAGTGAAATATCCGGATTACAATCGCTGGAATAATATACGACACCAAGGCAAATAAAGTTGCAGTAAGACAGAGGCTGCGTTTGTACACTACAAGACAGATCCAGGTGCACTTATAATAACCAATGAGATATTATTCCATTATAGATTGCGTTCTTAATTCAGAAATTAGAATGAGAAATCACATGAATTCATTCATTGATTATTGGTTGCATGAAATTTGTTGAATTTGCATAAATATTTGGACAGTCAATGATATTATCACGTCGCAATTTGTTCTTGGAATTTTGCAATTTTTATTCGTGGTTTATCTATTATGAGAATAGTTTCCAGAATTTGGGAATTTTACAGACCGAATGGCCCACCAATGTATTTTATCAGAACATTATGATCTATCATATCCTTAACAAGTTGAACTACTAGTACTCACTTCTGCAAGTTCTCACACCTTGCCTTGTTCTTGCTTCAAGTGATGTCATTGCATTGATCCTTCTTCATGGGATATAGGATGAAATTGCTTATGTAATAAGGTCTTAAAATCATCCTACTTCATAATGATGGCACTTTTGAATCTTCAAAGAGTGCATACTCTCATACCTTGTAAGAGTGTACCCTAATAGCTTTAAGCTAGCAAAATAAATTTGTTGACGAGGAGATAGTTTATGCAAACTAAAGTCTACCTCCATCTAAAACACTCACTGATTGAGCTTCTCAAAACTAATCTCTTCATCATAGGGTAGTATGTCAATCTTCATTTCAACCTTCAAGAATCTTCAACATGAGGTCTCTCCTTACTGTTCTTCAAAAATCTTCAACATGAGGTCAGCATTCAAAAAGCTTTTTCCCCAAAGGAAAGAACTTCGTCTAATATAAATTTGATCCATAAATAGGGTGTGTATCTCTCACACAAGGCTTATCAACTATGGGTTATTAGTGCATCCACCAAACACACTATAATCTAACTCCTATGTATGTTTTTTACACTCTATCTGTGTTAAGCATGAATGAAGTTCAAAACAGAAATGAAGCATACAAAAGACCATACAGACAAGACTGCAACACAAGGATGGCCCTAGAGAAACCCCAAAATCAGGAAGAAAATATTTACCAAGGGTAAGATATGCTTGTTCCAATGTCTCAACCAAGTGATGCAGAGGAAGGACATACACAAGGAAATCAACATACAATGACAAAGGGGTTGTATCCCATCCCTTTAGGTGCTCTTAGGTACACTCCTTGGACCTCTAGACTTGAACATCTCATTAGGGTTTGAACCAACATTATTAGAGCAGTATAGACATCATAACAAAGTGATCTTGGGACTTCTAGGATCTTGGCCAAATCCTAAGTGGTGGCTCTCACCAACACCAAACCTACTAGAGTTGATGACTACTAGTTTTTGACAACTAGGAATAGCAACTTTGATGACCAAAGGCCAAATCAATACATCAATGACTTAAAGTCGCTTAACCCTGACTTGAGGGACCCTGCACAAAATCTAGGATTAGTCCCCTTGAGCATTAGACACCCAAGCTCCTCTCCAAGACCCTATTATGTGGACAGTGGCACTGGCTAACAAAACTGTCACAGTCTGTCATTTTCGAACAGTCATCAATACATCTGTTTCTCCTTAACAATATGGCTTCCCAACAAGTGGATTGGATCTACAAGATCCCTCCACACCTTCCTACCACTGAACTCAAGGCAAATCAATCTTATGGCTTTGATATGAACGTTTCTTCAATCTTGCTGTCCTCCACAATCTGATACATGTAGATGTCAGACCTCCCAATGCATCAAAGCCCGTGCAAACCTGATCACCAACCCCTGCAAGTTTGGAATATGATGCATGGCACAATTATAAGTCTCTCCACCCATTTTTAGGATTTTCCACTGGTGGAGGACTTAGTTATATTTTTATTTAGCCCACTGGTTACCCTAGGTAGGGTTTCTACCAGTCAGGAAAGAAATTGCAAGAACTTCCTTAGTACTTAATGAATTTGAATGAAACAAAGACCAAAATAAAGTAGATTCACAGTACTTTCATCTCCAATTGGTGTCAAGTCATCAATTTGCAAGTACAATCTGTACGTGAGGAAATCAACAGAAAGTTGTATGATTATTGTTCCAGACTTCAAACACAATGTTTTCCAACCCCTGGGGTCGTGTGGACAAGGCTTATTTATGCCTTCACAAACAGATCCCAACATCCAACCGACCCCCAACTAACTTTTAACAACATTTCAAAAAAGTTGTCATTACAATTGAAAAGTTGTCATTGCAACATTGACAACATTGGAGCAACTTTTACATCTCGTGCTCAATTTGCACCAAAACATCACAAATGGTCCTAGATGACACCTAATGGTCCAAAATGACCTTATTTACATCAACCACACCAAAACAAGACAAAAACCCAAAAATTGTTCTCATAGGCATGAGGGTGCCCCTGCACCACCAAGTTAGAATGATGAAACATCAGCTCCTAACTCCTACAACTTCTGCATCATCAAAACCATACACTATCATTTCCTTTGAATTAAGATCACATGAGCATGGAGATTTTCCACTTAACACTCTAAACTTGTCAAATGACTTAACTCACCTTTCCTATGGCCCCAAAAAACAAGATTGGCCATTAAAACCCTTCATGTTCCACGTACTATCTAAATTGTGACACTTAAAGAGTCTTAGACACTTCTGCTAGGTGGCAGTTGCAAATGCAACATCATTGCAGTAGGGGGAGAGTTCATCATGGTCAAGGCAGGGTTCATCAATGATCATGGTATTTGACACCTTCAGTTCTGATGTTTGTTAGGAGCAGTTGAGGTCTACAAATTTTTTTAAGACTCCCAAAGGTGTCCCATACCATCCCCAACAATGAGGACTGACTTTCTTCCAGTCCATCATGCCCTGCAATATCTTGCATTCTGACAATTTCAAGTTCCCATACATTTGAGGTTTTCCTTGACTGAATGGAACCACTTTGACCCCTTAGTCCAACTTCTTCAATCTATTTTCAGATCATTTTCCATAGTAAATAAATAAATCTGCCATATATGGCTCTAAGACCTAATAACTAGAACTCTACTGGCAAAGGAAAGATTGAACACATTCCAATATCTAGAAAACTATTTTTCATTGTTGTTCATAAAATTCCGCATAACAAAGTTTCAACATACATTTTAAAGCTGAAAACTGGTATGAGAATATCAACAAATAATGGCTTATTTGTCTTCAAATCAATAATAATAGCTCAAGTGTCAAATGGGAAAAGACCAATTGGAAGCAAAACCCAAATTCAAATACCATGGAGACATGATAAAAATGCTAAAACTGGGTTAAGTATTGCATTCAACTTGTTGGGTGCAGGTCACCACGACTGAAGAGATTGGGGACAATTTCCCAATGAGATTGATAGCATAGTGCCATCAAGCATTTGAATGTAAACCGGATTTAAATATTCCACTACACACCCCTCTAAAATAGAACTACATGACTATTATTATAGTCAAATTCATAACATAGTGCCATCAAGCATTTGGCATCATATCTTGTAGCTTACAAATTTTGGAACCTCTAATCAAGCATAAAGAAAACTAACAAATCATGGCAGCTCATCACTGAAGTACCAAGCATCACAAGGTTAGCTTTGACAATAGCATTATTTAAATAAAATATTGAAACCAATATAATTAAAGAAAATAAATTACAAAATGAGATATTTTAAGGGGTTTATAAAATATATAATTTGATTCAACTTTATCTGTAAGTGTTATTTTCAAATTTTGTACGTTAAAAACAAACATCATAAAGGGCATGATATAAACCTGAAGAATGATGTTCCTGATTGAGGCCTGTTCTTGGGAAAGTTTCTCATCTACACATGGAGGACATCCAAAACCCCAACATGCAAACATAGAATTAGGAACAATAAGCCTTATGACAGGATTTTTTGCGTGCTCGGAAAATGCCTCTTGAAGTAACATGCACAACAAAGATGCAGTCCCCGCCCCAAGGGAGTGCCCAGTGAGCACAAGTTTGTGACCCTAACAAACAAGAAAATGCATCAAGACATGATACATATTAATCAAATATTAAAGAGAACAGGAGAAAATAGAATTAATTACACACTAGCAAGAACAAACCTCTTAAGTGAACAGCAGTAGAAAATATTATATCTTACAATTTTGGGGAGCTCATACATTTCCATCATTAAAGCATATGACTACTGTTGCAGGTATGAGCAACAGTACCTACTAAAAAGAGAACTGCTTTTATTATGGTTGGTTCTCAATGAGAACAAGTCCTCAGTACTGAAACTCTAAACTAATTCCTTCTAAAAAAGCCAAACCAGGCCTTAAAACAAAAAGTGGTGACCTACGATCACCCTTTATTGATATTGTAGATAATTTTTTCATCCAAACAAATTTACCCAACATCATTTTCCACCAAATATACAGAACTTTGTGATACATGTTGGAAAAAGAAATGATAAAGCCATAATAACCTCTCAAAAAATATATAACTAGTTAAATATTACAAACTATCTTTAATCTGTTTGTCTAGAAAAAACAATCTTTCAAAATTTAAGTTAAAATATATTCTAAAACAAAATCATAAAAATTCCTAGAGTAAAAAATGTTAGAAGCTAACTGCATAGACAACTTTTTTTTTAATTCGTATATCATTGAAATTAAAATCAAAATCTGTATTTTCTTGATACTTATATCCATGGACAAAAGACATTAATCTGCATAATTGCTCTCATGTTTTCCAAATAAAAACAAAATACTCAATTCAGAAGATGCATAAATCTCAACAAAGCAAAAATATATAATATTTCAAAATATTATATACTTTTGCTTAGTTCAGATTTATGCGTCTTTCATTTAAGAAGACACATAAATCGCAACAAAGCAAAAAAATATAATATTTTGCTTTGTTGAGATTTATGCATCTTCTTAAATGAGTATTTTGTTTTTATTTGCAAAACATGAGAACAATTATCTGCAAATATGAGGGTTCTTAAGCTTGGAGCAAGGTGATGTTCTAAAGCTTGTGAGGAAGATGAAAATTCATCATCCATGAGAGCTCTTGGAGCTTCATCTCTTCTAATTTGAAATTTTGTGTTGTGATGTGTACTGATTTTCTGTTTTTCTTTTCTTTTGGCACCCCTACAAAACTCCATTTTAAGATTTCCTCTGTCAGTTAATCGTCCGAGAATCCTCAAAATGGCATCAAGAACAAGTCATTTACCCAATCAGTTTGTTGAAATTGGCTTGTCTTAGATCTTTCCAACTGATGATTTGCAAGAGAGCATGACCATGACACAGTAGCAAACGACAAAAGCAAAGGAGGCTAAGGATAAAGGAAGAAAGGATTGACAGAGAGTAAGAACAACAGCCAACACAGAATTCAGTGACTAGTTCAGCCATCATTAATAACAAGAACATCAAATGAATATAGGTGTGGTAATTCCTTGACTATACCATATGAGCTCCACAACCAAGACTTGCGCAAAGAGGCACACAGATGAGTGATTTTTTCCTGACAATTAGTTGATGATCTCCACCTAAGATAAATGCTTAGGTTGTCAACTTCAAAACCAGTATTAGGGCACAACTTCCAAGATGAAACCATTATGAAATGGCAACCGGCAAGTTCCAGGCCCTTTAGTGAACCACACTTAAATTCCTTTTGGGTGGCTTTGCCACCAAATTCTTCCACCCAACCATAAGTTAAGTTGACAAGTTTTTTTTGGAATGTGTACCAAGGGGACGAGGTTGGCAATACCATTACAATGTTATAGTGGAAAGTGTGGCAACGACAAGTAAGATCCCCACCACAAAGGAAAGGAAACTCAAAATTCAAGTTGAGTGTAAGCTTTTGAGTGGTACTTCCAATTGTAAAATGATGCCTTTAAAAAATGGCAAAGAGCTTGGTGATAGAACCTAGGATAAATGTGAAATGCTTCTAGTTAAGTGCAGCGCTCCTTTTAGCTGGCAACACCAAGTCAAAACCTTTCTTGAGTCAAAAATATTAAATTAATATCTTTCTATTATGTTTGATGGTTATCTATTGTGTAAATATCTTGTAGATATAGTTTCTATTTTCTACGACTGTTTCTTATTAGAAACATCGTTCTTTGTAAATCTATTTAAGAACGCATTTATTCTTCATTCAATACATCAAATAATTTACCAATTACTTAGCGTAATATGGTATCAGAGCAAGTCTTTTAATTTTTTAAGAAAAAAATTATAATTTCATTTTTGAAATTATCTGCTCAATAATTTTTTTCGAAATCTTTTCTTTGTTTTTTATTTTTTTGGCTTTGTTCTCGAAACCCAACTAGGGTTTTTGTAGCCACTGCGCAGTTTTTTGGAGGAATTTTTCCACCCATTCGCATTTATTCTCTGCAACTTGTGTTTGCGGCTTAGTTTGGGAGTGTTTCGGCTCTCAAAACAATCTTTTATTGGTCATTTTCTGGCCCTCTGCAAACGTTTTTTCGGCCCTTTCATCAGCCATGCGATTTCTCAAATCGTGTTTTTCTAGTCCTTTTTGGCTCCTTCGAAGGCTTTGTTGCAGTTTTATGGTATAAAACGACCTCATCTGCGGCCTGGTTTTTTGCATTTTCCTCGCGTTTGGAGGACCTTCTTACTCTGTGCAAACTTCCATGGCCGCCTAAGGTTCTCAGACAGCTCGACCTGGTCATTTTTCTTTCAGATCTTCTCCAAAAAAAAATTTCATTCTAGATTCTTTCTGGGCTTTTCAAAACCCTCAACTAGGTCATCTTCGAATTTTTTTGGTTGCCTCAATCAAGGTTGAAAATCTCGGTCTCGGCAAAAACTCAGCGAAAACATCGGCAATAAATCGAACATTTGAAAATATATAATTTCTTAAAATATTCTTAAAAACACACATAAACACCAAATTTGTAGAATATATACTTGATTTGAGATATCCACCATATATTAATCAAAGTTTTGAGTTAAATACTTTAATACATAGCAATTACAACTTAGCAGAAAACATAGAATCATTATCATATACCAAAAAACAAGTATGACATCTGAATAAAAATAAGTTCAATACGTATTGAATTCAAACTCCGTGAAACTACAAGTCTACAACTTCTGAATACAAATTAAGTTCAAGTTTCAGTATCAATGAAAACTAGAAATAGAAATCATAAATTGCGTCTACGACTAAAGCTCAAAAGAGATCACTACTGTTGGGTGGGTGGTGCTGAAGTAGTTGCATCATCCTCAACAGGTGCCTCAACAGAAGCCTCTGATGGACGACCAAGCTCATGTTCCTCCTCACGTGCTGCCACTTCTACATCCCAGTCATCTTCCTCCATCTCAAAGTCATCTAGCTGATTATTAGTCAAGAAAGGATCCACATGCACATCCACATCATCACTGTCAGGAGGAGCAACCCAATCTGTTGCATATGGATCAATCTCATCCAAGTCAAGTGCTTCATAAGAAGTTTGCCCTTGCACCTTCTTTTCGTGCAAACGAAGGTTGTATCACACATAAACCAAGTCATTCAAGCGCTTCTGAGTCAACCTATTGTGCTTCTTTGTGTGTATGTTCTCAAAAACACTCCAATTTCGCTCACAACTAGAAGCACTACATGGCTGCGATAAAATTCGGATGACAAGCTTTTGAAGATTAGGTGTTGTGGCACCATAATCTTCCCACCACAGATCTGCAAAGATTTTAAAAAACCATTTATAATGTGGTGAAGATTCCAATAAACTTTAATGAGCGAAATAAATCATATAATAAAACTAAACACATGTTCTTGTTTACCTGGCTGTAGAGTTTATCTCCTATGTATGCAATCAGGTGAAGAAAACAATGGCCCATCTTCCCTCTTGTAGCTCTGTAACTCATCAAGTACGAGGTCTTGAAGGTTCTCATCTTCAACTAATCTTCGAATACATGTGTCCAAGCCAATCTGAACCTCTCCATCTGCTCTAAAAGTGTCGGAGAAGTAAAACTTGGGGTTCAAGTAGTAGGCAGCAGCATGAATATGTTGGTGGAGTTGTCGGTTCCACCTACGAACAATTATGTTCCATATGGGTCTATATTTGGTCTCATTTGACCTATACAAGTGTTGAATGGCCTTTTTGGCCCTATCCATGGCCTCATATAGATACCCCATGGGGTTTTTATTCCCATCCACCATTCGTAGAACCCTTACCAACAGTTCTGACACCTGGACATAAAAAACTTAACAAAAATCAGCAAACTGCAATATCTGAAAATTAAATAATAAATCATCAATCGAGGTTTGAAAACTTACATTGATGATCTCCTCCATTAGCTTGCCAAATCTAGCATCAAACATAGCCTTCACAACCTTCTCTTCTTCAAGCTTCTTGGCATAAGGACTCTCCAACCATCTCTCACTCACAAACATCCGCTTCAGGTTGGGCAATGTGCCTAATATACTTTGCAAGTTGAGAAAATTAGTAGCAACGCGTGTGACCCTTGATCGCACGAGATCCTTACCATCAGTGTGCTCTCTCATAAGACTCAGTACCCATGTGTGATTGTAGATGTACTTTGTGATATTCCTTCCATCTTCAACCACCTTCTCCACCTAACTCAATTTCCCTAGGTCCTCAAGGAGCAAGTCAAGACAATGGGCAGCACAAAGGCTCCAAAATAATGTGGGATACCTATCCATCAGAAGTTTACCAGCTGCCACATATGCAGCTGCATTATCAGTAACAATCTGGATGACATTACCCACTCCCATTTCCACTACCACTTCATCCAACATGTTGCACAAAGTCTGCATTTTTCACCTAATCAGAGGCATTAACTGATTTTAGAAATACTAATTGTCCCCCGGAAGCAACTAGAAAGTTGATGAGCATCCTATTCCTGTCATCTGTCCACCCATCGGATATAATAGTGCAGCCTCTTTGTTCCCAAACTTTTCTTTGCTCTTCCATAAGTTGATGAATGTTTTTGACCTCATCCCTGTAACAATGGCCCACTCACCTCATAACGACTTGGGGGCTTGAACCCCTTACCAGACATAGTCATTGCAGCGACCAATTGATCCCAATATGGACTACATAGAGCATTGAAGGGAATATCATTGTAGTACCAAAATCTTGCAACTGCCACTTTTGTCTTCTCATGCATCTTTTTGTTCCATGCAGTGCCTTGCAATCCAGGTTGAGCACCAGGAATGTTACGTGGAACACAAAAGTCTGATATATGGCCGCCCACATTGTCCGATGACGATCCTCATATCCGTGGCCCAATGGAAGAAGCCCCTGCATCTGTTTGCGACCCTATAGAACTAAACTCTCCCATTGGGACTGCCATGGCATTTGTTGTCCTCTTTTTTGCTGTCTTTTTTTGCTCAAATGCTTCAAGGCTTGTTATAGCCTCCCTAATAGCCTTTTCAAGGCAGCCGTCACATGGTGTGATATCATGGCCTTCTATCTTTCCAATATGATATTTTAGCCGAGTTATGCCCCCACTCATAAACTTAGGACAATGGTTACATTTCACATCTCCTCTTTTTGGTCCCGGCATCCCATGTTTCCAAAAAGCATCCCTAGTTCTGCCACCGGCCATTTTCTGTTAGTGTTACATGTAAGTCTGCAAATGCAAGGATAAATAATCAGAAATGGTGGACAAAAATTAACGAATATTTGTTGTGCAAGTCTAAGATCAAATATTAGCTAAGTCTATGAACTTATGATCTAAGTCTCTGATCTAACCTCTTTAGTATTTTTATTTTCTGTTAGCTACTAAAGCTGGAAATATACTAATATATATTTTATATTAGATATCCATATTTTCTGTTAGATATCCATATTTTCTGTTAGATATTAAAGCTAGAAATATACTAATATATATATTTTTTGTTAGATATTAAAGCTGGAAATATACTAAATTTATATTAGTATATTCAATACTATATTATAAATTTATAATACTGTATAGTATAATACACATAAATACTAAATTTATAATACTATTACTATATATTAATACTAAATTAATATAAAATTTAAATTGTATAATACTGTAAGTGTATATTAATAATTTTATTATACAGAAAATCAAAATACAAATACTAAAGAAATATACATAAGCTTTGGAAAATGAAATAACAAATCAGATAAATTAAAATAGCTTTGAAAAAAAAAAAATTGAAGTTTGAAAACTAAAAACTAAAAAAATTAATATATGTTGATTAATATATACTGATTTAAAAAATATGCTCAAATAAAAATTAATTTGCATCTAAAATGAACTCTTGTCGTGAATGCCATGGGCGTGAATGAAGGTGAGTGTCGTGAGAGTCGTGAGACGATTCTCATCGATGCCTTTCTCAACCTGCCGAATAATGCCTTACGCGTCGCGTTTTTCGTCCTCCAAAAACGACCACTAAAAATGACTTTTTCATCCCTTTTTCACCACCAAAACCCTAAAAAAAAAGGCGGATTGTAGTTGACCTTTTCAACAATACAATAGGTAAAATATCGCAAGTTTTTAGCGATTTTTTGAGGAAAAATCAGCGCGCGATATTGAGAAAACCGTCAGCGATATTAATCGCAATAATAGCTTTCGACTTTGTGTTTCGCGATATATCGCGCTACATGCGATATTATCGCACGATTTTCAACTATGGCCTCGATTTTCAAGCCTCGATTTTTGTGCCAGCAGATTTCAAATCTAACTTCAGATTCCTTCTAGGTTTTTTAAGTTCTCTTCTAGGTTGTCTTCGGATTTTTCTAGGTCTGTCGAAATTTTTTCTCAAAATCTGTGTAAGTCATACTTCATTGGTTATTGAAGTTTGTACCTGATTTTGCCTTTGTTCTCTGCATTGGGATTCGTGTATCAGATTCTGTGACCGCGCATCTTCTCTATTCTTCGTTTTCTATACATTGGGAAGTGTGCAAGATGGCATCACTAACCAACTTGATGTTGGAAGGCAATCAGCGATTTAACGGCCACAATTATAACACCGGGAAGCAGCAAATGCTTACAATCTTCGAATACCGCCGCCTGGATGAGCTTGTTTTGAGCACAGAGACTCGTCCTACCACAGTCCAAGCAGACCAGGACAAGTTTGGTGATCGGAATCGAGAAGTTGTTATGCTTCTCAACCTCTATGTCACTGATGATCAGTTGCCTCAAATTCCTTCTAGCAAGTCTGCAACAGACATCTGGAAGCATTTGAAGGAGTTGCATGAAACATCCAACAAAAGTTGTGCATTCTTTCTAAAGAACTAGTTGTTCTCCATCATAATGGATGAACGCATGTCCTTACAGGAGCATCTCACAAAGATTAAGGACATTCGTGATCAGCTTGAAGCTATTGGTCGGAAGATGGAGGAAGAAGATATGGTAATCATTAATCTGAAGAGTCTACCTAAATCTTATGAGCACTTTATAGAGAATCTCAACATTACATCCACTAATGTTGATCTGAAATTTCCAGAGTTGTGCACCAAACTTCTGCAGCAGGATTGTTGGAAACAACAGTTTGGTAGCAGTGCCACCTCGTCCTCCTCTGAACAAGCCTTTGCAGCCAAATCCTTTCACAAGGATAAAGGCAAATCTCTTGAGATCCAACAAAAGCATTATAAATCCATGGCTTAGTATAGGACAAAAGGAACCGATTTTGGGCATCATTTGGAGGTGAAAAAACCATACTGAAAAAGCGAGAAAGAAGTTGCATAACCATTATGAAATCGTACTAGCCTCAAGAAAGAATAAACAAGTAAAGATTGCATTTGAAGTGGCTATGCATTAGAAAACCTAAACAATGAAGTGGCAACTGATTAGTGAAATTGCAACTTAATGGAGAAAAATCATTTGAAAGTTTAGTTGTCAAAATGTGGTGAACAATTTGTGGCAGAGCTAATAGAAAAGCACGCTTTTAAGGTGTGAAGTTTTTATAAAACACACTAAAGGTTGTAGCAGTGTGTTACTAATACACTAAAGCTAAATCACTTGAATAACATAAAATGGGGTGTACTTTTGAAGTGGTTTTGCCCCTCAAAAATTCCAACTAGGTTAGACAAGGTGGTGTATGGATCATAAAAGAGCAACAAACATTTGTGGGGAAATAAACATAAAGTGGTAGTAACTAAAGTGATCTCCATAGGGGTTACAAGGACAACACTGAGTTGCACTTACCAACTATCTTCAACATCCAAAGGTTCCTACAATCACACTTTCCAATTGGCTTTGCAATCGAAAAGGTCCTACAATTGCACTTATCGGCTAGTTTTGCTATGACAAAACTATAAAAACAATACACCCATAAGTATTTTAAGGTTGAGGTAAATTTTAAATTATTTTGAGATAATAAGCATTTGGGTTCGGGTGCATGTGTATCAAGACTCAATATTAATAATATGTATATTTGTTTCACCATAATCTTCTATTGGCTCAAAGGTTTAAAGGGTATTTCATAAAGCCTAAAGGGACACACACAATAACTCATAATAGTCAAGAGAGATTAGATACCTTCTATTATTTTGATAATTTACAATTCAAATGCCAATGCCAAAATTCAGCTGCCTAATCATTATCAGTCACAAGTAATTTAGCATAAGCATGCCAATGTAGAAATCGTTAGACTAGTTAATCAAGGTTTGCCTCTTTTTCTCTCAAATGACCTTTTGATGTGAAAGGATCATTATGTGCCACTTTCCATAGTGACATGTACACAAGATAAAGGAAACCTTCACTTGAAATTGCAATTGAAGTTAGAGAGGTGGTCCTTCAAGACCAATTTTGTGCTATGTCAAACTTGTGGTTGATTTCAATGAGTCAGTTTGCTAACTTGTGGCAGATGAAACAAGTTAACTGTATCACTCCACATTTTGAATCCTAAATGGTATGATGTTTGCATGCTCAAGAAGTGGCATTGCTCCTATAGAATAGATAGGTAAAATAATTATATATTGGAGATCCTCCTAGAACAGCTAGGTAAAGGGATTTTACAATTAAAGTTAAAAGTTTTATGGTAATGAAGAGGCATCATTTACTCTTGGAGCCATTTTGTGCAGTTGTGCAAACATGAGTAACATGAGTTCTATGTAATGTCAAGCTCAGAAGGACCCAATAGTTTTGGATATATTCATCAGCAACATGCATCTAAGTTGCATCTGATTTTAATATTCTAAATTTATTGTTCATTATTTCAACTTTTGAAGTTTCTAACTTGTCAATTAATTCTTTTGAACTTTTTGTTTGCATTTTGCAGATATTTTGCTCTTTCATCTCACTTGTTGTAGATCTCAATAGATATGCTGATACAAACTCTCCTAATCGTGGAGAGATATATGAGACATTTGACAACATGTTTGCATGGATAAAGAAAAAAAATTGAGCTAAGGATCCTACTTTGGGATTATATGAGCAATATATTAAGCCCATGGTAATGTGAAGGTGGAACACAATGAACACCCCACTTTATAAGGCTAATGAAGGCCTTTCAAAAGATGCAATCAATTGAGAAGTCTAAAGTACTTTGCACACAATGGCTTTCCTTCACAAATCTGTGTGGTCTAAAATTCAATAAACCACAGGCAAAGATAGATAGAGTTACAAGACTCAAACAAACCCTATTTGATGGTGGACATAGAATGGGAAGGATGCAACATAATTGAGGAGGCTTGCCATTTGCCTCCTTTCATAGGTTGTTAATTCCTCTACAGCAAAGAGGAACTAGTCTGGTCCACATATAGATTTAACCACTCCATCAAGAGGAATAGACTTACCTCTAGACAGGAGAAGCTAGTGGTTGTGCATAAAGCTCTTTGACTTCTGGATCATTAGATTCTAGAATATTGACATACTGCCAAACTCCAGCTTTATGGTGGGATGTTGATCCCAAAGAGGCTGCCCAGGTTGATGAGGAGAAGGCACTAGAGGGATTGGTTGGGATTTCATTGAATGAGGCAGACCCTCACAGTGGCAATGACTCAGAGGACTCTGATTGTGATGCAATGTTGAGAGATGCAAATTAAGGGCACCGGTGTGCTCTTTTTTGGTATTTTCATATTGTAATTGAAAGTGAAACTTGTAGCCTTTGGGCATTTTGTTATAACTTGAATAATATTTTTTAATATCACATGCATATTGCCCATGAATTGTGAAAGCAATTTCAATTAAGTTTTGACATTTGTCACATTTGCTAATTTGTTTGACTGACTCTATAATGTCCCTTTTTCTAAGTTATGAGACACTACTGTTAATTGCTAAAAATGTATAACAATTATTGGTAATAAAATGAATATTCAAATGATGCTTAATTCCAAATGCATACGCTGATTCAAAATGGTAATGCTTGTATAACAATTCAGAATAATAAAATGTATTTTGTGTCTGATATATAATAGAAATATGCAAGTATGTAGGCTGTTTCTAGCATAACAATAGCAATGTGCTTATGACAAGCTGTGTCTGGTATGCAAAAGAAATATGTTCAGAATGATACTAGTCGTCTCTGATATAACAGTATGAATATGCTTTCCAGTGATGTTGTCTCTGACTGATCTTTATATGCGTGCACCGTTGGTTGCCAAAGGCAAGGCACTCTAGGATAGAGCGATCCTCGAAGGATATAAATAAACATATATTCTTCAATCAATATCTTCCTCAAATGATGTGATCCTCATAGTATATGTGCACAATACCATGAAGAGGCACGTATGAAGAGGAGCCTTCCAATTATGAATGGTTACCATAATAATCATTTAATGATTATTATGGTAATCAGTATTACTAATTACCACATTAATTTGGTTCCAATGAATGGTTATGATAATTGCAGGAATTATGCGATGTAGTAGTGATATGTTGTTAATGCAAGACTAATATGATGTTATGCGACTATGATGCAATACAGGTATGATGCGATTATATGCAGTTGATGCTTAGTATGTCTGCGGTGGCATGATTATGTGACAAAGAATATGTTTATTGGATGCAATTACATCAGTCTGTATACATGTATGTATGATGGTATGATTATTACGATAATAGATATTAGATAGTGTTAAGTTTTAGGATAGCTGCAATTGTAATAACACTCTATGTTGTATGTGTTTTTCAAATGCAACAATCTCTCTTTCATTTATATTGGGACTGAGGCTAGGAGAGACATGTCCCTTCATGGGACATGTCTATTCATTATTATTTATAAGAAAGGACATGCCTCTTCCCATTAATTATAATTTAATCAATCTTATAATGTTTCATCAATCAATTATTAATTAAGAATAATATAATAATATAATATTGAATATTAAATTTCATCTGATTAATAATAATATAACATCTATATTATATTATTATTAATCAACATATATTATATGTATTCTAATGATCATATGACTGAAGCTACAAACATTAACACTCCCTCTTAGCTAGGGAGGATGATCAAACAGAAAGCTAAGATGATCAAACAGAATGTGTAGTGGTCTCATGTGTAAATACTTATGACCCTCACCATAGCTGTACAAAACATCAACACTCCCTCTTAGCTAGGGAGGATAAATCAATCCAATGTCAACACTTAGATGACACTTGACAACATCAATCATATGACGTAAGAAATAAAAGCATCATCCTCATGATGTAATAAATAGAAACATAGTCTCAAGATATGGATTGCCTCCATTGATGATTCTATCCACAAGCCCTCATAAATATCCATGGTATGTGCAATGACATCACGTCTCATGACGTCTTCCATATAGATATTAAGTTTACGTAGAGACATGTCACTACGTGACATGTCTCATATAGTGCAATCAATATGTAATACTAAGTTCAGAAGGATCCTAATATGATCCATATGGATGCTAAGAAATCACATATCATATAGCTCGTAATATGAAGTATCATCTAACTCGTGATACAGAGTATCACATATCACATAACTCATGATACAAAGTATCACATATCATATAACTCGTGATATGAAGTATCGCCAAACATGTGATACCAAGTTTTACATATCACGTAACATGTGGTATGAGGAATAACCTAACACATGATACCAAGTTTTACATATCACCTAACACGTGATGTGAGGAATCACCTAACATGTGATACCAAGTTTTACATATCACCTAACACGTGATATGAGGAATCACCTAACATGTGATACCAAGTTTTACATATCACCTAACACATGATATGAGGAATCACCTTACACATGATACCCAATTTACATATCACCTAACTCGTGATATGAAGGATATAATATGCTTGAGAACATTACATTCTCCTTATATACCCCTATAATAGTATGTGCACTAGCATTACATCATATAATGTCTACCATAACGAATCATGGCACATCCATGAATCAAGATGATACCAAGTCAACGTGATATCAACATTACAAGATCGTCACCTTATAATGTTAAATACAAGTGTTCATTAACCAAAAAGTCGTCACCTTCTAGAAATGTACACAAGATGGGTGGGCCGATAAAGTCATGGAGTCATACACATTACATCCACCTTGACTCATCTCAGAGGGTGGATCCACCATGGCTCATCCCAGAGGGTGGAAATAAGGGCTTTCACCTTAGACTTCTCTCTCAAAGAGAAGAATGCAATAACATACAAAATAATAGATCACAAATGTTGAAACTCCTTTTCATATAAGGCTTCATTCTCTAATATACCACGTTTATCTTGAAAGTACACAACCTTCTCTCTAGCAAGAAACTTGGTGAGAATATCATCCATTTGTTCTCTAGTGTAAGGTACCTTGAATAGCATACTTATGTACTATATCTCTTATATAGTTTGCATCACTCTTGGTGAACACCAAGTCATCCAGGAATATCATGACATAGGAGTTAGCATAAAGGCATTTCAGCCATAGTCCTCTGATTGTAAAAACCATCTCCACTATTAACTCCCTCTGAACCAATATGACCAAATTCCTTGGAGATCAAAATGAATCAGATCCTCTAGATGCTCCCTTTAGATTTTGAGTTCTTGCAACAACCTCCTGACCTCCTCGTCCAAGGTTGCTTTTAGATGAACTATCTGACTCCAATTGAATCTAATCTAAACCTTCTGCGAGCAAGTCGTGTCTTTGTTCTTTAGTCTGCATTAAGCTCTTTTCTTGAATGCCCCTTAATCCAACAACTTATCCATCTATCTAGAAATATCATAACCTAGATATCTGCATAAAAGCCTTCTAGCCCACATATATGGAACTACATCATTTGAATTGCAATCCTTTGGCTTTCTATAGTTTCCTGGTCACTAGGGAAACCATCTTGATATGACCTGCCCTTCTAAATCAGAATGATTAAGATCCTTGAAAAACAATTTTGGGAGATCCTCTAGTAGCTCCCTCTGTTACAGAACCATACATGGCCCCAATCATGAAAATATCTTGCTTCAAGAGACTCTCATCATCTCGTACATGATCATGTTGAAATTTTGATCATAACATTATCGACAGGAGAAATTTCCCATACACAAGTGTACTTGTTTGATTCCAACATGAACGAATGTAATAAACTGTGGATTTATCCCCAGGCTTGGCAACACCAGACATTCATGATAATGTGGCTCCCTTCTGAAGTAGATATCAATCTTCTGAGCTCCTTGTCCAAAGTTACCTCTAAAGTGTCAGACTCCCTCTGAAAATAGTTTCTTGTGCTTCTGTCCTGAAGGTATGTTAGAGAGAGATTACAAATAGCTTATAAACTAAACTATCTCATACGGAACTACCAAAGATCGAAGCATACAAGATTTTACTAGCCAATATTATTGCATAAATTTCAAACTCAATAATTCATGTGCATTAATAAAACATGGAATAATTATCTTAAGTTTCAAATATTTCCTTTTGTAAGGTGAGCCCATATAGAAAATATCAACTCTCATCAAAATTTGAAGTTGTTTGCGGCGGACGGGCTGCAGGAGATCATAATGTTGTTCGTGTTATCCATGTCGACGACCTTCATGGATAGCGACAACCTAGAGTGGATGATCACCATTTTCTCTCTCTCCACTAAGGATGGTTCAAATGGAAATGTAACATTGGTTATTATTTCCCCCACAATGTACAATTCCCACTCTTATATCATTGAACAATACTCATGTCTTCTTGTGAAATGACTTAATTGCTCCAAGAAAGGTGACACTATAATTAATTATTTGTTTCTAGAAAGAGACACACTTCCTTGAATACATTCTTCTTTGTTAATGTTTGACCACGTTCATAACAAATTAATCTCTTTAATGAAAACTGTTTTCAGGAATTTTCTATAGACCCGTACACAGTCCGTCATAACTTTTTAACCCCACACTTTCTCTCCAATAGCTCCGGTGAGATTAATTAAAAATTTGTTTTTCCCCAACATATCTAAAATTCAAAAACATTCAACAATGGATTTGTGAGATATGGTCCCTGTACTGAGACTGTATTTTTTGAGACAGTCACACATTCACCATCAACAAACTACTCTCTTACATTTGCAGTCTGGCTCTGATACCATGTTAAGTTTTAGGATAGTTGCAATTGTAATAACACTCTATGTTGTATGTGTTTTTCAAATGCAACAATCTCTCTTTCATTTATATTGGGACTGAGGCTAGGAGAGACATGTCCCTTCATGGGACATGTCTAATCATTATTATTTATAAGAAAGGACATGCCTCTTCCCATTAATTATAATTTAATCAATCTTATAATGTTTCATCAATCAATTATTAATTAGGAATAATATAATAATATATTATTGTATATTAAATTTCATATGATTAATAATAATATAACATATATATTATGTTATTATTAATCAACATATATTATATGTATTCTAATGATCATATGACTGAAGCTACAAACATTAACAGATAGTTTCTAATTTACTCTCTCTTCCATCTTTTTCTAATGGTCACTCCTATTTGTAATGTTTCTGTGATGTCCCCAATTTTAGCAGGTATTGGCAGTGGCTTTGTCAGCTCATCATCGTGACCCTTGTGATTTGACGCCTGGTTTTGAGGGTCCCAATTGGCGGATTTGCTATTTTTAGTAAGTCAGTTGGTCAGTGTTTATCTCTGACAGGGCAGTATCGGCAGTGATCAGAACTTCACACTATGCTCAGAGTATGCAGTTCTTTGGCTGGGGACTTACTAATTTTAGTAAGTCTATTTTTGGCAGTTGCCATTTTTGGCAATGCAGTGAGTGGCTATGGCAGTCGATCATCACCAGCAGCGGAGGCGGAATTTATCGCATGAGTTCATATTTATTAATTAATAATTAATACTAGTTATTAATTAATAAAGCCACGTTATTATAATAATACTTTATTATTATAATAACAATTTAGAAGGTTTTAAAAAAGAGAGTTGTTAACTAATGCTCTTTTGGGAAACTGTGGCTTCAAAAAATATTATAAATATGGGCTCATTCATGGGGATTGGCATCGATTGATTATATTATATTTTGTTTGTTTTTCTCTGAGGAGAAGTTCTGATTTGTAAATCAAATCCCTTGCTGAAGTATAAGGGTTTGATACTGGATGAGTTTTACAATTTGTTGCTGAAGTATAACAAATTGTAATTGCATCACCTCTCTACTGTGTTTCTTTTGTATTTAAGAGAGGAGTTCTGGAGCTTGGTTTATGCACACTGAGAGTGCAAATCAATTCTGAGATTGTTATTTGTTGTTGAATTGTGACCTGCGTTAAGAGGTCGATATCATCGTAGAGTTGAAGGGCTAACAGCTGGAGCAGCGTATTTAGCATTGGTCATGGGTGGAGATAGAAGTCCTTATCGCGGGCTGGGCAGCATATCTATTTGGGCTGCATGTGGCGATAGAAGCTTCTCTTCTTATCGCGGGTTACATCATTCCGGGCCAGACAAGACAAATCGCAGCCAGCTGGATAGGTGAGGGAAATCATTTAGGGACCCGCGGACAGCCAACAGCGTAGTTGGGAGGTGGAACTAGGTTGTCGTCAAGGAGACAATTCGGTCAATATGTAAGGAGAATAAAAACGGTACTTACCATCATATTCAATATGCATTTGGTTTCCAAAATTCGCAGAGTATTTATTAATTACTGTTATTGAGTTTAATAATTTTATACTTGATAAAATACAAAGAGTTTATTTTATTTATCAAAGTGAAGATAGATTGGTCACTGGTTAGATGTGCATGTAAGCTCGGAATTTAGCAAAGGACCAAACTTTCTTTCAATAATTAATCTACTGAAAACGATTATGCCAGTGGATTGAAAATTAAATATCTGAATTTGATAAATAAAGAGATACACTCTGGCAAGTTTATTGTTTGAGATTGCAAATTCTATTAAGTTATAGCAGAGTCAGGTTGGGCTCATTACAATGGTATCAGAACGGTTTCCTGCCAGCCTGCAGGGAAATCGGGTTCATTTTTTATTATTATTATTTGGGATTTCAATCGTGGCAGATGATAGGAGATTTATTCCCAGTAGGCATTACTACGAGAGAGGTCAGTCACCCCCACCTAATGAAGATGCAGATATTCAGTTTGGCACAGTACTTGGTGGTGATAATAATCTAGGCGGTTCAGCTGGTTCTGCAAGACCCGCAGCTGCTACTGAAGCTGATATAGACAAAGAACCTAGGGAGACCTTCAGGAGCCTAGCAACAGGCCAACATCATGTAGCTAATGTATTACATGAGCTTTCTGACACATTGAGACGGATCGTTCTTCCGAGGGATCAGAGTAGGGAGAGGTCAGGTGATGCTTCTGTCACATCACATAGATCGCGGATTGATGACAGGCACAGGGATTATGAGCATAGAGCCCGGAGAGATGACAGAGTAGATAGGGTAGGTGACAGGGGAGATCAGTTCAGACCCCAGGGGCCCAGATTTATGAGACCAAAGGCTGATGCAGCCAGTACTAATACTGAGAGTGTCCCTTTTGCCGATGATATAGTCACTCACTATGCTGAATGGGATGCCCATCCTCCAACCCTGAAGCACAATTTGAACTTTGATAGATATTTGACACAAAAACAGGAGCATTCAAGGGGAAGACCGGCACAGGATAGACAAAGGATGGGGCAGAATGATTTAAGACAGGTGGCTAGCAAGATGATGCTAGCACATTTTGATGGCAGCGGTAGGGTCACTGCTAGAGCTTGGATCCACAAGCTCAACCCTACCTCGCCTTGCGTACAATGACTGAGGAGGACGCCATTAGATTTGCAGTTTTGCATTTAGATGGGACTGCACATGACTGGTGGTACCATGGATTGAGATCGCTACATCATGACTAGATTACTATCTATCAGGAGTTTGTAGACAGGTTGATCGAGCGCTTCATCAGCGAATTGGCTCAGTTGCGGAAGACAGCTAGTCTAGAGGGCTTCATCAGCGAGTTTCAGCGCATATCCGTCATGGTGTATGATATATCAGAGCAGAGGAGAGTGATGTTATTTTTGGAGGGGTTAGCAGAGCCACTCCGTGGATGGGTTGTCTTTGGACCCACCCACTTTACAGGAGGCGATGAAGAAGGCCCGAGATCTTGAGGCATCATCTCGGAACAAGGGTGCCCCGAAGTCATCTGGTTCTCCACCTGATGATGAGGAGTCCCCGCCAGTTGTTGAGGACAAAGGCAAGTCAACGGGAAGATTTGATGATACTTCCACAGAGGACTTGAGGAGGAGACAGCTTTGTTTTTGGTGCAAGGGGCCTTTCTCTAAAGGTCATACTTGTGCTCTGAGGCCAAAGGGGGCAGTGAACCGCGGCATGTGGGTTTAAACAAATGAGATTGAAGAGTCATCGCAACAGCATGAGAAGGAGAATGATGGTCCTACTGGGGATCGAGTCCATACTGTGTTGATTGTTTACAACCTCATTTTCGACTCATATGTTCGGGATTTACATCAGGTGCAAAGATGGTCTGTGCCTAAGATGGATTGGTTTCAGGATGACTGGGGAGAGTCAGTGAAGTTTGGAATGATGAGTTCTCCTGTTGAGTCATCGCCTTGTAATGTCCAGATCTCCACTTCATCAGCACAGGCACTTGGGGTTATGTTACTGGTGCTGCTGATGTCATGGGTTTACAGTTGGTTCCGAGATAGCAGGGATATCACATGTTTCTTATGGGATCCTGGTGGAGGTTTTAGTGAGATACTCGATTTCTTGAGGACAAGCAATTTTGGGGAGGGAGGACTGTGATGTCCCCAATTTTAGCAAGTAGTGGCTTTGTCAACTCATCATCGCGACCCTCGTGAGTTGACGCCTAGTTTTGAGGGTCCCAGTTGGCAGATTTGCTATTTTTAGTAAGTTAGTTGGTCAATGTTTATCTCTGACAGGGCAGTATCGGCAGTGATCAAAACTTCAGACTATGCTCAGAGTATGCAGTTCTTTGGCTAGGGACTTACTAATTTTAGTAAGTCTATTTTTGGCAGTGCAGTGGGTGGCTATGGCAGTCAATCATCACCAGCAGCGGAGGCGGAATTTATCGCATAAGTTCATATTTATTAATTATTTTTTATTAATTAATACTACTTATTAATTAATAAAGCCACGTTATTAATAATACTTTATTATTATTATTAATAACAATTTAGAAGTTGTTGAAAAAGAGAGTTGTTAACTAATGCTCTCTTGGGAAACTATGGCTTCAAAAAATATTATAAATATGGGCTCATTCATGGGGATTGGCATCAATTGATTATATTATATTTTGTTTGTTTTCTCTGAGGAGAAGTTCTGATTTGTTAATCAAATCCCTTGCTGAAGTATAAGGGTTTGATACTGGATGAGTTTTGCAATTTGTTGCTGAAGTATAACAAATTGTAATTGCATCACCTCTAAACTGTGTTTCTTTTGTATTTAAGAGAGGAGTTCTGGAGCTTGGTTTATCTACACTGAGAGTGCAAATCAATTCTGAGATTGTTATCTGTTGTTGAACTGTGACCTGCCTTAAGAGGTCGATATCATCGTAGAGTTGAAGGGCTAACAGCTGGGGCAGCGTATTCAACATTGGTCACAGGTGGAGATAGAAGTCCTCCTTATCGCGGGTTGGGCAACATATCTATCTGGGTTGCATGTGGCAATAGAAGCATCTCTTCTTATCGTGGGTTACACCATTACGGGCCAGATAAGACAAATCGCAGCCAACTGGACAGGTGACGGAAATCATTTAGGGACCCGCGGCCAGCCAGCAGCGCAGTTGGGAGGTGGAACCAGGTTGCCGTCAAGGAGACAATTTGGTCAATATGTAAGGAGAATAAAAACGGTACTTACCATCATATTCAATATGCATTTGGTTTCCAGAATTCGCAGAGTACTTATTAATTACTGTTATTGAGTTTAATAATTTTATACTTGATAAAATACAAAGAGTTTATTTTATTTATCAAAGTGAAGATAGATTGGTCACTGGTTAGATGTGCATGTAAACTCGGAATTAAGCAAAGGACCAGACTTTCTTTCAATAATTAATCTGCTGAAAACGATTATGCCAGTGGATTGAAAATTATATATCTGAATTTGATAAATAAAGAGATACACTCTGGCAAGTTTATTGTTTGAGATTACAAATCCTATTAAGTTATAGCAGAGCCAAGTTGGGCTCATTACAGTTTCCATAAACTCCTTATGTTCGTTATGGAAACTCTCTTTCTCTCTACAGAATATTTCTATTTCCTCTCTCTTGTTCGTTATAGAAACATTCTCTTGTACACTTGTATATATAGATCATTCTTGATCTCTGTTTAATAACACATTCATTTATTTTCCATAATATGGTATCAGAGCAAATTCCTGGCCTCTTCAGAAATCTTTAATTTCTTTTTGAAATTACTAGTTCAAGATTTTCGAAGCTTTTTGCCCGAGTGTGTTCAAAATTTGCATCTTTTTCTTTCCTCACAAATGCGACTAGGTTTTTTGGAAAAAAATCCTCAAGCAAATCGAGAAGTTGTTTCTCCAAAAATCGTGACTTTCTTTGTCTGCAATTTCGCCAAAACTCTCTGAAAAACGACTGCTCTTTGTGGTCGTGTTTGCCTCCATCAACGAGTTCTCCTCCGCCCACACTTCTGCAACTTTCCACACGGTTTTGTGGAGATCCTCACGCATCCTCTTCAAATCACGGCTTTTTGGGCGTCCTTTTTTGTCGCGGTTTTTACTTCTACGACTCCTTCCACCATTGTTGTTTCTGTTTCATCACCTTTGGCCACCTTCTGGGTCTAAGTTTCTTGACTCCAACTGCAAACGACCCTATTTATGGTCGTTTTTTGCACTTTTTTGAACAAATCCACCATTTTTTGACAGATTTCTGCACTTTTTTTAATGGTTTTCTCTGTCAGCTAGGGTTTCATTCGAAACCCTCTTTTTTCGCGCCGGATCCAAAATCTTCTTGTAGATTCTTGGTGGGTTTTTCGAGATCTCAACTAGGTCAGTCTCGCTTTTTCTGGGTGCCTAGTTTTCTGAGCCAGCACATTTATAATCTAACAACAGATTCTATCTGGGTTTTTTGTCTGGGTGCATCGTAGGTTTTCTGGGTCTTCTGTCAATCTGCCTCGAACTTTGTGCCATCTCTGTGTTTTCACGCTTTTCATTAAAAACGTGCAATGGCATCTCTCACCAACTTGATGTTGGAAGGCAGTTAGCGTTTCAACGGCAAGAACTACAACATCTGGAAGCAGTGCATGTTGACAATTTTTTAGTACCGTCGCCTTGAGGCACTTGTTTAGGGTACCGAGAATCGTCGTACCATTGTCGATGCGACTCAAGTCTAGTTTGCTTCTAATCAGTAGAAGCAGGGTGGATCCCAGCCACAGCCCAACATTGCAAATTCTAAATCCGCTGGCTCAAAAAAATGAGGCACCCAGAAAAAAGTGAGATTGACCCAGTTGAGATCTCGAAAAACCCACCAAGAATCAACAAGAAGATTTTGGAATCGGCACGGAAAAAAGAGAGTTTTAGATGAAACCCTAGCCGGTAGAGAAAACCTTCAAAAAAGTGCAGAAATCTGTCAAAAAATGGCGGATTTGTTCAAAAAAGTGCAGAAAACGACCATAAATAGGGTCATTTGCGGTTGGAGTCAAGAAACTTAGACCCAGAAGGCGGCCAAAGGTGATGAAACAGAAACAACAATGGCGGAAGGAGCCGTAGAAAAACATTTTTACCATAATAATGATGTCACTGCTGTATATAAAGGCATGACAATGAAAGGACTATGGCGCACATGTATATGGCAGAATGCAGATATGGTATGATCTATCATGGATGCATGTATGCAGATTATGTACAGGGGGCAAGGTATGTCTACTCCCTGTCAAACTTATTAAAATTTATACTGATTTCAAAATGTTGGGATATCACAGACTCTTAAGTGAGCTCTCAATTCAACGTAAACCTTATGTATTAAGGTTCTATAATGCATTTATTATCATATGGACATTAACAATTTCCTTATGTATTTTAACCTAGGTTACCGCATTCGCACCCTGCACCCTCGAACCGGGTCCAGGTGTGAACTGGGTCCTGGTACGCGTTTGGGTATGGGTTTGGTCCGCGCCCAGACCTGTGGGTCTGCCCAGGTCCGCACACTAACAGACCTGTGCGGACCCACAAGTGTGGGCGTCGACCCGCGAGAACCAACGGCGATTAAAACATAAGGTGGGCCCAAAAAATTAAAAACTCATTTTTTTTTTTTTTTCTAACCCAAAAACGGCCCCATATGAAACCTCCAAACTTATTTCATTTCACATTTGCTCTCTCATTTTGCTCTCTCCATCTTGCTAGTTTGGAGTGAGGTGATTTTGCTCTCTCCATCTTGCCAAATACCTTCCACAAAGCAGATTTGAGTGTTTAAGGTATGCATTATAAGCATATTCATTAGTTTTTTTATTGTTTCAAGTTTTTGATGAGTTTTAAATTTTTTACAAGTTTGTGAAGAAGTTTTGAAGTATGTTTTTTTTTCATTTTTTTCTAGATTGCAACAATGAGTAGTCAAAGCTCAGTGGGTGGGGAGGGATCTCAAAAATTTAAAATTGATAAAGGGTCTCCTTTATGGAGACACTACAAGAATTTCTCAACTTCCTAGAGGTGGGGGGTTTCTTTGGAAATGTAATTTTTGCAACTCACAATATAAAAGCTCCTACTACTGAGTCAAACTTCTTTTTTTGAGCCCTAGGGTAAAGGGATTAATATGTGTGAGGGCCCAGGGCCAAATAAGAAGGGGATGTCCCCTGGACAAATAGAAGCACTCAAAAGAACAAGAAGATGTTGACAAATTGGTTGCAAAAGGAAGACAAGGTGGTTATAGTTTCGGGAAAAAAAAACAATAACTCCACCCTCTCAACCAGCCTCTAGACATCCCTTCTTGCCTATGCCTTCTACGGGGGATGAAGATGTAGAACAACCACAAATCACCACCTGCAAGAGAGGTCCATTAGAGAAGGCATTTAAAAATGAGGCAAGAGATATTGCTGATGAAAAACTTGCATGTTGCCTCTTTGCGAATGTTCTTCTATTCGGTTTGGTGAGATCATCATATTGGAGGGAGATGGTGATAGCAATAATTATTGCACCTTCTGGTTACACGGGTCTTGGATTTGAAAAGGTGTGCACCACCTTATTGCACAATGAGAGAAAATCTATAGAGACCCAATTAAAACCAATTAGAGATTCTTGGTGTGTCTATTGTTTCGAATGGATGGAAAGAGTGCAAAAACCATCCATTGATCAATGTTATTGTTGTGTCCCCCAAGTGGGCAATGTTTTTGAGGGCGGTTGACTGTGAAGGGGAAGTGACAGATGCAGAGTTCATTTCCAAGATTCTCATTGATTCCATAGAGGCAGTGGGTCATGATAATGTTGTCCATGTAATTACGGACAATGCAAAAGTCTACAAGGTTCTAGGTGCTTTGGTAGAGGCTAGATATGAACACATCTTTTGGACATCGTACACTCCAATTTGGTGATGCAAGCAATTGGCACCCAAATAGAATGGGTGAAAGAAATATATGAGGGTGAGGAGATTCAAAGGTTTGTGACAAACCACCATATGTCACAAGCAATTTTCAGAAGCTTTTTGAAATTAGAATTATTGAAGGTAAATTTTAAAATTTAATTTTAATTTATTTAGTTTCATTTATCATTTTATGTCATGTTTTACATAATTGAATATAATATTTTTTGTGGTGTTTACATATTTTAAATGTGTTATTAACTTACTATTAACATGTTCTTAGGTGGCTGAAACCCGGTACACAATTGTTATGAGACGACTTGTGAAGGTGAAAGAGGCATTGTCGCAGATGGTTATTAGCAACCAATGGGGTATTTGGAAGTAATCAAATACACTGAGGACCCAAAAGTTGAAGGCATTAATGTTGAATGATGATTGGTGGGCTCGTGTAGATTATGTATTGGAATTCACCGAACCTATCATGTCTATGCTTCGTTTTGCTGACATAGATGAACCATGCTTGGGGGATGTCTAAGATAGCATGGACACAATGGTGGAGAAGATAAAATTGGTAAGTTATAATACATTCCTCTATCCTTGTTTATTGAGAGATATCTAAATTTTTTATTAACACAACTTACATCAAGATAACTCACATGAACATCATTCGATATCCTAGGTAATACAAAGGAGAGAGAATGAACCTGAGGACACCTTTTACAAAAGGGTGGAAGCAATTGTTCTTCATCGTTGGAACAAGATGACCACACCTTTGCACCTCCTAGCATATGGTTTGTCTCCCAAGTACTATAGCGCAGAAGTACTTGCTATTCAAGGTAGAGTGCCACCATATAGAGATGTTGAGGTTGCTAATGGGTACAAGAGCGCACTTAGTAGACTCTTTGGTGATCCAGAGGTGGGGGCGTCTGTTAGGAGAGAATTTGGATTGCTTATCTCAGGAAAAGATCTTCTCCCTATTGATGTCAATGACCGAAGTAGAATGGATGCAATTACATGGTGGTACCTTCATAATCAAGATTTTCTGTACCTCCAACCTCTTGCCATTAAGATCCTCTCACAAGTAAGTTTTTAATTTCTTTTTCTTTTTTTTGGGCCACATGCATTGTAGAATTTAACACTTAACAATCTTGAATTTATCTTGTATTTTTTATTTTTTATTTTGTTTGTTTTCTCTCTAGGTTGCAAGCTCTTCTGCCACTGAGTGGAATTGGAGTACATACTCCTTTATCCACTCAATGAAGCGTAACCGGTTGGCTTCAAAAAAAGTTGAAGACTTGGTGTATATTCACACCAATTTGCGCCTTTTGGCACGTAAGGATCCAAAATACAAGGGGGCAGAGAAGCTTTGGGATGTAGCACCCAAGTCTACTGACTTGGATGCAACCGTTCAGGATCTTGCTAGAGCCACTATGGTTGATGTGGATGATGATGATGACATAGCACTTGGTGCATCTAGTGCTAGTGGAGCCGGTTTGGGTTCTAATGATGATGAGGATCTACTTGCAGCTGCTGAAAATGCCATAGAAAATGATTATTTTGATAATCCATTTGATGATTGATGAACATTAAACATTGAATCATGTTTCAAACTTACACAAACTACATTTTCATTTTGTAATTCAGTAATTCAATGTCATGATTTTAATTAGAATTGTGTTTTAATGTTTATCTTTGGCATTTGGCATTGATCAATGATCATGCATCATACTATGAAATGATTTATCATTTAGTTTTACAATTCTCTCTCTCTCTCTCTCTCTCTCTCTCTCTCTCTCTCTCTCTCTCTATATATATATATATATATACATGTACCCGTACATACCATAACGGAAAAAAAATTCTCGTACCCACGTACCGGGTTCTCATATCCGAACCCGTCCCCGAACCCAAACCGGTATCTTAGATTTTAACTTTTCCATATTTTTTATATTGCCATCCCCTGACATCCCTGAAAATGGCCAGATAAATCATGGACCCCAAAATGCATCACTTGTTCCAAAAATTTGAGAGTAACATAAGGAGAACTGATTTTTCGTCGCAAAATCACATAGAATGTGAGTGCACTTAGGTAAACAGTTTCAAGAGAAAAATTCTAAAAAATCATGTAGCATATTAGTGTGGGAGTCTGCAAAGTGTTGATGGGTTTTTTAAAACCAAAGCAGGAAACCTTCAAAGGCACACACCTCTACAAAGGGCTGGTCAAGTTCATGATAAGGGGAAAAAACCTATATTGTATGTGCACCCCAATCTTCGGAAGATGAATCTTTTCAAGTTGGAAGTTTTGTGTCTATCTATAGATGTGTGTCATTGAGAGGACCGACTGGCTTTATCGAAGCAAAAAAACAAGTTATTAATAGAATAACACACCTCTTCCCCAATTGTCATAAATTTCCAAACAAAGCAAATCTGCTATATATAGGTCACTAAAAATACCATTAATTTCTGTTTAAACCCTCACCCTTCCTCATTTCACAACAGCAGTAGAGCGGGATTTTAGCAGAACAGAGCAGAATGTGATCAGCATATCACTGGAGCAGCAACAACATTGAGTTGCAGCAGTGATGTTTAACATATCAACAACAGTTTCAAAGAAAAATTAGTGTGAAATTTAGCAACATATTCTAAACAAAATTCTGAATTTATCATCTTTTCAAGAAGGTTTCACTACTTTGCAGTCTTCAAAAAAAACAGGTCTCAAGCCTGGGCAGGCTGGTAAAATTAATTTTCAAAAGAATCCCTTGATAGGAAGTAATATTATTTCCTATCAAGCATATATCATAACCAGATTTCATATCATCTCTTCTCTTCCTCATAACTGCCATTAAATCAACAGAACAGCAGCATACTTGTCCATTCATCAGCAATGAAGTGATTACTATTGGCCTATGCTCCACGGGGACGCGTCCCCTATGTTTTTTGACCCGTTCCCGTACCAGGAACGGAACAGGGACTATTTTTTGCTGTCCCCCAAGCCGTTCCCAAACAGGCCAAATCGGGGACAGTCCACGAAACGGCATTTTTGAGACCAGTCGAAACAGGGGGATGGGAATCAGTAGCGGGGACGACGTGGCCATCCCCTGTACTGATTCCCGTCCCCCTTTTCCCAGCCGGCACTTGGACGGCGATTGAGCAAAAAAAATGCATTTTTTTTAATTTTTCTTTAATCGCACGGGCCCACATGGTAATAAAATAATCTAAACCCTATTTTGACCATTATGTTATTGATTTTGATTATTATGGACATCCGATTATGGAGTTGAACTTCTATGTTATTGTTTATTGTTTACTTTTAGTATTTTAGTTAGACTTCTCTTTATGTCATTTTGATTTCATGCACGATACTTGGAGCCTTTGGGCATTTTTGCTATATGTACGCCATATATTTACATTGAAAGCACTTAGTATTTGAATTTTGTTAATTTGCTATGTATGAGCCTCTTAAATGTCTATGATGAATGGTTTATCAATGTTATGATATGCATATTTGAATTCTCTCTCTATATATAAAAATTCCCCTATATTTTTAATCGTCGTCCCCTGAGTTCCCGTCCCCTAAATTTTGGCTTTGACACGTACCCGTACCCGTACCAAAAACACGTCCTTGTCCCCTAAAACGTCCACGTACCCGTACCGGAAACACATCCCCGTCCCCTAAAACGTCCCCGTCCCCGAAACTCCGTGGAGCATAGCTATTAGCAGGACAGCACCAAGACTTTCAACAAAAACTAGAGCAGTATTCTCCATCAAAGGCTACTGTATTTCAATAGATTTCCATCAAAATTCAGGGAATCTTCAAAAAATTCTTGGTGAAGTATCTATTTTCAAGTAAACTATATATAGAGGACAAAGATCACTGAAAATACCATTAATTTCTGTTTAAACCCTCGCCTTCCTCATTGCGTAACAGCAGTAGAGCAGGATTTTAGCAAAACAGAGCAGAATGTGATCAGCATATCACTGCAGCAACAAGGACATTGAGTTGCTAGCAAAATTCAACTGATTTCCATCAAAATTCAGTGAGTCTTCAAATAATTCTTGTTAAAGTATCTATTTTCAAGCAAATCCTTCTTTAAACAGCATGCTCTTGAATAGCTAAATGCAAGATATCAGCATATATAACATCATCATTTTGAAAGGAAAAAAGTAATAGGTTATTAATCCATCTTCTTGTTATCTGAAGTGTTTCAAGGTATGTCCTTTGACGAAGGATAAATTATCAAAAGATATGGGTAACAAGACCTAGGGAGTTTTCAAAGTAATAACTTGAGCTAGGAGTTTTCAAAGAGCTAGGTTCTTGGATTCAAAGTATCAAGAGGGATGTCAGAATTTTACTCTCTTTGGAGGGTTTACCATGAGCGGAACAAAGAGAAGTTGCATCAGAATAGAAAACACCGGAATCAACTCCAAAGATGCCTACGAATTCACTGTTTCAGCCCAAGATATTAATAGTGAATGTTAGTTTTAGCCATTGGTGTTTTCAAGGAGAAGGGCATAATATAACACTATTTTTGAGGGGGCTGTTTTCAGAAAACTGCTTTTCAATCTCTTATTAATGCAAGAGATGTGAGATCTAGTGTTAGTTTATAGCAATATTTATTCGCACTTTAATTGAATTTTGCTCCAGTTTAGATTTAGTTTTATTACATAGAAATTTGTTAAACAGATTGCAATGCATATTATTTCTTGAGCAAAACTTCAATTAGTTTTTTAATTTGTTTTCATTCAATGTTTTGTAAACTTTATATGTAAGTGTCATTTGCACTTAGATTTTTTTTTAAATGATAATTCTCATGCATACTTGTTGCTGAAATTTCTGTTGCAGTATTCCATCTTATGTAATTTTGAGTCAAATATCACTTACTAATTATTGAGGGCTTTGTATGTAATAAAGTATTTAATATTATATTAATGGTCTTTTAGCCTTATTTAGTTTATTAGTTATGTTATTAGGTAATTTAAACTTTCTTAATTAGTCTTTTGGAAAGTTTTTGTTTTCGTTCTTAGTTGTTTCTCTTTATCAGGAGACTATGGCTCCATTTTGTAATCACTCATTTTATGAATAATATAGTTTTATAACATGGAATCAGAGTGGGTCTGGGTCTAAATCACTTCACAGGAGGCCCATGTGGGTTGCATGTACTTGCATGTTTTTGCATGCTGCTTGCATGCACATTTTGTGAGTTGCATGTTTCATGCATGTGCTGTTTTCTACGCGAAGTGTTTTCTTGTTTTACTGTGTGATGAAGTTTGGCAGTTTTCTGGTGTATTTTACCACACGAAGTCTAGAGTTTTGCCACGTGAAGGTTTCAATGATGGGTTGTTTTGTGTGCCGTAGGTGCTACCTATGTTTTGTAGTGCGAGGGTTTTAATTATGGTCTTCTAGGACTTTTTATTTTTCTTCACAATAAATCATAGAAGGGTTTTGTATGATTGTTTCCATAAAAGTCGGGGTAGTTTTTGGCTATTTTCTGGGTTTAAAATTTTATCCCTGAAAAAAATTATTAGTGGGTTTTTAATAATTTTTTCTCCTTAAAAAATTATGTTCGGTTTTAATAATTTTATCCTCAAAAGTTATATTGTAGGTTTTCATAATTTTTTCCTTAAAAAAATTTGGGAGGGTTATATACTTTTGACCATAAAAAATTATGGGTTTTGTGCAATTTTGTAAAAACGTTTTGTACAAGGGTTATACCATTTTTCCTCAAAAACGAAGTTTTGTATTATGATCCATGTCTCAGATTTTGTGTCTTGAGTTTTGATTGATTTTCTCCTTAAAAATCGTGTTTGGTTTTTTCAATTTTATCGTCAAAAATCTTTTCTAGGTTTTGCATGATTTTGTCTTCAAAAATCAAGGGTTCTTGTTTGAAGGGTTTTCAATTTTTTTCCACAAAACATTATGTTGGGTATTCCTGCTTTAGGGTTTTTAGTTTTACCATTTTTTCTGAAAAAACAATGCTTTGTAAAGATCAGTTTCAGGGTTAGGCAATATTTTCCATAAAAATTGTGGTTTCTTGCAGTTTGTTTTGGGTCGCATCTAGAGTTGTTGGGGTGAACATATGCAAACATTTTTTTGCGGTTTTTGACAAAATCATTGTTTCAGGTTTTTGTCAGTTTCAACAGCTGATCTCAGAGGGATAGCTTTGTTACCCAACATCAAGTTGGATAGAATCTGGTACTCTTGGTCATTAACATTTTGCAGATCCAGGGAGGGTCTTAAAGATCACAGATTCACTACTAAGAGGGGGGGTGAATTAGTAGTGAATAAAACTTAGACCAATTTAAACTTAATTCAAATTCTAAATAATTGCTTCAGATTGATTTGATCAGAACTCAACATAAAAGCAACACCAAGAATCCAAATAACAATGCACAAGAAACACTGCACCAAATTGTGACGTGGAATGTGAAGAGCCTGCCTGGCTCTTCCTTGAAATTCAATGCAAATTCACTTTACTCTAAAAAATAAATATTTTGATATTTTCCTTTAAGACGAATATATGCTTTTTTATTTTTTCCAATATATGACCCAGAATTGTGATTACACCAGACAATTCTCAACTTCCTTAAACTAATTACAAATCACATCATAATTGTGAAACTGAATTACCATTCAATGATAGTAGTCGTTATTGATGCAAGATGGGTGCAAATTTAATTACGCTACCTTTTTATCATTCTCAACGTGCTGGCCGCGAGGCATTAAACTACTGGCCGTGACACCCAATGTTGATGATGGCTCACACAAAACAATGGCGGCAACTTCCACTCGTAACACCAGACACATGCACTGGCCACAGCAAGGACTTACCGTGTTGAGGATTTCTTCACTGATCTACGCTAACTAATACCATCTTTCAAACCTTCCCTTCAAATGGCGTAATTTGATTCCAAACCGCACTGCCACAATTCATTGGTAGCGAACCAACTCAAAGTGCAAAGACATCAAGAAATCCGCAATTCCTTGCTGCTACAAACAGATAAACCCTTGTTTTTCCAGAATTTCGCAAAGCACAAGTTTTAAAATGATAATGGATAACTCCCTCAAGCTTTCAAAAATCCTCTATAAAGGAAGCAGCTTCTTCATGAAGGCTCAAACATGAAGCTTCAACTTCACTCCATTCATAACTTAAAGTACCAACTTATAATAGAACCGTTTGCAATAATAAATTTGTCAACCAAAGCCTTCATTCACCAAAGGCTAATTCCAAAGTCAAGAAGTCATTAATAAATAATAACTAGACTTTAATTAATGGCCCCAAAACATTAATTAAATAAGCCATGCTCAATTAATCAAATACATCATCAATCCCAACCAAATCAACTGCTTTGCTCTGATTAAACCACTAAACGAACACCCTGCCACCAATAGAAGTTGACAGGAGATGACTTACTATAAATACTAAGTTCATAACAAGAGACCCCCAAAACAAGACATTAGCCCACGGAGGTCGCAGTGGTGGGCTAATAACTACATCCTCCAGACAACTGCTAAAACAGGGACATCACATGGAAACCCAATGCGGGGAAAAAACCACGGTGAGAATAGCTGCTAGGATCTACTGTCCTAATCCAGCCTCACGAATCTGAACCAGTTACAAAGTTTAAGGGCTCCGACCCTCAGGAGCTTCAACCCCTATTATTAGAGCTACAACTCTCTTCAATCAGAACACCCACTCTTAGATGAGCATCAACTCATTTACAATAGAGAAAAGTTTTAAAGATCAAAGTACATCCCAATTCACTTTTAAGACATTTTGATACTTGTTTACAATAATGTAATTCTTCTTGAACAAATAAGTATGAACTGAGCCTTTATTTTGCAACTCTGATCAAATATCTTCAGATTGTGCAAATAGCTTAACATTCCAAACTGAATTAATTATAAAAGTTCTTGCAAAAATATGATCAGCATTAAATCCTTTGTCAGAATCTCTGTTAAGTTTTGGAAGGAATAAAATCTGAATGATTAAAACAACTTGGCAAAATAATAATGATGACTGCAACTTTAAAATCTGAAAGTTTTACCAAATTGTATACCCGAGTCACAGACCCCAAACGCTGCTGTTTGGCTCCCAGAATGTAGATTATTTTAACGTCACTGCTGTTTAATCAGTTCTGAATCACAGACCCCAAACGCTGCTGTTTGATTCCCAGAATGTAGATTATTTTAACGTCACTGCTCTTTAATCAGTTCTGTCTGTCACTAATTTCACCGAGTTTTTTTCCTTTTGCAAAGATATACTTCAACGTTTATCCGTACAGAACTTCTTGATCAATATATAAATCTTCTTCAATACTTATTTTGATTTGAAAAGAACAACCATATATAGACTTTTCGAACAGGTAGAAAGAGGACATTTTAGTTGTTCAGTTGATAACTATACGACAGTTTTAGACCTTCAACTGCCAACTGTTAATACAGTTTCTTATCTGTCGTAACTCCTGAATTACAACCTCTTTGCATTTGTCAGGTTTGACAAAATTTATTTAAAAATACAATGATCTCGTGGTTGTTTCACATTATCAACCTAATATTAGTACAAACAAAATTTATACACACTGCAGACAAAGTTTATTTTTGTTTGTATTTGTGCAGGTGTCAATATGAAGAGTATCATCATTCCAGCTTGGCTTCAAAGAAGACAAAAAGTAATCCCAATAAAACATCTACTTGCGCTTGGTATTACCAAAGTATCATTTATAAGACCAATTCTTCTGAAGTCAAAACATCCTTCCATTGTTTATCACACTAAGCCACGTAATCATTTTGGAAAAAGACAACCAAATTTGTCTTTTATCAGACTGCAAATATCCTAAAAACCACTTGATACATATCATTGAGGATATTTGAATTGTTTTCAAGGGTCGCTATATAATAATGATTCCCAACACCTATTGCTAACAACCAGGCAGAGAGCTTATTCTCAGAAAAGACAGAACCATTTCAACGCATTCTTTTCCACAAAAATTCGAATACACCAGTTTTATTCATCTGGACACGAAATGCTTGTAAGAATACTGAACATCTTTGTAGAACGCAGGGCTGGCTTCCATCAATATTCGTTGCTGTGAGTATAAACTCCTGTATGCACATAACCTCCTGTATTGCTGTGAACAAACACAAACAGAGACAAAACTAGATCTCAAGCAAACAACAAAACTGAGACAGCAAAATATGTTTATGTAGTCCAAGATCATAGATCAATTTCAGTAAGTGATCTTCCTTGCTTTGTTGTACAGAATACTTTATTTATCTTGGCATCAATGACACTCAACAATCTCCCCGTCATTGATGGCAAGACACCCTTCAAACCCAACTGAATCTGCAAGAATCAACCACAAATCTGCAACCTTCAAACCCAACTGAATCTGCAAGAATATCTACCTGAATACACAAAACTTTATTGGTATCAGAGCCAAACAAAATTTATCAGCCTAATATTAGTACAAACAAAATTTCTCAGTAGCAGGCTCATGTCACAAAGTGTTCTGATAAGAAGGGTGCAGCCTCCTATGCATTTGTGACCAAAAGACATGGTGTCTTATGCAGGATAGTTATTAAAATGACCATTAAGGGAGGGTAATAAAGTATTAGATATTATATTAATGGTCATTCAGGCTTATTTCGTTTATTAGTTATGTTATTAGTTAATTTCTATTTTCTTAGTCTTTTAGAAAGTTTTGTTTTCACTCTCAGTTGTTTCTCTTTATAAGGAGACTATGGCTGCATTTTGTAATCACTCATTTTAGGAATAATGAAGTTTTATAAAAGTATGATCGTGATGATTAAGTTGGGTATTGAGGCTTTGTAATCAATTCCCATGTTAACTAGTAATATCTTGTTTGTGCATATGAATTAGAATGATTTTGTAAGTTTCCAATCATTGCAAATTTTGTATTGCAAATCTGACGGAAGTATAATCGTTGTAGCTGTGTACGCATTGTTTTCCTTTTGATTTGGAAAATTTGTTGTGAAAACCTATACAATCCTTATGTGTACTTGTACTGCTCAGTCTCAGTTTTTAGCTAAACAACATAAACATGTAGCAATCAAAAGGTTATTTTTTAGTCAAAAATATAATAGTCATTTGCCTTGAGTTGAAGAGCATGTCAACCCTTTGCCCTAAGTGAACCCAACCAGACATGCCTTTATGTTTAATTCAACATTAGTGTGAATAACCTTGAGAACACAATATAGATTGTAAATAGCAAGTACATATCGTTGAGATTAAATTTGTTTTTTGTCTAAGTAGCCGATCCAGGTTCTGGTTCAGATTCGAGTTTGGATTCGGATTCCAGGATTCGGCAAAAAAAAAAATTGGGCGGGTTATGGTACCGATATATATATATATATATATATCATTGGTTCAAAACTTCAAACATATAATAATAATAAGTTAGAAGTGTGATACTCATAAAATGATAAATCATAAATCTATAATTGGCAATAAAATTTTAAATAAAATACCTCATATATGATTTTCATATTCATACTTTGCAAAAGTCTCAAAATGTCATTACACATTTAAGTATGTGTTGTGTATAGGGTTCCCACAATGTTGCAGTAGTATGACAAATTTTCTCTGCTTATATTATGATGTATCTGCTAAATATGGACTCAATGATTTTAGGGAATTTTGTTCAAAAGCCTAAGAAGTGGTAATTAGTTGTTGTGCATCTTCCTAGCTGCTTCCAGCAGTTTGTGTCCCACTTTTTGTATTACTTTTGTGACTACAGCTGTAGAACAATGCTACAGCTTTAGAACAAAGCAAAAATGGTAAAAAATGCTTGAGAGATGAATGAATGATCATCAAATGACCAAATGCATTCTTTATTGGTTGAAATTAGGGTTTAGATGCCTTTTATATTTTAAAAAAATTAAAAATTGGCATGTGGGGCCCATTTTTGGGCACCCACAGCCGTGGATACCCACAGATCCCTCCGGATTCCACCCGGATTCCAGACGGAAATCCGGATTCTCTATGGATTCTACACTGCAGAATCCACAGAGAATCTGTATTACCATCAAGGATCCTGCTAGAATCAGGGCAGAATCCGAGTAGGATCAGAATACAAGCAGAATCAGAACCAGGATCCGAGGCAAAACAGGGGGATCCGGTAACTTAGTTTTTTGTTTATAGGGAGTTTCGCATTCCAATTCAAAGAGCAGTTCTACCAAACATCTATTCCATTTTGTGTCACATTGAAAGACGTGAATCAAAAAGATAACACACTCAAAAAAGGTTCTGAAAATCAGAAATGTTGGTGGTAATAAATGTCCTCAGACAGTTAATGGATTGATGTCTCAAATGCATCGAATGAAATAGGTAGCATGGAAATAAAATCAATATGGTCGCTTTATTCTGTCAAAGAGTCTAGCGATAAACTTACAGGGTATGCTTTCATTAGTATTCGAAGATTTTCAGACTCCTCCCCCATAAGCCATTTGGCAGCAGAAAGAATCCCTGAATGTGCATACCTAAAAATCAAAAATAGAAATTTAAAAGAACTAATTAATTGATAATTTACAAATTAAGAAAAAATTAACTAACTAATTAATGATAATTAATTAGCTAATGAATTTTGATAACATGGTGCAATTAATTAATTAATCAATATGATAATCTTAAACTTAAAGTGAATTAGCTAGTATGTACTTGTACAACATCCTAGATGAATATTTCAAACCATACAAAGATCTCTTTAACATGCAAACCAATTGTTCTTTTCCTTTCACCACAAAACCGTCAGGCTATTGCAAATGACTTTCCTCCTCAAGATCGCCATTCAAGAAAGCAGTCTTAACATCCATTTGCTCTATCTCAAAATCACAAACAACAACAATACACAATAGGAATCTAATACAAGTCAATTTAGAAATAGGAGAGAATTTCACCAAAATCAATTCCTTCTCTCTAGGAGTACCCCTTGGCCACTAGTCTAGCCTTGTACAACTCTAATCAACCATCTACTCCAAACTTCTTTTTAAATACATACCCACTTGCATCCAATGAGATTTCATACTTTGGAAAAAGTAACAAGATCACAGGTGTCTAACCCGCCAGAGGCCATTATCTCCTCCTACATGGCCTACATCCAAATCTCACTTTCTTCTGAAGAGAGAGCATCCCTAAAAGATCTATGTTCATCATGAGTACTCAACAAAGAAAATACACCACGAAAAATTAGTGGGGCATACATGTCAACTGGATTCCATTTCCTTGTGGATCTCCGTAAGGTAGCAGTGATGGGCTCTACTTGTTCATCTTTCTTTGTCTGCTCATCGTACACATCATCTAAACCCTCTAAATCGTTATCTTCTTCTCCATCTAACTGTTTTTCCACATGTACATCTTCCTGCTTCTCAATCTTTGTCTCAACATGCATTTTTTGTCTTCTCCTTTGGTTGTTCTTCACCTTAGTAAGCTCTAAACTCCCTAAAAATTACCTCTAGAAAGGATCATTTTATAGGTTAAAGGATTCCAAAGCTTATATTCTATTACATTCTCACCGTACCCAATGAAGATGCATTTTGAGCTTTTGGATCTAATTTAGATTGCTTCTCTTGAGGCACAAGAACAAAAAGCCTCACAACCAAAGCCCATTAAGTGTGAAACCGAAGGCTTTCTACTTGGCTATGCTTTGTAAGGACTTTTGTCAATAAGAGCTAAACAAGCAATACTAACAACTTCTGCCCAAAAGCATCTATCAAACTTAGCACCATTTAACATGCTCCTAGCTTTCCATTAAGGTTTAGTTCATTCTTCCACTACCTTATTTTGTTGGGGAGGATAAGGATTAGTCTTCTTCCGAACAATACCTGCATTCATAGATTGCAAACTCTATGAGTACTTCTCAAGTTATGGAGTACTCTATTTTTTGCTCAACGAATTTTTACAAATTTAACTAATGAATTTTCACAAATGCAAGAAATTAGCATTTTCTCTTTGGCCCCCATCATAGAGATCCTTCAAAATATACCACCCCTTCCTCATGATTAAAGTTGCCAATTTTTTGTCGTGTATATCCCGAGTCAAAAAAATTTGCCTTGTCACGTATTCTCCAAGTCTATGAACTACACCTACATGCTTATAGAACTCGTCAAATTCCTCAGAACAATAGTCACCCCCGTTGTCAGATCTCAACACTTTTATCTTATAATTCGACTGCTTCTCAACAAAGGCCACTAAGCATCATGTTGCCCATGCTACTTGTCCACTCCTAAAACACCTTTCCATTATTTCCCTAATACAATTCTAGAAGCTCCATTAGTAATGCCTTGTAGCACTAATACTTTTCCTTTTGATTTGAACCTTAGCAACATAGTATGATAATTCCTTTTTCTAATAATGAGTGTTGTCATTTCACTCTTAAAACCAAATTGGTTTTTCCTATGGACATCACATGGAAGTCATCTTGTCTGCCATGATCAATTTCAAACCATTGAATTCTTTTGGGGCATGGAACTGTTGATAAGTGTTTTATGACCACACCAACACAAAATAAAGTGCCAAAGAACGCTCTTTCCTCTCGAGCAAAGGCACCACATATGCTAAGATTGCAAAAAGATCTTAAAGGTGACTCCTAGGTTCATACTAGCATACTTGCAACTTTATGTTGGATAGGAGATCATTTGGCTTGATGTATGCTAGTAATCCAAGGGGACTTACTCTATTCACTCAATGGGATATCAACTGGCTTTGCGAATGATTAAACAATGTAGTGCTTGATCCTAATCCTAACAAGACTTTGAAATAAATTGCAAAGAGAGTAAGGGTTTAGAGATCTTATTCTAATCCTAGAATGGAAGAGATAATAAATGTCTTCGTGAACTCTACTAGACTTCCACCAAGCTAGTGCAATCTTTTTCGGTAGACCACGGATATTCAAATCATTACTAACAACACCAAGACCACCAATAGGATGTATATCAATGAGTAAGCAACAATTGAAGTTAAGCATGCAAAGCAATTTGCAATCAGAAAACTACAAGTATGGATTAGGTGAGTTCCACAAAGGTTCATTCAAGATTTCTTTCATTCAACTAAAACACTTAAAGAAAATTCTAGACTAAGAGCAAACTCTAAATTACTTTTGAGAAATCAAAGAAGCACACAACACTCCACAATTTTCACTAACTCACCAAACTTCAATGATTTATTTCAATTAAGGCAGCATCAAAGCGACAATTCTCCAAAATCTCCCTTACAAAAGAGAGGAGGGTTTATATAGGAGTCTCAATTACATTCAACGGGCCAAATTGATTTGGAATCAATGGCCAAGATTGTCCCAACATGGCCCTAATTAGGGTTGCTACAAACATTAAATACATAGCATTAAATGCAATGCTGAAAAATGGGATATTCTCGTTAGAACCAATAAGAAAGCACATAGTCATTCAATAGATCATCTTCTAGAATGTGCATGCCTCTCTTTCCCGTCTACCAAATTCAATGAACTTAAACACTCCAAGTTTCCTTGTAGCAATTGAATGGGATACACAAAATGTATAATCCACCTCAAGCTGACCTTCCTTGTTTTCTACTTCACCTTTGTAGATCAATCTTATGTATTTGATATTCCTTGCTAACAAATAGATCATATAAGAGCTCCTATAGAAGTTTTTGTCCTCTCCAAGTTCATCAACTGAATGTCCAAGTTGTCACTTAACACCTTTGCCCAATTTATCATCACTCTTCCAATTGAGACCTCCTCTATGAACTAAAACATCCAATTCTCAAACAATGCCCCTTGAGGAGCTCCCATAACTCTATTCAAAAGGAGATCAAGTCATATTCATCCTTTACGTTTGTACTTATGAGTGAAGGACCCATCCTTTGTTTACAAGGTCAATGCACACATCTAGTTTCTTTTCAAACATGGCTTGAGCTTCCTCCTTTGTTCTAATCTACATCCTTGGATGATCGTTGAGAAATGCAAGTATTACTCCCTTGGAAGACTTGACTATCCTGTCACATCCCACGTTTGCATATCGGAAAATTAAAACTAAATAAAATAATATAGTCAATGTTGTTGAAATAATTAGGCATAGCCTATGTATGGACTTGCTATATGGGTTATTACTAGAAGAAAATGAGGATATTTTGATTGTCCTTTGCAGCAAAAACAATGCATGGAAAATGATTAACCACCGACCATCAATCAAGGAGTATGAACTGGGAAGGTATGGGGAGACAAATTGATTGTGTAAGTATGGGCAAATCTTCTTTGTCATTAAGAAATAATGGGCACAATTGAAATGAAGCATTTGTGCCATTATTACAGTATGGGGACCCTTTTCTTTTGTGGGGGAAATAATCAATAACATTAAAAACTAGTAGATGAGAGATTGCAGCGGGATAAGAAGTCATGGAGGCCAGTGCAGATTACACTACTGCTTCCCCAACACATCCATCCACAGAGCATATTCCTCACCTCCAACACAAACGATTCTGAATTTACACTCAAACAAGAAGCTATGTTGCGCTTTCCCTCCTCTAATACAAACCTTGGAAATGTTCAGCAAATGCTCTCTTCACTTCTCAATTGTAGCATCAACCCAGCTACAAGCATGTCATCAACATATAAACATAAAATATTGTAGTTGTCATTATCCAACCTCTTAAAATAAACACAATGGTCAGAGACTCAGAATTACACCTGTTGAAGCCGAGCTCAGCCATAATGGTCAGAATTACACCTGCTGAAGTCGTGCTCAGTAGGTAGCTTCGAGAGGTTAGCATCCAGTATGGATCTGGATTTATGTATGTAAGCAGGCATGTGTGCCTTAGAATGTAACCTGGCATGTTGTTGGGCATGTGAGATGTAAATGTTGAGCTGATGATAATATGAAGGCTTGCGAGGCTTGTTTGTTGTTCATTTCTGAGTTGTTTATGAACTGTTGTGGACTGTTTCCGTTATGTAACTCTTGCTGCATGGTTGGACTGTCTCCATTGGGGAAACTTTGACTATGACTGCATCAACCCATCTACAAGCATGTCATCAACATATAAACATAAACTAATGTAGCTGTCATTATTCAGCCTCTTAAAATAAACGGAATGGTCAGAATTACACTTGCTAAAGTCGTGCTCAGCCATAAAACTATCAAATTTTAAATACCATTGCCGAGGTGCTTGTTTCAAGCCATATAATAAACTCTTCTTTAATTTGCACACTAACTTCTCCTTACCTGTGACCTCAAATCCTTGGGGTTCCATATATCTCCTCCTCCAAATCACCATGGAGAAAGGCAGTTTTCACATCTAGTTGTTCCAAATGCAAATCTTCAACAACCACAATACTTAAAACAGTACGAATAGAAGTCATTTTTACAACTGGAGAAAAGATCTCATCAAAATCAATGCCCTTTTTCTGTGCAAATCTCTTTACAACCAACTTGGCTTTAAATCTTTTCTTACCTCCATCCTCCTCTTTCAGCCTATAAACCCATTTGTTTTGTAAAGCCTTTTTACCTGCAGGCAACTTACATAATTCCCAAGTTTGATTTTTCAACAAGGAGTCCATTCTTCTATCATTATTTCCTCCCACTGAACCTTGGTATCTAGCTGCATAGCTTCATCATAACATTCTAGTTCACCAACATCAGTCAATAAAATAGAATACAAAGAGGAAGAAAACCTGTCAGGCAGAGTAGCCAAAAACTTCCCTGCCCCTTCTTGGGCGCACGTATCCCCGTTTCTGTATCTGTATCAGTATCGGATACGAATACAATATGGCATAAATACACATCGGATTCCCTACCCACACATGCCAAAAAATCCTTAATTTTCTAACTGTGCCAAATACTATGTGATTCGATTTTTTTGAAAATTGTCATAAATCATCCTTAATTAAAAAAAACTTCAATCATGCAACTATTTTTTTGTTGGTATAAACAAAAACACACACCAAATGAGGAAGACAAATGAAATGTTTTTCTATTTCAGCTACCCATTTTTTTGGATCTTCCAGAGCAACTCTATCATTTTAAAATATTGTAATATTTAAATCAACTTATAATTGTGTATAAGGCAATTACATGTCTATGTTGTTTATAAAGTAATGAAAATATCCTGTAATAACTTAGAAAATTGTGTGAAATATGTGTATTTGTTTTTTATGAATGTCGTATCCAATTGTATCCATATTGGGAGTCTCGAAAAATGGTTGTATCCGTATCCAATACCGTACCCGTATTTGTATCCGTATTTGTATCTATATCCGTATCCATGCAACTTTGTTGTCAAGAGGTCTACTTATCCTTGAAGATCGTCTAATATTCACTGGAGTTTGTGTTATTTGTTGTTGTTATTGCGGATAATGAGGAACCACTAGAACATCATCTTTAGGAGTATCATCCAGCACTACATAGTCATTTTATTTCTTCTCATGTTGCCACAACTAATCTTTGTAGAACACTTTCTCATTGTATATGACATCCCTACTTCTCACAATTTGATGATTCTCAATCCCAAAGTCTATAGCCTAATTCATCAATGCCATATCCAACAAATACACATTTCTTTGATTTAGCTTCCATCTCTATTTTTAGAATCTATATGTGCAAATGCTTCACAACCGAAGGTTCTGAGAAAATAATAACTCACCTTACTTGTCCATGCTTTCTCTGAAATACCACAACCCAAAGGAGTAGAGGGACCTCTATTAATTAAATAAACAGCAGTGTTTACAGCCTTTGTCCACATGTTTAAGGGCAGCTCAGCATGCAACCCCATAGTCCTTGCATGCTCTATTATTGTCCTATTCATGTGTTCAGCCACTCCATTTTCTTGGAGTCCTTGGAACTATTTTCTACCTACAAATATAATTAGAGGAACAATAATCTTCAAATTCTTTGCGGTAATAGTCACCACCATTATCAGATCTGACATTTTAGTCTTTTACCAGTCTCATTCTCAACTAAGCTTTTCCATTTTTTAAAAGTTTCAAATACATCAGATTTCTGCTTGATGAAATAAATCCATACTTTCCTAGTTGCATCATCAATGAATGTACCATAATACACCGAGCCACCAAGGGAAGATACTTGAGCTAGTCCCCATGCATCTGTATGTACAAGGTCTAATTTCTCATCTTTCTTTTCTTTCCCAACCATTAGAAAACAAACTCTCTTTTGTTTTCCATACACACAACTTTCATAGAAATCCATATTGACACATTTCAGACCTTGTAAGACTTTCTTTGAATGAAGTAATTTCATACCTTTTTCACTCATGTGCCCAAGTCTGTTGTGTCATAATGTTGTTTCAGAATCCACAGCGATTGTTTCATGTTCTACCTGCTCAACTCCAGCAACTATTCCTGAACATTGACTTTTCTCTGTAACAGTTAAAGTAGAAGGAACAATATGACATGTACAAAGATATAAGGTGCCTACTTTCACACCCTTTGTTACTACTAAGGAACCTTTTGAAACCTTCCAATTTTTATCATTAAAAGTAACTGTGCAACCATCATCACCTAGCTGCTGAAATTAAATTCCTACTCAACCTTGGAGCATGCCTTACCTCTTGTAGTAGCCAATGATTCTCATTCTGCAACTTAATCTTAATTCTTCCCTTCCCAACAATCTGACAGGGTTCATTATCTCCCAAATAAACCAGCCCAAAATCCCCTTGGACATAATCAAGAAAATAACATCTATGGGGCATAGCATGAAATGAGGCCCCTGAATTTACAACCCATGAATCATCAACATTTTCAAGGGAAACAAGCAAAACATCCTCTTCAGATTTATTAATTACCACATTTGCCTCCTTATTGCCTTCTTGTTTGTCTCCTTTAATCTTCCGAGACCAGCAATCTTTCTTCCTATGACCTGGTTTCCCACAGTACCAGCAATCGTTTGGTCCTCTGGATTGAGACCTCTTGCCCTTTGATTTTCCTCATGATTTCCCACGACTTCCAGAATTGTTTCCTCTCCTTTGATCTGCATCTACTTTATGCATTCAAAACACTATCTGATGTGGAACCACCTGAGCTTTTTCTACAAATTTCCTCACTCAGAATAACACCAACAACCTCATCAAATTCTAGGGTATTTGAACTAGAAACAGAGTTACTAACAGCCATTACCAAGCCAATTTGGCTTTCAGGCAAAGAGCACAAAATCAAAAGAGCCCTACTTTCTTCATCAAAATTGACATTAACAGAAGATAATTGACTAGTAACTGTATTAAACTCATTTAAGTGATCAACAACTGACCCACCTTCTACCATTTTAATATTAAATGAATGCTTCATAAGAAATACCTTATTTGAAGCAGAAGGCTTTTCATATAACTCCGCTAGGGTTTCCATCAACTCTTCAGTTGTCTTCGCTTTTGTAATATTAAATGCCACCGATTGAGCCAAGCATAACGAATACTCCCAAGTGCCTTTCTATCCAAAAAAATCCCAATCCTCTTGAGACATAGTTGCGACTTTCTTTCTTATTCCTCCCAATGGCCACCATAAATCCTTCTGATAGAGATAGTCCTCCATCTACATTTTCCATAACTAAAAGTTCTACCCATTAAACTTCTCAACCTTCAACTTACCCTCGTCTGCCATTACTCCCACTCAACTGTGAGACTCCCACTCAACCATGACACCTTCCTGCAGAGGATAACTGAATACAACCTGCTCTGATACCACTTGTAAGGATTAGTAGACAGAAATCTAATAGGTACATGCAAATCAACCAATAATGCAAAGGAATAAAGCACACATAAGTAGAACAAGAAGACACAGATTTAACGTGGTTCACCCAATCTTGAGCTACGTCCACCAAACAGAGAGTCCAATATTATTATCCAGTAATTTCAACCGATTACAACCAGTGATCCCTTGCAACTCAATACCGCTACAAATGCTACAATACTTCTTCACTCTAACAAGCCATAACCCTAACACCGTTTTTCTTATAGAAAACCCTAACCCTAAAACTTGCTTAATGGGTCAACCTAGGGAAATGCTTGACGAATCAACCTAGGGAAATTGTTGACGAGTCAACCCAAAAAAACCTTTGACAAGTTAACCAAAAAAAATTTCCACACGAATTGCAGAAAAGTGTACAGTACTTGCCTAATCAGTCACCACAAATCAACACGTTTATCATATTTCATCATCGGGATCACTCTTATGTTGTCGGATTTCGGTTTTGATGCTTTTCGGTCATTTTCGCAAGTTGAGTGTACTATTGGCTATAATTTAATTAAATTTACTAAGGTTGCTATTTTTAATGAAAATTCTCTAATGAGAACCTTAGTGTTATAGCTCGTTGGAAACGGGATGAGAGGTTTTAAGCCTTGGGCACATAAAACAGGGACCTTGTGTGTCAAATTGTCATTATTTTAATGAAAAGGTCATTTTTGGAGCAATGGGGAAGTTTAAATTAATAAAGTAACTTTATGTCAACTTTAAATTATAACATAAAGTTGCTTTTGGACAGAAACAAAATAAAAGCAACTTTTATCCCACATTGCTTCTGGATGTGTTTCAACCGCCTAAAGAGGCTTTATAAATAGGGTGTACTCTCATTTGAAGTATGTTATGAGAATATTATTTTGAAGCTAGTTCTCCATTATTGCTGAAAATCAGTGACTGAATTGGTTCTGAGGACGAAACCTCTTGGAACTTTGAGGGATTGGACAGAAACCCACTCCTTCATTGAGAGGTGGATTTACATCTGAATTCGCCATTGTTTCTAGTGTGAAGTTTTGTGTTGAGTTGAGAGGGTTTTTTCATGGCAGCGAATCGGTTTATAATGTGCCCTAGCAAGGACAATGATTAGGAGATTTTTTCCCAGGCATGAGCATGAGCATCTTGTATATGGAACGCATTGAAACTTCATACTGCTACAGAACTCTCCTCTTTATTTGTGCCAAGAAACTTGTCCAGGAGATTTAGAAGGCTTAGTCTCAGAGCTGGAAAGTGTTTCCAGATGTTATATTAGCAGAAAGGGTTTGATGAACCATTGGTGATTCTAGGATGCCAAACGATTTAGGACTGTCAAATCGAGCTAGCTGAAGCTACAAGTGCACACGATTTCTAAATCTCTGTTGTTCTGTAACAAAAGATATCAGAACTGAAAAGATTATTTATACGTCTGATCTGAGTAACTTGTTGGCTAATGTTGAGCACCTAATTGCATCATTCCCGAGTCTATTATTATTCTGGGCAGCACATTTACATTTAACGATGGCTTTGTAAACTCTGTTGTTCTGTAACAAAAGAAATCAGAACTGAAAAGATTATTTATATGTCTGATCTGAGTAACTTGTTGGCTAATGTTGAACACCTAATTGCATTATTCCTTAGTCTATTATTGTTCTGGGAAGCACATTTACATTAAAAGGTGGCTTACCTTTACGATGATTGCAAAGTGTTTGTTTGTAATGGTACACAACAAATATTCTCTGAGAATCTGTAAGAGTGGCAGACAACTGTTTGTCTTAATGAATGCACAGTTTCTTCGCAACTTCTTTTGAAAATTTTAATCAGAATTGCATCTACAACAGTCTGACAGAATACCCATGCAAGGTGTTTGTATTTTGTAATGTGTTTGGTGGATCAACTCTCAAGCACTCAAAAATTTCAGACCAGACCTTGCTCACCATCTGTTTGACGGAATGCCTATGAGACAACTGAAAATTCAAGAACAAAATAGGAAGGGGTTCTTACACAATCTATGGGCCAATGAGAAAATTACATTGCTTTCAATACATATGCATTTGAGGATTGACAAATGAGAAAATTCATTGAGGTAAAGTATTAAATGCAATCTGCATGGCACTTAAAATGACTTGATTGAATGATTTGAACACGGGAAAATGGAATCCTCTAACTGGTTGAAGATGAGTGGATACCACCTCAGCATGTTTATCTTGCAATCTTTGTTTCAACTCCACTTCTCCATCTTCATTTTGAAAATCTTCTTATTAGGATATTCTTGAGCTTGTACTTGAAATGGTTCTTATCTCGATGTCTTGGCCTTGATCTTTCTTCATGACCTCAAACTTGAATTTGATTTGCATCTTGATTTCCTCATTCCATGAGATATGTATTTTTGCAATTTGGTCATCATCCTTGGTTAAGGTTTCTAACAAATTTGGATATATAACATTGATCTTCACATAGATGATGTCTTCTTCTTTCCCGTTGCTTTGACATTGCCATTTTTCCTCCTTTAAGCCTTGGGATTTTGACTTCGCCATTGTACTTGCACCCCCATTTTCACTTTGATTTTCAATCCTAACTTTCTTGCTCGCTTGATGAAAGACTTGCAAATGCCTTGTTCATGCTCCTATGTTGACCTTGTTGCTGGAATTACCTTTGCACTTGAATTGCTCAGCTCCATGCTACCTCTCCATGTTGATATTGGATCAACTTTGTAGTTGTAACCCGAACTTTGCAATTCTAGATCATCCTTTACTTTCACCTTAGTTAAAGTCTTTAAGTTGTGATGTCATCCCTCTTTAAGTTTCCAATTCCTTCCTTACACGACTCCTTGCATCAAACTTGAAAAAGAAAAGAAATACTTCAAATCACCGAAGAACTTTAAAACATATTCATGACAAAAGAGATTAAATCTTGCATTGGATCTTAAAATTGGATGGGGATACTTGAATTGTATTAAGAATTAGATTTCTCCCCCTTTAAATTTTCATTTTTGATTTCTGATTTTGCATCAAATCTGCCTTCAAAATCTGGATTTACACTCCTAATCTAGAAATTTCATTTTCCAGGTCTGAATTTGGTGAGAACTTGATTGTATCTTGCCTTGATTTGGATCTGATTCCACCTTGTAATGCTTAAACACTCTTTCCTCAAGCCTGATTTTCGTTCCACACAATTCTGTGTTGAATCTGATCAAGTCGCCTTGCATCTGATTGTGTTGTCTTAATGCTGATGAATGTGGTTTGCCTTTGAATTTGCCTTTGGATCTGAAAGTTGCACTTAGACTGCTTGAATTTGTTTCAGCTCTGTTGAAGCTCGCATGGAGAAATATTGATGTGAATTGTAGTTGAGATCATCCCACTTGATGTTACTTTATATCATACAAGCTTCATTAATGAAGGGTTACATCCCTTAGACTGCAAGGCTGACCTCCCTATGTATTTAAACAATTTCGTTTTTGCAAATTAATAACACCGAACAAGCCGATCTAAATTGAAAACCAATGAGTTTGCAATTTGTAACTTGTTTTCTCCTAAGCCTGCCTGATTTATAAGGATTGATTTGAATTTCACCTGAACTGATATCCCCTTAAAACCTTATTGATTTTCATAGATTAAACACTTGTCATTTGTATGGTTATTTCCCATGGCCAACCTCTTGAAATTTGATTTTACACTTTACTTGGAGATGGAGACTTGTTTTCAAAATGCATCTAATCAGAGCCCAAAGATCTGGGCAGAAATTCACATGGTCTTGGGCCCAAGCAGAAATCAGGGGTTGTGGGGTTGTTGGGGCTTGCACTCAAATTCTGAGCGGAAATCAATGCCCACTTGGGCTTCTTCATGCGGAAATTATAGCCTTCTTGGGCTCAATTTTATCAAAGTTGGGTTTTAGCATTGCTTTGGGCTCTCCTTCCACCAAAGTCGGATTTCAGGGCTGTCTTGGGCTCAGTCACCAACCAAGGTCGGAAATCAAGCCCTTCTTGGGCTCATTCAAGTATGGAGCGGAAATTTGGATGTAGGCTCAATTCAAGTTCATGAGCAGAAATACCTGTGTTTTTGGGCTCAAGGCTAATGTGAGGCGGAATTTACCACCTCCTTGGGCTTGTGCAATGGTTTATCTCCAAAACCTTCTGAGTGTTCAGGCTGCTCATCAGATTGCCTCTTGAAATACTTCAGATCAAACCAAAGGTATTCCCAAAATGCCCACATTTCCAAGTTCATACTTATTCAAAAACTATTCTCATCTTGTTCTTGTCAGGTGAAAGTCTAATGTCATCATTCAAATTCTGATTTTCTCCAAGGGTTGGCAGAAATCAGGGGGGTGTTGGGCTCCATCAGCAGAAATCATCTTGTACTTGGGCTCAGCCCCCAAAAATGCCAGCGGGATTTGGCCCCCTATTGGGCTCGAAATTAAATTGTTTTTCTAAGAATTTTTAAGTGTTGATGATTTGCCCTTATTTTGTTCTAATTTCATTTCAACCCAAACTCGATTCCCATTTTTGTTTCATGACTCAATCCTTTACCGTGCTCATGTTTTAGAGAGGTTGGAGCCCCCAAAATTCTTCATGCTCTTGGTCTCCATGCTAAGTCTTGGGCTCCATCAAGAAGTTGGTGGAGATTATGATCTTCTTGGGCTCGTAATCTTGAAGTTGATCTTAGAAGCTCCTAAGTGTTGGAAGGGGTTATGTTTTATTGCCTTGTTCTGATCTCAGTTCAACAGCAAGCTTAATTTCCATCTTTGCCTTAACAATGTAACTTCAGCATGTTCTTGTTTTGGAGAAATTAGAGCAGAAAATGTGGCGGAATTCCTCCTGTAGTTGGGCTCGCATTGAGATCTTGGCAGAATTTAGCCCTTTCTCAGGCTTAATGTCAAAGTTTGATTTTCAAATTGTGCTAAGTGTTGGAAATTCAACAACATTCAGACTTTACCCTTGTTTTCCTTGGTTCTAATAAATACTCAATCAGATTCAGATGTTTGCCCAAGCTTTCTACCTTGAATTAGGATCAAAATTCAACCAAGTGTTAATCATGACTCACTACCAAGACCCTGACCTGTAATTAAGAATGACTTACATCTCAAACTGACTTACCCAACCTTTCAAGTCTTAAAAATATTGCCAAACTAAGACTAAGACTCGCAACAACTAATCACCAAAGCAAAAAATGATGGGGCCCTCATTTGCAATGGTGTGTTTGACAACACAACAGATACAATCCCTTATGACTTGTGTTGTCGGGTGTAGTGTACGAATGCATCGGTTGGGAATTAGTTACGTCCGGAGGCTAGGGAGTTGCGCACGGTTGTCAACCGTTGCGTCCCTTCGGACCTTTATATACTTGTATTACCTTCGGGTAAAGCATCATCGATGCGGAGACAATGTT